>CM076578.1:1082541451-1082865240 GCA_034641835.2 Pinus albicaulis
GGCTTCTTCTGATAGCTTGATCTCATAGGCTGAGCCAGAGATCATGCTCTGATACCACTGTAATGTTCCTTTTCAGAAACTGCTCATGAATCCGGCAAATGAGAATCCTTTTTTCGAAAACATTACCAATCAACAACTGGATCTATTCCAGAGATTGACTATAGGGGAATTTACTGTATATGTCACCTCTGAAAATAGGGTGAGATCTAGAGGCTATCTGGCCCTGTACAGACTCTGTCTATAGAACTTTGTCGAAGGGTAATATCCCCAAGAGGGATTTCTCAGCAATACATGCCTGAAAAATGCATTTTTCAAGAATGTATGCTACAGAAGCTTAGAAAATCCCTTGGATTCCTTATATCAAAGTATCTAAGACCGAAATCCAATATTAGGCTTCAAAAAAATCACTCTAGGTGGGTTAAACAGATCTCCCACACCTAGTTGCCTTGAAAATTGCTAAAATAAGGGACTGCAGCAATCTGGAAACTGTATAGCGGTCCTACCTTGAATAATAAGCTTTGAAACCAATGTAACATACATAAATATATTTCTGTAACTACAACATCAAGAAATATGTTCAATCCCTTCATCCAATAGTGGGGAAAAATGAGGATTTATGCACTAAAATGGATGTAATAGTAAATTTGCGTAAGAATAAGGGAAACGGCTCTGGAATATGTCAACTAGGGTTATATGGAACCTCCATGAAAAATTTCAGCTCAAAAAAATGCATTTTTCTATGTTAAATAGTTCCTCCTTCCCGACTAGTCAAGAAAAACCCTGATTCCCCATGACCTCAAGTATGCAGATTGGAATGAAGCTTCAGAAGCGTGATTTTTTGAAGGTTTTAGTGAGTTTATGCATGAATATCAGTATGAAATTTCAGAATAGGAAGCATATGGATTATACTAAGAAAAACATGCATTTTCATAAGGAAAAACCCCGCAATAAGATGCTACAACACATAAGAAAAGATTGCATGACCATGACAACATTATTTTTTGGGGCTGAAGTAGTGTTTCATTAATATTCATATCTGAAGCATATCAGTACATAAAAATATAGATCTAATACAGAAATAAGTACAAGAAATGTTTATCTATACATTCCCCTTGGGGTTTTGTGCAAAACATGAAATGCCAGAAGTAGATCTAAGATCTAAAATTGCAGATCTACTGGATGATTCAAAAATTTCTGAATAATAAGATGTTATAGCAGATTAGATCTGAAACTAACATGGATTGGATGGCCAATCCATGGATCACCACAGTGAGAGGAAGAATCCTAAGACCAGAGATTTCTCCTCCAAAATACCGACAAAACACCCAACAATTGTAGATCTGCAAATAACATAGTTTAGGGGAAATACTGCACTGCCTCTTCTAGAATGGGTTTGGCCTGATGCCAAGATGTAGATCTGAAGCCCAATGAATCTAAAACCAGCTTATCAATGGGATATATGAGTTTCTCAGTGACAAGGGGTGCTAGAACTCCCTAGATCTGGAGAGATCTAGTCTCCACTTGCTGCAACTCTCATGAACAATTCAGCCCTAAACATGAATATGTTGTAGATGCAAGATGAAGCTTGGCCAAAATGCCGGATAGTGGAGAAATGCAACACAACCTCCTCCAAAGAGCTACTCCATGGAAGGAGAGAGGATTCCTAAACAGGAAATCCTCTTCCCTTAGGCTAAACAGCCAAGAGAATAGAGTTGATGTAGCAACTTCTCAAATTCTTCAACAACCTCTTCATGTGCCTTCTCCTCCTTTTTATAACATTAGGGTTTCTTGGCAAACCCTAAACCACTTCATCTCTTTGGCCCCCTTTCACACTTGGAAACCCCTTCTAGAATAGCGCAGTTCATCAAGGAGGTTAAATGAACCTAGACAACACTGGTTGACTTGGTCAAATAGGATCTCCTTTGGTGGTCTTGACCCTTTCACACCTACAAGCTTTATTCAAGTAGCTCAAATATGCCTCTTTTCACATAGGCACTGATTTATTCTTGATTTTAGGAGTTTTTCATGTCCTCCTTTCCATTTTATTCATCAGTACATAAAATTAAGACAAAATGAAATCTTTCAATTAGCTTGGGCTAATTAGGAACATTACAATTTACCATATTTAAATTGATTTTGATTATTTAATAACTGTATTTAATATATATTTATTTTTTTAAATGATTTTTTGTTTGTTTTTATGTGGGAAATTAAATAACATTTTGTTTTTTCTTTTCTGCAGGGGAAAGGGGCCAACAGAGGAGCGCCATGTGTCAATAGCTGAGGGGCTTTCCATGTGGGTCACATGTGCTTACTGGGATGCCATGTGGCATGTTGTGGGCACCACTTCCCTTGCCTTAACAAAACTTCAAACCGCTCTAACTTTCTTATATGAGCTCAGATTGACACGTCATTCACACCGTTGTGATCAAGGTGACGAACTCTTCAACATGAACTTGTTTTGAGAGCAATACAAGTACTTTGATTTTTGAGCTTCCATAAGACCTCTTTGTCCTGTGTGTGTCTCTGGAGCCACCTGGATCAAAAACCTTAGCTTGTTCTAGTTCTTGGGGAGGAGATAGGGTTTTCTCTCTCATATCCCTTTTTTCCTTCCTAGCATAAACCCTTTTCATTGTAGGTACTAGAATAGGAGTTCCAGATTGTGACACCTTCCCCTTATTTCTGGTTTTAATGGAAGAGGATTCCCCTGAGGCTTTAACAAAATTACCAAAACTCTTATGTTTGTTTGTTGGTTTCTGGCTTAGGGTTTACCGTCTCAATGAAACCTCCCAGAATAAAAAATGTGCCCATGTTCTATTTCTCCTCTTTAAATTATCAACAACTAGCAATTTAATTAGGGCTTTATGAAAAACTTATGACATTGACCTAGCTCAAACTTTAGCCGAAATATTTCTCAAGCTCATCAACAAACAATATGGCATATTCATACACACTTTCCCAAAAATGTGTGCTATAAATTTAAAGTGGTACATAACCTTTTTGTGGTAGCACCCTTCACAAGTGAAATGTATGTGAATAACATTTAGTGTCTCATGCTACTATTTTTTAAGCGAGGACCTCTGTGCACCCAACCACCAAGGTTCATCTCTGTGTTCATCTTTGAGAAATTATGGAATGTCGATACCTACCTTAGTTCAATTCTTAGACCATTGTTCTCCATCAATCAAGAGGCATGTTTCCTCTGAAATTGTGTCCTCTATGACTAGGAAGGAAGTTTATGCGATGCTGGCATTTTCCCCATTGAACCCCTCTGCAAAAGCTTGAGCCACTCCATTGTGATAACCATCACATCTAAAACAAAACTCTTCCCATCTTGCCTGCCGAAACTGTTCCCAAATTTATGGGATGGCTTCAAGGATCTCGGGGCCTCTCGGTTCTCCTTTCTGCAAATGACCGCCTTTCCCCATAGTTGCTAACAATAGGCCACAAAATATACAGATGATGTTGAAATGGTGGCGCTAGTCTTTGGAATGAAAAAAAAATATATGAACCTCATATGTTGTGACGAAACTGATTTGTTGGTCGTTTGATTGGAATGATAAAAAAATATGCGCCTTATGCCTTAATCATCACATCTATTACTCACTTGTAATGAAGTCGTGATGACTATACATTATAGCTTGGTTGAGAATCATATCCATTGTCATCCCAATACTCTACAACAATCATTGAATCATGTGGTTGGCGTTTGATTTTTCAGTGCCAACTATTGCAGAATAATAGGCTACACTAATCATTAATTTGGGAGTGCCTTAGTTTTATCATATGGAACATATCGATGTCGTTTGATTTTTCAGTGATTAATTGTTAGCGCTTAAAAAAAAACTATTTCAAGTTCCTAAAACTTTTAATCTCGAATCTCAAACTGTGATTACAGGAGAAAGGGTTGCAAATATTTTGTAATTTAATTAAATTGGTATTTTAATTGTAGTTAGAGTCAAATTTTGAAGACACTGGGAGTTGAATTGTTTGAGGTCTCCATGTTTGGAATATCATGCAATTTTAAAATTTATTTATATGCACTACATTTATTTTTTATGACAATTTTCATTAATTAATAGTTTGCCGAAGTTAAATATTTGAATACACTTTCTTATTTTCTTTTAAAACAAAAAGTGTAATGATTTATTGATGTATTTAAAGAATTAAGTTTTATTCTAAAGCTTTGAGTATATTGATTTGTCCATTTTAATATTCAAAATGATAGCCTAAAGAATTTTTCCATTTATAATGAGATAGATTTTCTTTTCTGCATTTAAAGTAGTTTAGTTTATTTCATGCAAATAAAACTTATAAAAATGAAGATAAAAAATACACAATTAGTGAGAAGCTTTTTTAACAGGAGCCCAAATCTATCAGTTGCTTGATTTAGCCCACGAGTCAGTCTCGAAAATTACTACCCCAAACATTTACTCGACTTTTCAAGTATTGCACTTGGGTAATTTTCCCTCCCTTATTGTTTATATTACTAAATCCATCTCACACTAAAAAAATTGTATAATTTTGTTAATATATTATTGTAAATAATTTTTTAGGTCATATATTTTCCCTTTTTAGTTTAATTTTATCATTTTTTAGGATATAGTAGCACAAGCAACTGAGAATTTCTTCTAGAGGGTATCACCATCCCAAACAAAAAGGGGTCTAATTGGGACTCTGATCGAGTGATAATTCCCTTTTTGCAAAGTAAAATTTTGAGTAGATAAAAAGAAAAATATTTCTAATATTGTGTAGGACAGTGAAAAAGAGTTGCTTGATTAATAGATGAATGAGAGAATCAATCTCTCCATGGTGAGCATATTGGCTATTTCATAAGAGTAATGAGCTAGGATGGGTGGTATTAGAGACCCATAAGAGATTCATTTGCCCTAATGGTATCATGTTCTATCTTGGGGATCAAATTCGTAGTTTATTCCTATGATTTGCTAGCAAATCACTTTTCAAAAACTAATTAGGGAACTACATTAATTTAGATATAATCGTTTGGAATCATCTCTTCAACGAATGTTTTATATTTTACTAATGCCTTGAATTTGGTGGATAATGAATATATTTTGAATACGCAATGTTATTAAATTTCTATTTTATATTTTATCATGTCACAAACTTTTTATATCGTTGTTATAGTTTATATTTATCCCAATAGTGGATTATTAAAATAATGACTTCATATGGAGTAATACAATATTAAGGCGGAATCTATGGCGGTAAATGTATACGTAATGAGGTTAAAGTAGATATAATAGGGTTAATCTAATAAATCTTCTACATAAGTAATGAGTGAGAAAAGGTGTATATAGAATCTAATATAGTTATTATTGGCATAAATATGTGAATTGGTTATGTGGTTGTACTTAGTTTATTTGGAGGAGGCTTTTCTATTTTTAAGGAGTTTTTATGCAATTTATTTTTAGTAATCATGCTTCATGTTTACCTTTTTGTTTACATTGTTATGTCGATAGGCATGTCTATTTTGGAATAGGGATTCCACAATTTTAATTTAATTATCAATAATTATTAGGTGGATGGTAGAGATTTAAACTAAACAAAATATTCTATAATATTTGTTATAGTATAAATAAATTGAAGGTTGAGATTTATCTCCAAAGTAGTTATGCTCTTTTTTCTCTTTTAACTAAATTGATTAATTTAAAAAAATGTCATATGAACAAGTGTCATAAGAAGTGAGTTATGGTTTTTTTGGGCATATGGTATTGATAAGCCATCATATTGGCCCATTGTATTGTAACAAAGCCTATTTATAGATCCATGATTAAGAATATTGTTCGATATTTTTTAAAATGTATATATGTTTAACTTATATATTAATTTTTTTTATGATTAATATAATAATAATTTATAATAGAGTTACAATTTAGTTAGTTTTTATATTTTTTTAAATTTTAGTAATGTGAGATGTATCATGAAGTAATCGTTTTGATGTTTATTATAGATTATTTCCTATCGATTTTTATTATACATTTAATTTATATGGTTGTGTTAGTATATAATCTATTTTATTACACTATTTCAAGAATTTTCTACATAACATCATTAGCCTATGACTAATAAGAATCTTACACCTTAAAAATGATAAGAATCCACTAATGCAGTCCACTTTGAGGGTGAAAGCTCCTCTTACAATAAATACAATGTACATGACAAGATTGATAATCCTAAAATTAAGACACCTTTGTGTGTGTGTGTGTGTATATATATATCAGACAAAGGGTACACTAATGCAACCATGAAAGGTTTTATCTGACCTCCTAATATGACAATAAAACTAATAATGAACTATTATTGGGGCCTTAATATAGGGTCGAAGTTCCATAACATATCCCCAATGTTTTAAAAAAACTTTGTAATCCAAGTGGATATTGGTGGCCACCCACCTATTCCACTTGGACCCCCACCATTGTTTCTTTTAGTTTTTCAGTTTCCTTAACTGTAGCATAGTTTACCATTTTTCATAGTGTTTCGGCTCTTGAACTTCCGAAGTCGTTTTGAGGCCTTAAACGACATTTTTTTGAAAAATGGGAAAACATGAGTCTTTGATAGATGATTGTAGTCGAAATTTGTAGTCTTCATATATATATATATATATATATATAACAAGGTATTGTGCACGTCAAACAGAGATTTTTATGCTAAAGTTACGACCCTGGGAAGTTGATGTATCAATTTACCTCAAGGGGGCTCACAATTTTTGTGATTCATCTCCTAGGGTTAGGTTTTTAGATTTTTATGGTTTTCCATTATTTATCAATAATAAATAGGCCCTTTGAGCCTCATTGTAACACAATTTAGAGGCATGTAGCCGCCACATATCTTCTCATAGATATGCTACCATCGCCCGAGCTAGTTTATTTCCATTTTGTATGTAAAAATATTTCAGTTCTATGATATTAATGAAATGAAGTGTTATTTGTGTTGCATCTCTGTATTTTTGTTTATATCTATATTCTATTGCATTCATGTTTCAACTTGGATTAGTGGTATCATATTGGTCTTCTCTTTATCTTTTTTTCTTTTCATGTCCCCAACAAGGTAAGGCTATAAGAAGTTAGGACCGGAACTGGTTAAACATTTGCAAGACGAACCTCGCAAACCCTGACGAACTCCCATGGAGGAAAAAAATAAAGATAAGGGAGCATGAGATCCTTTGAAAATATTTTTCAAAGAATCCCTCGAGCGATAGAGGAACGCGATGATGGAAAAATTTTCCTATATCCTTTGGTGGATGTCCACAAGCAACGCATATTCATCCGACATCCACTTTGGAGGCGCCACTCCCTTGAAGGTACAAGTCAACTTTGACATTCCCATATTTGAATTTGAGATAGATGTAAATGTCGTAGATAGATGGTTAAATTTGTTGGAGGGATATTTTTTAGTTCATGATTTTTCGAATAGGGAAGAGATTAATTTTTCACTCCTCAAAGTAGCCCCCCATGTCAAGGACTGGTGGGAAACCTACTGTGAATAGAGGTACGAGAGAGAACCGTAACTATTTTCAACCACACCCACATGGAATTCTTTCCAAGATTCCATGAAGGAACAATATTACCCGGTGGGGAGCTATGAGGACACGTACATAAAATGGACTACAATGTGGCAACAAAGGGGTCAACATGTGCATGAGATGATGAATTTGTTCAATACCTTGTGCACAAATTTGGGTATCAAAGATTCAAAGAAACATCTGGTGCTCAAGTATCACAGTTGTTTGCAAAAATACATTCACGAGGAAATGGAGTTCCTTGACATATCCTTGCTTGGTGCAGTATACATATATGCTTCCAAGATCGAGCATAAATTTAAATATAAGAATTGAGGCTCTAGATCTGTGAATATGAAGAAAGGGAAAGGCACCAACAAAACACACAAAAAAGGACAGAGCCAAGGTGGGGTGACCCAGAAAAACTCGTCGAATCTAAAATCAAAGAAAAACATGACGAAGACAAAGAAGGACATGGGAAAATGGTGTGAGTTCCATAAGAGCCCCACTGAAAACACAAGTGAGTGTCGGGCCAAGCAGTCACTAGTGGCCGAGTTGAAGGCTTCTAAATTAGATTCATGTTCCAACTTTGACACTGAACCTAAAAAGGGTAATGACCAAGGGAAGTAGATCATTGATGTAGAGCCTACACCATTACCAACACCAAGATCCAGAATAATGAGCTTGAAGTTCCAGAGGAGAGGGATCGCCTCTTCCACTCATAGATGTGGGAGAAGGGATCTCCACTGCAGTTCATTTTTGATAGTGGGACCCAAAAGAAACTCATTTAAGTAGAGGTAATTAAGCAGATGGGCTTATCGACCATAGCACACCCATAGTTATACACCATCGGATGGCTTCACTAAGGACAAGATCTCTGCGTCAACTAGCAGTGTCGCCTTCCCTACAACATCAAGCCTTTCACATGTGAGGTATTGTGTGACATTTCT
Source organism: Pinus albicaulis (assembly GCA_034641835.2). NCBI lineage: Eukaryota > Viridiplantae > Streptophyta > Pinopsida > Pinales > Pinaceae > Pinus > Pinus albicaulis. Next base: position 1,082,549,924 of record CM076578.1, read on the forward strand.
CCTCTTGAAGTTTGTGATGTATTATTAGGTCAACCATGCTTTTGGAAGTGGTGGGTTGTGTATGAGTCGAGGCCTCACACTGTTATTATTACTTTGGGAATTAAGCTATAAAGGATATTGTAGGTAGCATCGACTACTACCATCTCTTTGATCACTATGAATAAATCCAGTAAGATCATTTCCCAAATCGGGAAATTTGTTTTCATTATGATTTGCTCTTAGGGAAAGAAAAATATTGTGTCCGTGATCTTTAGACAGGGCTCCTCTACATGGAAAAAATATAAAAAAAGGTCGTGGAGTAGTAAAGGCACATCTTCATCTCACCCATAGGGGTGCCTCTACATTTTCAGGTCAAGCACTTCATCGCTCTAACCCCGAGCGTGTCGCTACCCAATGGATTGATATATAGAAACTTTGTTCTGAAGAATGATGAAATCAAGAGGCAGAGTCAGGAGACATTGCAGAAAGGGCACATCGGGCCAAGTTCATCACCTTGTGGGAGCCTGAGACCTAGAGACTCTGTATTGGTTATTGGGTATTGAACAAGATAACTATCTAGAATAGGTATCCAATCCCATGGATTGATGACCTTCTATACAATCTCAAGGGGACCAATTTGTTTTGCAATATTTACTTGAAGTCCAGTTATCACCAGGTACCAATCAAACCCTCTAATGTGTGGAAGACTACCTTAAAATCAAAGGAGGGACTATTTAAGTGGTTGGTCATGTCTTTTGGGTTGAAGAATTCCCCCACAACCTTCATGAGGCTGATGGATGACATATTGTGACCCTTCACCAACTCATTCATGGTGGTTTATTTTGATGACATACCGATCTTTAGCCAAATTTGGGAAGAACACCTCCACCATATTCAACATTTCCTCCAAACTATATAGAAAGACAAGTTGTGTGCCAATTTAGAGAAATGCACTTTTGGTAGGACCCAAGTTCAATATCTGGTGTACATCATTAATGAGTGGGGTGTGCATGTGGACCCAACAAAGATAAAATTCATTTTGGATTTACCAGCCCCAGCCACTCTAACAGAGCTCTACAAATTTCTGGGTCTTGCCAATTTATACCATATGTTCGTGTTGGGGTTCTCTCATATCACGTGGACTTTGAGTCAAGTCACCAAGGGAGGAGCGAAAGAAAATTTATTTCTGTCCAAATCCCAACAAAAGACATTTTTTGAGTTGAAGCAATGCCTCTACTCTGCACTAGTGCTCACGTTACTAGACCTACAACAACCATTTGAGATTGAGGGAAATTCCAATGACTATGTTATTGGTGCAGTTCTACTCAACAGGGGAATCCAGTGGCATATCACATTGAGACACTTTTATACATAGTTTGAACTTGCATCCCATCTATGAAAAAGATATGTATTCCATTGTGTAGGTTTGTCAAAAATGGAAGCATTACATTTTTGGGAAGGAAATGATAATCCACATAGACCATCGACCCTTGTAGTTCATATAGACACAGGGGAAGTTGCAGAATGATCGCCATCAGAAATGATCCACATACCTGCAATAGTTCCATTTGAACATTAAGTACAAGAAGGGAAGCACCAACAATGTTGCAGACTACCTCAACCGAGCATCGGTCTTGGTGCTAGCCATTGTTATCGACTATTGTGGGAATGAGACTTCAGGGTTGCCACATATTTACAAGAGCGATCTAGAATTTAGAAGCAAACACTCCTAGAAGGCAAGAAAGTTCCCAATTTTTACCTCCAAGATGCACTCTTATTTCAATTGGGACACCTATGTGTTCCTTCAAGGGAGTGTGCCAAGATGATTTGGGAGGCGCACTACAGTTGGGTCACTGGACATTTCGGGGTAGAGAAAATAGTGGCAGCACTGCAAAAGTATTTTTATTGGCCAAACCTTTGATAGGATGTTGGGAAGTACATCATATCATGCACTTACTATGCCATTTCCAAACTGACCATAAATCATTAAGGCCTATATACTCATCTTAATACTCCTACTCGACCTTTGGAATCCATTCCATGGATTACATGTCAAGCCTTCTATCTAATAAGAATGGAAACGACTATGTTTTCATGGTCATCGATAGATTCTCTAAGATGACCATTCTGGTGGCCTGCAAGAAGAGTATAAAAATAGAATCCACTGCTAAGATATTCTTTGAATGATTTTGAGTACACTTTGAGATCCCACTGTCCATTACCTCATGTAAGTACAACATGTTCCTAAGTATATTTCGGTCAAGTCTTTGGTTGATAATGGATACCAAGCTAACTAAGTCCATGCCTTTCCACCCCCAAACTGATGGCCAACCATAGGTCATCAACAAGATTATCATACAGACTCTACACATGTACACCACGAAGCATCCATGCACATGGGATGAAAGCCCCCCCATGTCTAGCATAGTTACAATAGAGATCTCCATAACTCAACTGGCCACAACCCCTTTCAGGTGGGGTTGGGATTCCAGGAACTATGTCGTGAGCCCTAGTATTGCACCAGGAATGTTGCAACTCTTAGAGGCTTCCCTAATTTACTTTATCAACCTGGGATTCATACAAACTTGGAGGTGAAAGTGTTATATAAACAACAAATGCATTAAATTCATGTCATCCTCTTCTAAGCTCTACGAAAGGGTGTTATTTCTACAGTTTCTGGATGAAGTCTGTCACACTTCTGAATTTAGACCTAGGGCTATAAATGATTCAAATAAATTACTCTATCAACAAGAGAATAAATATTCTACAGCAAGAAAGTACATCTAAATACTCCACAATGAAATAAATCTATACATTAAACTATGTTAAGAAATGGAATCAAACTAGGCATCTTGATGAAGTAAATTGCTAAATTGAAATTTCATAAAGGAAACTAACATAATCACACTTTTATGGGCCAAATGGATAAACAAACTCTATCTACTCTATGTTCTATCTATCTTGCTTTTAATCATGCAACTAATCATGACCTAACTATGCTTGTAAATGCATGGTTTTGCAACTAGGAGGAGAAAGCACTAAGGTGGCTTGTGAAGGGATTGAACTCATGGGTGCAAGGCTGAAGGTGTTTGGGTGGTATTGGCAGGTCTGGGTGAGGTGGATTGTGGTTTATGGGCTTAAGGAGGGGCCCACTGGTGCTGCTATAGGAAAGTCCTGAATTTCTACAGGAAACAGTCTGAGGGCAATCCGAGGCCAAAAATGGATGAGAAAAGTGTAGGAAAGAGTGAAGGTGTGTTTGGATGAGTGGAGGGTGGAAAACCCCTTGGCTAATATTAGAATATCTTAAGAATCCTAGAGGGTGGAGAACCCCTTGGCTAATCTTAGAATCTCTTAAGAATCCTGTCTTTCACCTCCATGGTTTTCTCATGGTATAAACATGAAAAATATGAAAACAGGGCTGATGGCGATTTTCAGGAAAAGAAGTTTGATGAAGGGTGAGAAATGAAGTTGCAGGTGCTGATGAAGTCCTCCTTTGCTGTGCTACTTGAACCTGCAAGAAAACCGTTATAACCCTGTAATTTACAGTATCACAAGGTGACCGTGTAATTTCTCTTTGCAAATTTTTCATATTGTACATAGATGTCAATATTCAAAGTCTTTTCCAAAGAAAGATGAAGAGAAAAAAAAGAAGAAGAAAATAGGGTATTTAAAAAGGAGAAATAAAAATTTCATGCTATAAATATGTAGCCTAAAAACTGCCTGATTGTTTCCTGTAATCAAACTGAAGAGAAATAAAAATGAAGAGTTCTAATTTTGCTCTAAAGTTCTGAAAAGGGATGATTTTTGTCAATTTTGGGACCTTATGGTATGTTTATATCCTAAGTCCCCAACCACATTGCATATATTTTAGCCCCGCCCCTTTGTTATTCCTCTTATCCTAAGTTTTACTTTTACTCCCTTGACTCTCATACCTCGACTCCACCTCACATCGCCTATTCCGACCCATCCGCGTTAACTATATATGTTTCCCCACCTGCACATCTGACGGTGTTCGATGCATTTCGCACCCCCCTTAGCCTTCAAACTTTAACCACGAGGGGGGGTCCAAAATGATCAGTTTCAACTCTACGCCCTACTCCCACGCGTCAACTCACAGTTATTTCGCACCCCCCTTTCACTATACCACCTACCACCTTAGAACCCCTTCGAAAACCAACTTCAGTTTTATATAACAAACGAGTGTAGCCAACCATTCCCCCCCTTAAAAACTTTTCCTCTCATCACATGCCGCAAGTCTCCAAATATGAGAGAAAATTTAGTGATATCATCTCCAAAATACGACATGCGACAATGGTGGGTCCCAATTGCAAGCGCAATTCACAAGTTTTTGAGGATGGGTGCAATGGTAAATGTTAAAGTTAGTGAAGTGCGATATGTGACGTTGGTGGGACCTAATCGAAAATCGCAAGTTGCAATGTTTAAAGAATAAGCGCAGAGGTAAGAGTTAAGATTGCCGAAGTGCAATATGAAGGTGACATGGTAAGATGATGTGGAAAATGACGTGGAAGATGATGTGTAAGGTGACGTGGCAGTGACATGGTACCAACCCCATAGATCGTAGTTGATTTATGATGACATGTGAAGGTGACATGGTAAGCTGATGTGGCAGGTGACGCAGCAGATGATGTGGACGTAGCCCGCACACCACACATCAAAATTTTTACTAGTTACAAAGGTAAATGTTAAATTCGAGGAAGTGCGATGTGCTATGCGGTGGGACCTGATCGCAATCGTAAATCGTAAATGTTAAATGATGGGCACAAAAGGTAAGTCTTGCACCACGCGAAGTGTGATGGAGGCCCGGATGCGACGTAATTCCAAGATGAAATCTAAAAGATTTCAGGTCTGGGCATATGAGTTTTGTGTGCCATTTGTGAATAAATAGGCTAAAACACGATAGAAAGACTCAGGTAGGACCCGACAAGGGGAAAAAGGCAGAGTGATGCTGAACATCTCGGTAGCAAGGAAATATATCGAGGAGGTTGAGTCGGGAAAAGGGCGTTCGTGCAGAACTGTTATGGTATACAAACAGAAGCGGAAAAGGAAATATAACACATCAACACCATCACCAATTAATGAAAAGCAGCCAGCCCTACACTGGACTTAATTACCCAACACCGATATTTTGAAAAGCAGGGCCAAATGTCAAAGCCATCATTCGTTGCCTCTTTGTGATCATCACATGCCACCTTCAAGCCTACTTTTTATTTACGAAGTTCCACTTGAGTTTTTCATTCTTGAAGAGTTACCAAAATTAATTCCATAGGCGGTGTTTTGTCATAGATTTTCTTTGTTTGGGCCTTGCAGGGCCATACCTATTTAATTTTCAATTGTTTGTAATAAATGAAGTTTTCCAAAGTAGATTAGGGAAACCGAATCAAGTTTTAGTTAAATACAGCTTGAATTTTCATAATCAAGTGTTGGATATTGTTAGCCCCTACATGGTAAGAACTACTATATTGGAGCACCGTAATTTTGGAGTTGGACATCAATAATCAAAGACCATTTATAGGATTCTTGAGTTGTGTCAAAATGGTGATGTGCTACTTCTCTGTTTAAATATTTACGTTGTTTTCTCTACTATGCATCTATTCATCTAATTGTAAATCAGAAATTTTAAATTAAGATTTGTTGTTGGAGCACTTTAATTTTGTTTGCATTTACAATCTGAATTTTTTCTGCTAAAGTTTGATTAAATAATTCTTAACTTCTCTTTAGTCACTACTAAACCTTACTATTTCTTTCACCTCATAATTTATACAGCTCTAGAGATCCATTTAGCACATTTATCTTTCCCTGTGATTCTCTTGATGTTGATGTGCCATTCCAGCCTTTTGACTCCATAGCCCAATGGATTAGTCCTTGCAGCCCTATCTGTCCAACCACACAGTAAATAAAAGCAAACAAGCCTCATAATTTATGTAACTAGCCTAATATAAACACTTATAATCATCAAGTTAAATCATAAAAAATAGAGAGAGCCCTCTCTGAGTCTAGGACGGCTAGGTCCTAGACTCCAAAGTGGTTTGATGATGTCCTCTGTCATTTTTTCTTACCAATCTTACGAATTACAGAGTGACAACACAAAATACATTCTCATGCAACAAATATTGACAAATTCATGATGAAGGAAATGGAAAAGATGATTTAAATTTGGAAATAAAATATACTTTAGTATACAAACATAAATCTAACACAACATGCTAAACATATTCATGGCACTACAAAAACCTAAATATTCATTCCAAGAAATCATAAACTAAAAATAAATTTTGGCATATGCAGAAGGTCTACCCTCCTCAAGCTCTAATGAAAGAGATGAGAGAGGGAGGATTGACACAAAAATTTATGATTTTGTACATATTCTACCAACATGTAAGCAAAGCTTAATCTACAACAAAAGACAAATAAAAGAAAACTAAAAACAATGAATTGAAATGTAAGCAAAATAGCTAAAAAATCATAGGCAAACTAGCTACAATGACATAAAAGTAAAGAATGAATATGCAAGAGATACTAAGGCCAATGGATTGGGCCCTAACCCACAAGCCTAGCCCTCTGAAACTAGATCAGTGAAGAACAATCTGAATACTCATTTTATTGCAGAAAATAGTCTCATTACATCAAGATGAAATTCTCAAAAACCTATTACAAGAGCTAAGAGTCTATTATCTCCCTTCAAAGTTAGAATCCTAAGTAGCTCTTTCTTAGTCCTATTTAACCTAGAGGGTAGATACCAACAACTCCCTAAAAAGTAGGTGATGTGTCTACTTTGACTACAAGTGAAGTGTTGATTTGTTTCACTTGATCTTGAGTTTGCTTGGTTTCCTTTGATTTTGAGTTGTTGGAGGGAATCGCAAGGATCCCTTGGCTACTTTTAGGAGTTAAGGAGGGGAAAAATCCCCATTGAATCTCTCCTTGTTGCCTACTCTGATTTTTAATGGAAAAATATTCATAAAAAAATCAATATCTTCCTAATTTTCTTGCATTTAACTCATGTTAAGAATTCAAAGTATGACAAGCCTTAATCGCCATCTACACTAGAAAAATAAGACCATAATATAATTAAAATGTGAGAAAAAGAGACTTAATAAAGCAAAAATGTGACAATTAACCCCTCCAAATGTACCTAATGATGGAGCTCATCATCACCCCCCTACCAAATGGTTTCTCATCCTCTGAGAAACTTAGTCATCCTTCTGCATTTATTTCAAAGCTTTGATGGACCCTCTGACTTCCCAAGGTAGAAGTGTGGGAGTCCCTTTACGAGGGTAAAATCCATCATTATTTTCTTCTTCTTCCCACTCTCTGTTCTGCTCATATTGGTATTTTCCATCACTCAAACCCAACAGCAAGGGTGGAATAAGCTTCAAACCAAGTCACTAAATATTTTTTCCCTGCATGGTCCTCTTGTATAGTGGTGCTCTTTCTAAGGCACCTCTCAATATTTCTAATGTGTGGTACTCCATGCTTCTAAGACTGTGAGGGAGGTTGTTACATCTCCTTTCCCTAGCCATTATGCACTCATCTCCCAACAACCTAGAAATGTCATCAAAATGAGCCATGGCTTGAGCTTGTGTGTGGAGGTATTTTTCTACAAGAGCAGGATCTTTTCTATCTTAATATGGTTGTTTATGACTCCCCTAGGGATGAATAACTATTCCCTATTGTGTAAGGGTTCTATTTTTTCTCTCCTCATAACCCTTCTCACTTATTGTGCTCTGGGAACTTCATTAACCATCCATGTTTCCAATTCCATTAACTGCATGTCTCCCATCCTAGGATTGGGGTCCCAAATGTTCAAGTCTATAAACACAAGGCTGTGCATGTAGAAATCTACCATTTTTTCCTTGTCTACCATCCTTTATTCATTGAAAAAGTTAATGGACTTTCTGTAGTTCTGAAAAGGCAAGGATCCATGAGAAGCTAGTGCTTTGATTTGGAATAGGAGCCACTTCTCCTTGAGGTAAATTGCATATGAATGTGATGGATATATGTGTTGAATGGCTTCCATGCACAAATATTCCATGGTGGCCATTTTTTGTTCCTTTTTCTAAATCTTCTCCTGCAATGCTACAATCTCTACTTGGGCCTTCTAAAGCTGCTCGTTCAACATGGATTCTCTGAGCCTACTATTAGACAAATCCTTTTCCAACTCAGCCACTTTTCCCTCCATTACCCCTATGTCATGCACACCTTTAGATGTGGCAAGCTTCATCCAATGATGAGTGTGTGCTCTCTCCTCTTCCAATTGATACAATAAAGTCATTGTGAACTTCTAAGGAATCAATATTCCCCTTCAATATATGTGTAGTAGGAGTTGAGATTGGGTTGAGGGCTAGGGTTTGGCACTACCACTACATCTTTGAGGACCAGTTTTGGTGAGGTGGGTTCCTCCTTGTCATATTTTTCTCCCTATTTTTCATCTTTTCCTTCATTTTGTGCCTTGTCCTTAGCTTCTTTAACCTCTTGCCCATCTATGGCTGTATTTTATTTTTCAACCAATGCCTTTTTATATAATTCTTGGTCTTCTGGAGTTTCCTGTAGAAAAAAACAAAGTTTCCTATAGAAAACTCTATTTTGCTTGCTGAAGACCCTCTTTTTCTTGTTTTTCTCTCTTTTTCAGTCTTTTGAGGGTCTGTGGGGGTTTCATAAGGTGTATGGGATGCCAACCTTGTTGAGTGTCTTCCAATGTAGGTCACATGGGTCCTCATAGGTGAGGTGACCTCTTGCACCCTTCCTTCTTCCAACCTTATTTCATCATATTTCTTTGGTGATTCCTCAATTTCAATAGGGATCTTGGTGGGAGACTATGGTTTCCCTTGTCTCACCCTTTGAATCTTCCTATTCTTGAAATACATAGGTGTTTGTCTCTTTTTTTTTTTTTTATAGGTGTGATCAAAGTGGCTAGGGTAATAGCCACTTCTTAATCTGTAATGTCTGGTGACATGTTGGTCCCTTGAGGGGAGGTTTCACTACGGTCTAGGATAGGGTCCAATCATTTCTTTTGCCCAATATTTTCTTCCTCTTTCCCCTCAAATTTTCCTTTCTCTATCTCTACTACCTCTATGTTTTATGCTTCAATCTCCATTCCTTCTTTTTCTTCCTCATCTTCTACCTCTTCTTCTTCTTCTTCTACCTCCTCTTCAGCCTCCTCCTCTTCTTCTTCTACCTCTCTCTCTCTAAGGCTAGAGGCAGAAGTTTGTCATGCTTGGGTAGCTATGAAGGCTTCCCTATCCATGTCTATGAAAGAGGACCAAGATACAAGGAGGTTTAATATTATCAAAGAATCATTCACTATCAGTTTTATAGGGCCACGATGGGCCAAATGCTGGTATTTTCTTTGCCTCACCTTATGATCTGAAAGGAGTGTATTAGTTCTATTTTGATAAGTGTCCTTTCAGTAATATAAACATGTACAAATTGTCTCCATAAGTTTGTTTAAGGAATGAGAGTTTTAACCATGAAATTTAGATGAATTAGTGAACTTTAAGCATGTAAATAAGCCTTAAAAACATTAAACAACAGTGCATAACAGAGAAAAACATTCACACATAAATTTTACACATTAGGCATGATGAATCAGTTCACCCCTCCTCGGCTACATCTGTTGGTCCAGCTCCCAATGGCATGTCCCTCTTTGTCATTATGCTCAAAATTTTAAATTACATATGTTTATGCCTCTAATGGTTGTTTTCTTTGCACCAATGGCTCCATAATTCTCCAATTAGTCTAGGTAGACTCTTGTTTTACCAAAATTGGTCGAAAATTGACCTCCCAATGCATTTTTCCAATGTCAGCTAGAAAAGCTCCACTAATTGTGGAGACAGGCACTTAACTGTGACTAAAATTTGAAAACCCTAAATTTACGGTTGGTGCTATAACTCCCTCGATATCAAACCATTAATAATTAAATGAAATGGTTAGGCACATGTGACATGTCCCCTAGCTCGAAGGTTTCGGTTGGTTAACCATTAATACAATGTGAAGTGGAATCTGGAGTTGTGGCAATGTTCCACAACCCACGACATTTGATGCCATACTCCTGCATGTGAACACCTTACACCTTTCCGCCAGTGGTTATGGTCAATGTTACTGTCACATAACTTACAACTTTAACCGCGTGATGTGAACACCTTAAAAACCATCGGTGTTATGATTTCAATAGCCACTGGAGTTATAACAAATGTCGTAGCATGTGAACAAGTGATTGGCATTGGCCGCCAAGTTTATGAACTGTTGAATAGATGCCAGTTAAAATTCATGGTTCCAGTGCTTGGGCGCATGGAGGGGGGGTGGAACTTTGGGGCTAGCCTCCCAAGCCCCCAACCTTAAAACCATTAAACAATAAAATGAAACAACATACATATGGTTAAGCAACAATGTAGGCGAGTTGGTAAAGCCTCTTGCCAATGTGCTCGAAGGTCAGTTGTTCGATTCCGGGGAAGGCCCAAAAATTTTAATACACCATCCTGAGGACACGTGGTGGCCTTCAGGCTTTCCACATGTCACTCATCTGACGGCTGATACCAAAACACATCAACAACCCAAAAGCATCTCCGTAACTCCAACGAATCAATGGCCCACAACATGCCATGTGGTGCCATCCTGTTGACTAGGAGAAAAATGAAATATTCCAGGAATATACCTACTAACTGTACTTGTATGCAGACTAGGCATCCAATCACAAAATTTTGTTGTTTGGGAAAACAAACAAAACACGATATCTTCCTCATATGACATTGGTTTTTCGAACCGTTCACGGCGTCGAAATCACAATGATGAGACCTTTCCACTCGCTCAGGTTTGGACCTATTTGTAGCACTTTCATTTTTAGCAGAATACTTGATCTCCTTATCAGACCTCCCCACTAGGAGGATTTTGGACCCCAAAATCTCTCTGGACTACTGAACATGAAGATGAAGAGACTATGTCCTCACTGTTCCAATATTTATCCATTAAAATTTCTTTAATTTCATTAATTAGAGCTTTTCATGAAACGACAAATTTTTCCTTGATTCCGTTGACCAACCATTGTTGTTTTTGACATTGTCATGCTGCACATTTACTGAACTTGCAGAACAAAAATCTAACTTTGTAGTAAAAATCTGGTTTCTACATTGGTCTATAATCAAAGCAAACTTGGAATTACTCTCACCTTGCATTCTGTCCTTATGGCGATTTTTTGCTAAATTTGCTTTGAAATTGTGTCGATTCCTGACCAAGTTTCTTCGCCATTGTACCATGCCTTTCTAAAACCAGCAATGAACATTTCTGAATCCCATGCCTTCTTTTCTAATTTTCTTTTCCCTCTCTTGGACCTTTGCAACTTCTTGCACTAACACTTTTTTTTTAGCACCGTTCAACACCAATGTCGACTGCTGCAACTGTTTGTCATCTTCTTTCAAAGACAACCTGCTTTCAAACTGAAACAACTCATTACATACATCAAAATTTGTTTGAAAAGGATTATGTAAAAATTCTCTTTGTTTAATCATCATCAATGCCAAGTTTTGGCTTGCATCGATGAGCCTTTTCATCTGCCCTGCATTAACTAAAGAAGTGTCTAGTTTTTTGCGATGAGCTCTCACAATATACTCCTTTCCATCTTTAAATAAATGGTATTTGTTCTCATGGCGATGAAATATTTATTTCCTATCATACAAGTAAGGACTGCCCAACACCATACCTGTTATATCAAGTGGAACAACATCTAATTCAACTGTGTCAATAAAATGTGCAGTTATTGCAAAGTGCAATATGGACTTTTTTGAAACCTATAAATTTGCATCCTTACAAATCCAACCAAGTGGATATGGTTTTGGATGTGGAATGGCCTCAAGATTAAGTTTCTTGACCAATTATTCAGAGATTAAATTTTCTAGTGACGCATTGTCGAACAATATTTCAACCTTGGTATGTTTGGAAATGACCCTCACATGAAACAATTCAATTCTCTTTTCTTCATTTGGAGCTTCTATGTGATAGTTAGATATACTAGAACTGGTTTTAATTTCAATCTCTTTCCCCTTTATGTTCTTTAGTCCCATAGCTATGATTTTTGTTTCATCTCCTAAATCTGACCCTAGGGCTTGTTCAACTATTGAAATAGTCTTTCCTTTCTCCTTGGCTTTCTCTTTGGCCTTCAAACTCTCTGGTTTCAAATTTGGATGAAGTTTCCAACAATGGTCCTCATCATAGCTAGTTTTAGAACAGTGTTTGCAGAATAATTTTCCCTTCTCTTTTCTAGTATTTTCATTTCTCTTTTTCTTTCATTTGCCTTTAAACTCATTTTCCTCATTCCCATCTAAGTTTTGTTTTCCCCTTTCCTCTAAATGTGTGTCTTGAACACAAACTTCATCTAGGCTTGTAGGGTTAAACACGAGGATTGTATGTCTTAGGTAGGTATGTAAGCCTCCTATATACTTGAGAAAAGTGTCTTGGCTATGCAAATCTACTCCTAGTAAAAGAGATCTTATCCTAAATTCTTGAGTATACACTTATACATTTTGTTCTTTCAATTCTTTAAACTTTTTCCAGTCCATTATGGCTTTTTACATGTGAGATAATGGATAAAACCATTGTTTTATTGCAGAAATGAAATAAGTCCATAATAGAATAATCTTACCATGCTTTTTGATCTCCTCCTTTGTCTTGGCTTCCCACCAAACAAGAGTTGCACCTTCCATCCTGAATGAAGCTAGTTGGATTTTGGTGTCATCATCATGAAGGTTCTGAATTCTCAAATAAACCTCCAATTTCCTAATCCAATTATCAAGCTTTTCTACCTTGACTTCTCCATTAAACATTGGCAATTCAAACTTAACATCAAGTTTTAGAAAAGGACTTTTACCAGTGTTCTTTGACTTGTGTGACTGGTGTATTGAAGATGAAGTAGAGGATGATGATGATGAGGGTGAGGATGGTGACTTTCCACTGCCTCCATTTCCTCTATTTCCCTTCTTTGATTTGTCTTCATCATTGTGACCTCCTGATGATCCCTGACCTTCCTTGTGAAGTTTGGATCCTTCTCTTTCTAGTATTTCATTCCTTTCTTGATAAAAGACTCTCACCATTTCAGTCATGTCAAGGAATTCTTTCCTGAACACTCTTTCTTCCTCTTGGGATCCACCTCTTCATGGGTTCTTCTTCTCCTCGAGGAATGCTTGATGCTACTTTTGCTTCTCTTGGAGGTGAACTAGGTGGTGGAGAATGTGGAAATATTTCCCTCCTTTTTCATGGCTCACTTTGAGAACCTCTTGCTTCCACCAATTTGCCTTCTCCTCTCTTAAGCTTGAGCCTAGTAAGCATGAAAACCCTTGCAAACAATTAAAAAATACTTTCACATAAAAAAACCAGAGATAAAACTCTAGCTCTGATACCAACTTGATATGAAAGGAGTGTATTAGTTCTGTTGTGCTAAGTGTCCTTTCAGTAATATAAACATGTACAAATTGTCTCCATAAGTCTGCTTAAGGAATGAGAGTTTTAACCATGAAATTTAAATGAATTAGTGAACTTTAAGCATGTAAATAAGCCTTAAAAACACTAAACATAAGTGAATAATAGAGAAAAACATTCACACATAAGTTTTACATAGTAGGCATGATGAAGCAGTTCACCCCTCCTGGGCTACATCTGCTGGTCTAGCTCCCAATGGCATGTCCCTCTTTGTGATTATGCTCAAAATTGTAAATTACATATTTTTACAGGCCTCTAATGGTTTTTTTCTCTGCATCAATGGCTCTAGAATGCTCCAATTAGTCTAGGTAGACTCTTGTTTTACCAAAATTGGTCGAAAATTGACCTCCCAATGCATTTTTTCCAATGTCAGCTAGAAAAGCTCCACTAATTATGGAGACAGGCACTTAACTATGAAAAAAGTTAATGAAAACCCTAAATTTAGGGTTGGTGCTATAACTCCCGCCATATCAAACCATTAACAACTAAATGAAATGGTTAGGTTCATGTGACATGTCCCCTAGCTCGAAAGTTTCGGTTGGTTAACCGTTAATACAATGTGAAGTGGAATCTTGAGTTGTGGCAATGTTCCACAACCCACGACATTTGATGCCATACTCCTGCATGTGAACACCTTACACCTTTCCGCCGATGCTTATGGTCGATGTTATCGTCGCATAACTTACAACTTTAACTGCGTGATGTGAACACCTTAGAAACCGCCGGTGTTATGGTTTCAATAGCCGTCGGAGTTATAAAAAATGTCGTAGAATGTGAGCAAGCATTTGGCATTGGCCGCCAGGTTTATGAACTATTGAATAGCCTCCAGTTAAAATTCATGGTTTCAGTGCTTGGGTGCATAGAGGGGGGGCTGGCCTCCCAAGCCCCCAAACTTAAGGCCATTAAACAACAAAATGAAACTACATACGTATATGGTTAAGAAACAATGTAGAAGAGTTGGTAAAGGCTCTTGCCCGTGTGCTCGGAGGTTAGTTGTTTGGTTCCGGGGAAGGCCCAAAAATTTTAATACACCCTCCTGAGGACACGTGGCAGCATGTGGGCTTTTCATGTGTCACTCATTGGAGGACTGATACCAAAACATGTCAATAGTCCAAAAAATCCTTCGTACCTCAAACGAATCAACAGCCCACAGCATGCCACGTGGCGCCATCTTGTTGGCTGGGAGAAAAATGGAATATTCCAGGAATATACCTACTGACTGTACCTATATGTTGTATGCTGATTGGGCATCCAGTAAAAAAAAAAAATTGTTTGGGAAAATGAACATAATGCAATATCTTCCTCATACGACATCGGTTTTTCGAAATGTTCACAATGTCAGAATCGCAATGACGAGAAATTTCTGGTCGCTCAGGTTCATACCTGTTTCGAACACTTTCAATTTTTAGAATAACACTTGATCTCCTGATCACCTTATTTCTCATGTCAGTTATGGAGTTCAGGAGGAACTGAGGGATGCTTAATAATTTCTCTAGAGGGAGTTCTCCTTGAAACCTAATCTCATTCAAAAATATGAAATGATACCCATATACTACACTAAGTCTGCCTTCACAACAAATAAATTTCATGGTATGGAAGGCTACTTCATCCTAGGGGTATGGAGTGTTTACTCTCCTCACTCCATTCTTGTCTTCAATGTATTTTTCTCCTGGCAGAAATAACCTTTTCTTGGCTACAGTGCTTGGCATCCTCTCTTTAACCCATTTAAATCCTAAGGGAAAAGTTGTTATTCTTCTTATGAGTTCAGGTGATAGTGTGATGGCTAGGCCTCTAAGCATAGTGGTGGTTGTTGGTTTCCAAGTGTGAATGATTTATTCAAACCCTTTCCCACATTAATTATCAATCCAGGATGCATTGGTTATTGAAAAACATATTAATATGACAATTGCACAGTTCTGTATTAATCATGGATTCGATAAACTATGTGAAACAAAAAATGACTATAACAACAATGAAAGAACATAAAAAATTAAGTCTAAACTTGTAATACATTCACAACAATTAAGAATTACAACAATTAAATTAACTGTCACAGTGATTAAAGAAATACACAATCCAATAAAATAAATTAAACACACACATAAGTTACGTAGCACCTGGTCAAGAGAGTGGGCCCAACTCCCTACTCAGGGCTGCGGTATAATCACAGACTCACAAAAAGGACAGAAAGACAATTTTCGTTAACTTAAATGAAAATTTCTATTACATATCTCAATTCCCTTCATAGCCGACCCCCGATTCACAGCTTAGGGCACTTTCTTATACAAATTATTACAACAGTAGTTCCTGAAATCTTGGAAACTAGTGCCTACAATTTCATAGTCGTTATGATAGGAAAAAATAGATGCGAAAGATAGCATAGGAAAGGTTTTGAATCCATTGTGCCACTACAATGCTGCCCAAGATGTTGCTTCCAGCTCAGTAGTTATTCCTGGAATTGAGAATATGTTCATCCAACCACCGAATCTGCAAAAATTGCTAAATTATTAAACTGCTTAGGTAATAATCCCTGTGACTATGCTTCATTGACTATATACTCCAAAAATACATGATGAGGCATTTACCTGTGCACTTTAGAACATGAATTGAACGTTAATGGTACAAATGGATAAAGGAAATAGGATAGAATGGAAGGAAAATATGTGCAGGTTTGGCTCCCAACATTTCCCCCCAACTAGTCTTTCTACATGTCCTCATGTAGCCCGTCGCCTTCGCAAGTCCGGGTTGGAGTAGGTTGTGGTTAGCATGAAGCTGAGAAAGGTCATACCTTCCATCCATATCTATAACCGGGGGTTTGTATCCATATGTCAGAATAATTTTCTTCCACCAATCATTGTCCACGTTGTATGTTAGAGTATATTGATCTGTTGGCAACCAAACGATGGGAAATTGGAACCTCAAACCCATCCACCGGACCCCACAAGTATGGATTCAAGAAATATAATGTGGAAACATTTCTAATGCTCGTGCAAAGTTAGGGGCCCCAAAAGGTTCTCGGATTCTGACGACTAATGATGACAACATCCATCGTTTCTGGCAGATGTCCCGAGCCTCATCTTGAAAAGTGACCACCTATTTGGTACATAAATCAGTACACAATTTTTGTGTTGCCAACATTTGATCTCTATGTCCCTAAATCTGTAAAATGGTGGCATTCTTGTTATAAATGTTCAAATACAAACCATTCTCTCTTCTTAGGACAAGTGGCTTCGTGGCTTGGTTTTCTTCAAATGTGTCGAAAGCCTTTTTCTACTTAACCTGATTAATGGTGTAGGAGGTAAAAGCTCTCAACTGGACATCTCCCACAAATGGAACTAGATTAAAGGTCTGATCATCAATCAAGAAATAGTCATGCATGTATAATACACACATCAAATGCTATTTTACGACATCCTGAATCCTCATGATATGAAGAAACTGTATCAGATCTTCAATTTCATGACTAATCTCATTACAGATGCTCTCCAGACATAAGAAAAGATATTTCTCATGAAGAAACAAAGCATAACTATGAGAAGGAGGTTGAAAATCCATTACCTATTATGTCAGGGTAAACATTTCTTCTTTGTCGGCCTTCAATACTCGCACCTGCTCTTCTAAACTATCAATCTTTTTCTGTTGCTTTTCCTGATTTTGTTTTTCTTTATCCAAATGGTCTATATAGCCAGTAATGGTCTCTTCTACCTGCTCGCCTACTCTCTTTACCTCTGCTCGGTGGGCCTTTAAAGTAATTACTCCTTGCTGGAGACAGGATGCAGCAACCTGCCAATTCATAATTTCAACAGATAAAAATAATTCCTAGGCCTCGAACATATATTCAATGGGGTTGGTTTGTGAAATAGTAGAGGTCGTAGGAATTTCCTCTGTCTATACTACTGACGAGATAGCCTCGGCCCTGGGCTTCATAGACTTTCCTTTATATTTCCTCGCTTTCTTCTGTAAACGCAATACCCACTTTCTTAGCTTACAATTTTCCATATTTATTTGCATTGCTTCCTTAAATTGAAGCTAGTACCTTTCTTTGAGAGGGGGTCTTATTTTTGGACATTGATCTATAATTTCTTGCTTAACGATGACTTCTTCAACTGGTCCTGTAGATGGTTTAGGATTTTGTGGGTTGCTATCAACAAAAATGTCAACCTGCTCCTCCTTCACCTTGACCTCTTTGATTTGTTTCTCCACTTGGGGATAAATCTATTTGTTTTCTCTTTCTCTCTTAGGGATTTCTGCAGACACTTGGGTAGCGCCCCTGATATACTCTCCCCGCACTTGTTTTGTTGCAAGGTCCTCTTCCAAAAGTTTAGGAATTTTTTTCGACCCTTGCGAGTCAGCTTCTGTAAGACCAATTTCTCCTTGTGGGGTAGCATCACCCATCATTTATTCATCTTGACATTCCATCAACACAAGTTTCTTCTATCTCTACAGGTTTTCTTTGTCTCTGTATCAACGAGCACTAGCTCCTGAGTGAGTGTACCAGCCATTGTATCCAAAATAATTACAGCAAACTTTAGAATTGGAGGAACAACTCTTTCTTTCACCAAACGTTGAGGGGAAAGAAATTTATTTGCCCCTTTTGGTAAGGTTGCAAGAAATGGGGAATGAGGAACATTCTCTTCAATTTCCATCCTGACCATGCCTGTTGCCTCGGGTTCTTTCTCTCCACCTTCTTTGTTTACTGATTGGACCAAGCTTCTTTCTGTTGTTGGCATTATGATTCATTATGATTGCATGTGTTGTCCTTGATGGCAACCAACTTGTAAAACATGAAGTATATGGCTTCTGGAGAAGAACAATGGTTTAGCAGAAGATGGATAAAATACATATTTAAGGAACTATATGCAATTTCATTTAGGAAAAGTCACGTATACACGTGGAAAAGAAGAAGAAAAGTAGTGTATGTGTTTGTGCACTAAATGTATGATATCAAGGGTCCTTACGATGGTTTTAAGCCAAAATATTGAGCGTTGTGTTGTCTATTTGATTCCATCCAAGAATACCATTGGCACTTGTGTGGTTTTGGCTCATGGTATTGTTTAAGGCTCAAACTATATAAGGAGAAGAATATCACAGTCCAAAGGTGTGCATCTGTATGGATATTGAATGGATACTTCACTCTGAAGTATATCTACATGGAATGGGTTCCAGTTGATTGATAGATCTGAAATAATGATGCACCTATGGATATATTGATGGATCAAGATCTCTAGACCTGAAATGACTATGTATTTGCATGATCTGTTTGTGAGATGTCTAGAGCTATGATCTGGCACATGTTTTCTGAAGTGAAGGGTATGATATAAATATGTTGATCTAAAATTTTACACAGTCCTGAATATTTACAGATCTATATGCTGGTTCGTCACAGTGAAAGTGCATATACACTCGGGTTCATTTCAGAAAAAGTGTGTATGGAAATTAGGGTTTTACGGTATATTTTTGTTGTCTGTCAATGAAGTATTCATGTAGATATGGGTTGTTTGAATACTTTATATGATACTAGTTGATTTTGTATAAATATAATCAGTCATTAGGTGATTGAATATGATCGATGTTGCTGATTGAATAAGGGTTCTGCAAATCTGACAAAGTGTTCCTGAATGTCTCAGATCTATTCTGATTTTGATCAGATTTCTAAATTCAGTATACAAATATCTATATGCAGGTCTTCCATAAGAAAGCGCGTATATACTGTAATATTCCTAAATTAGCATGTAGCTAATTGGAATATTAATTTTTCTCTTAACATATTGCTAGATAATTAAATGGTTAGGGAGGCCCATAAATATTTTTAGTAGGCATAAAATCCCTCTTAATGTGAAAATGGATCATATTCATAGCTAGATAAAGCATCCTCATGTGTGAACAAGGGCTAATGCATGAAGTCAAGGTCAAGTTTGACCAAGTAAACTGAGCTGAAATGGAGGGAGTGAATCATCAATAGATACAACACAGTATGAATATAGATTAGTTGAGATAGTGATATAAAGCTGGATTGAAGACCCTTAGGTGTGAAAAGGGTTGGATCAGGTTGAAGAGGTCAACTTTGACCAATTCAAACAACGTTGTTATGGAGGAGTGGCATTAATGATGGGACAATGCAATTTTGGAGGGAGATTGATTGTGTGATGGTGGAACCCCTAATGATTGGGACCCAAGGTGAGAAGGCTCACATTTTTTATAAGGAAGAGGATGGAAGCCATATGGGGTTAGCTTATTATTATGATTTTGATATTTCTGTTTAGACTTTTTTTCTCTTCAGCTATTTAGCTAAGATTGCTTGTGTTGTTTAGCACAGGGTATTCCCGGTTGGGAATCCCACCTCTTCCCATTGAGTAGCTCTTAGGAGAGCAATGATATATCATTCCATATATCTAGCATTCTACCCAAGCTTCAGTCTTTATCTACAGCACAGTTTCTGCAGAGTGTTGCAGGGTGTTGCAGTGGAGGGTTGAGAAACCCACTTTCTGAGCTAGTTTTTTATAGGAGGAAGGATTCCTTCTCTTGGGAGATCAACAAGGAGGGATTCTATGCACATTTCAGATCTTTGGCACTATGCCAACCTATTTCCATCATTTACAGCAAATTTTCAGCCTGGAATTGCATTATTTTGGAGGGAAGCTTCAGGAGAGGATCTATTGGCTCCTTTAGAATGTTTTCCTATGGTAAAAGTGTTCATCATTTCATTGGAGGAGACCTTTGAGGAGATATACATCAGATCTACATTATTTCAGCCTTCTATTTCATGAGCTTCAGTTTTCAGTGATTCTTTAGTCCTAGGGCTGTAGATCACCATTTTTATTCGGGTGTATTTCCATAAACCCTTCCCAGGTTCTCTTGGATTGATGTAAAAGAGACTAGATCTCAGTTTTTTAGAATTATTGATTAATATAACAGTAGATCCATTTGTCTCTATAATTTTAGAGTATAAACAATCATTGGACTGTGCTATCACTTACTATATTATTTCTGTGTTGTAGTGGTCTTGGGATTGCATTGTTTTTTTTTTGGGCTATTCTGGGTGTGGGAGGCTTGTTTATCTCATCTATCATGATTTGTTCCTGATCTCCTTTTGTATTTGGCTACTCTAATGAATAAAAAAATGGATACATGGTCTGTTAGGAGTTATTATAGCATAAATTTATGAAAGATGCACTTTCTGTGCATATATTTCTGATTTCCCCATTTGGGAATATTACAGTGGTATCAGAGCATCATCTTGGCTTAGCCTGTGAGTTTCAGCCAATATGCTATAAGAAGGAGAAGAGATCTAAAATGATGCAAGGAATGAGCTTTGTCTCATCACTTTTTAGATCTATGAAGAACCTCCCCAAGGAGGTTAAGAAGATGAAAGAGGAAATATACAATGAGACCTCTAGAGGGTTTCAAGAAGAGGAAGGTCCATGTACTTCCTATTATCAAAAGAAAGAACCAGTGTTGCAGAGAGCTTCAAAGAAATACACTATGCTCTTTCCTTTTGAGGAAGAAGACAAGAGGCATGGAGATGGAGGGAACTTGGAACATGAGATCCTAAGTGGATACCTGGCAGAATATAAGTCTCAACCTAGAGCTTTTAAGGAAACACTAACTCATCCACAGTTCATTCAGCTTGAAGAAGAAAGGAGACCTTGCAGCAATAGGAGAATAAAGGGCAATAGGTTTCTATTGTCTACTTTTGATGGATCATCCACATGTACAACAAGGTCTTGGGTAATGAAGCTAGATGAATTCTTCCTACTACATCCAGTGGTATAAAGAGAGGCTATTGAGATTGCAGTGCTGCACCTTGAGGGTGAAGCAAACATTTGGTGGTTCAGCCATTTGAGTCATGCAAGAGTGACTGCATTTGCAGATTTTACTCAAAGGTTGATCAAAAAATTTGACAAGAATAAATCAGAGGAGGAGAAGCCTTCACCACCACTTGAGGAGAATTGTACCAGTGCTGATACAACTATGGAAGAGCAACCATCATCATCAGTAGTTGGGGGAGCCAACACATTGGAAGAAGGAACCCTTGTACCAATACAAGATGTTCCCAAGCTTTACCAAGGTATGCATAAGTTTCCACTTTCTATTATTTCAGCACATCTTATGGAGAGTTGTGGAAATATGCCATTGCATGACCAAGGGTCAAAACATATTACTGATTTGGAACAGAAGACTTTCACTACACTGAGAAGCCTTGAATTGTTCAAGGAGGAGATGTACTTTGATCCTAGTGTACCATTATTGAGCTACACACAACTCTTGGGGTTGGAGTGTAAAATTTTGGAGGATAGGATGAGAATTTTCCTAAACAATCCAATGCAGAACTATATGTTCAGCATTGAGCCTGAGCATGAGGTAGAAAATGCATCAATATGGAGATCAGCAGCACTGTCATTGAGCAACAGTGATGAGTTGGGAGCCCAACTACTATTAGAGCATTCTGATGACCATAATACTTGTGCAACATTCGAAGGGCCAATGATTGATGAGAGACATCTTCTATTTCATTATTATGATGGATCTTTCTTGATGGGCATTGTACAAATCTATGAGAAGACTTTTCCTTCAGCATACTAGGATCCTTTTGGATTCAATATGGCCATTCGTGGATTTTCTTCACTTGGAGATCTCCAAGAGATTGCATTTCAACATCCCATGAAATGCAAAGGTAGAAATCTGATATGGGAGGATGGTGTTCCCCATTGGAGGAGTACCAAGATGGAGTATGATAGGAGACACCCACATCTGGGTGAAGGGGTGTGCATGGTAAGAAAGAGGTTGGTGAGTCACCTTCATATTTATGACACAAGGCACCAAGATGCATGGCTGCATTGTCTACTCTTGAAAGAGTTTGGCCATCATATGACATATCCTTCTTCTAAGGGTATGATGGTGGATGTAACATGGCATAGCACTTGCATCATATGGAAGCAAGGAGTTTGGGTGCATTGTGTTGGTATGACATTCTTCATGTCAATCATCATATTCTCACCTCATGAATTGTATGATGGAGGTGTGAAGGGGCAACAAGAGCTATTGTTGCTTTGGTTACTCTTGGGAGAGTATGGGCAGAAATTTTCCCATGCTTGGCATGATATTTCATGAGAAAGGGATGGCACAATCAAAGTGCAAAGAGGCTACCCTTCAACATTGGAGGATAAGGAGGTACTTCTACATCGAAAGGAGATTTCCACACATATAAGCATGATGGTGGATGACTTTGGCATATGGCATTTCACAGAAGGGATTCATGGAGTGACAAGAGCCTTATCACTAAGGCCAACAACGTTGTCATTTGGGAGTATGTTTTTATTGATGGAGTGTCCCAAGGGGAGTATGCATCCCTTCATTTTGCAGACTCTTATGAGGATATTTTCATGGGAGGACTCATCCATGGACCTCACTTTCTTCCTACTCACTATGCATGGTAAGAAATGTATTTCTGTACTTATTGATCATTTCATAAACTATTTGCATCTTCTCATGATCTATGTACAATGCATTGCTCCACAAGAGGGCAAGATTATCTTTGGGTTCCATGGTCATTCTAGGACCAACATTTGTGATGGAGATAACTTTCCTTTGCATGACCTTGGGCAAGTATGGTGTTATTATTATTATGTTTAGTTGATATATAATGCCATTTCTACCTAATAGTAGATGAGAAAACATGCACAACTAGAAACTTGTTAGTGGACAACTTGCCACGTGATGTTCTAAAACAACATTTGGTAAAATTGCACCGTCTCCACTTGAGAAACCATTGGTATCATCCAAACTTGCACATAACCTTCAGCATTTTTCTGATTTGGATACCATATGGTGATGATGTACCATTCACTTTGTATGGGATATTTTGGGCCAGCATGATTCATGACTCTAGAGAGAGGATCTTTGAAGATCCAGTCTTTTTCTTGCCTCTTGATGATAACATTATTGCAACCCAAAATCAGCAGCTACTCTACACTTATAATAAGTGGAGAGAAAGACGGTGTGGAGTAGACTATTTTTTCTATTATGTTCAGTTATGCAGCCCACCTACATTGCAAGAGCTAAAGGTGGAGGAGAATTTTCATGAGTTACCATTTTGGAGGGTGGCTCATTTTGTATGGATGATAGCTTGGGGATGAGAGATTCCCATGGGGATGATAGTTCCCAACATATCATAGATTCCATGCTCAAGAAGGCCTCTAGACAACACATTGTTTCCTCCATGGGTGTTTTACTTCTATACGATGATAGCTATTTCGGATGGACACCGAAAGCTAACTTGCATAATTGGGAGGGGCAACTTGGAGATGTATTGATGAGACAAAATCTTTTTCCTTGGAGAAGTTTATCATATAAGGATGCTACAGGAGGAGGAGAGGAGGCTCTTTAGTTCTATCCTTCTAGTTGCTTGAGGGCAAACAACATCTGGGAGGGGAGGACTGTAATATTCCTAAATTAGCATGCAGCTAATTGGAATATTAATTTTTCTCTTAAAATATAGTTAGATGAATAAATGGGTAGGGAGGCCCATAAATATTTTTAGTAGGCATAAAATCCCTCTTAATGTGAAAAGGGATCATATTCATAGCTGGATAAAGCACCCTCATGTGTGAACAAGGGCTAATGCATGAAGAAAAGGTCAAGTTTGACCAAGTCAACTGAGTTGAAATGGAGGGGGTGAATCATCAATAGAGATAGCCCAGTATGAATGTGGATTAGTTTAGATAGTCATATAAAGCTATATTGAAGATGCTTCGGTGTGAAAAGGGGCTGGAGTAGGTTGAAGAGGTCAACTTTGACCAAATCAAACAACACTATTATGGAGGAGTGGCATTAATGATGGGCTAACGAAGCTTTGGAGGGAGATTGATTGTGTGATGGTGGAAACCCTAATGAGTGGGACCCAAGATGAGAAGGCTTACATTTTTTATAAGGAAGAGGATGGAAACCATATGGGGTTAGCTTATGATTATGATTTTGATATGTCTGTTTAGACTTTTGTTCTCTTCAGCTGTTTAGCTAATATTGCTTGTGTTGTTTAGCACAGGGTGTTCTCGGTCGGGAATCCCACCTCTTCCCATTGAGTAGCTCTTGGGAGAGTATTGATCTATCATTCCACATATCTAGCATTCTGGCCAAGCTTCAATCTTCAGCTACAACGTATTTTCTGCTGAAAATTGTGTTGTGTTGCAGGGTGTTGCAGTGGAGGGTTGAGAAACCCACTTTCTGAGCTAGTTTTTCATAGGAGGAAGGATTCCTTCTCTTGGGAGATCAGCAAGGGATTCTGAGCACATTTTAGATATTTGGCACTAGGCCAACCTATTTCCATCATTTACAGTGCAGTTTTAGTCAGGAATTGTGTTATTTTCAAGGGCAGCTTTAGGAGAGGATCTATTGGCTCCTTTAGAGTGTTTTCCTGTGGTTGAAGGGTTCAGCCTTTCATTGGAGGAGACCTTTGAGGAGATATAAATTTTTTCAGCCTTCTATTTCATGAGATTCATTTTGCAGTGATTCTTCAGTCTTAGGGTTGTAGATCACCATTTGTATTTCGGTGTATTTCCAGAAACCCTTCCCGGGTTCTCTTGGATTGATGTAAAAGAGACTAGATCTCAATTTTTGAGCATTATTGATTAATATAACAAAAAATCCATTTGTCTCTATAATTTTAGAGTATAAACCCTCATTAGACTGCGTTGTCACTTACTGTATTATTTCTGTGTTGCAATAGTCTTGGGGTTGCATTGTTTTTTTTTGGGCTATTCTGGGTGTGGGAGGCTTGTTTATCTAATCTATCATGATTTTTTCCTGATCTACTTTTGTATTTGGTTACTCTAATGAATAAAACAATGGATACATGGGTTGTTATGAGTTATTATAGCATAAATTTCTGAAAAATGTGTTTTCTGTGCATATATTGTTGATTTCCCCTTTTGGGAATATTACATATACGCAAGTTGTAGTAAGTGAAGTAGCATATACATTTGTCTTTATGAATGATCAGGTTTGAGATTAATTCTGCATGTTAATACAGAAGTCTAGGTTTATTACTGTGATCTGGTTACAATGATCTCACTATTCTGTTTAAAGATTGGTTTATGGCTATTGGTTCTGATCTACAAATTGATTTGTATTGAAGCTATTGCATCCAGTGTGAAAATTTATGAAATTTGGTCTGAAGTGGTTCTGAGGGTTGAATCCTTCAGTGTGGAAGTCGAAGCTTCCTACCAGTAGAAGCTGGTGACCAGTTCAAAGGGTTGTAGCTCCCTTCCAGTAGTGGCTGGTAAATGAGAAAACGAGGTTGGATCTCCCTTCCAGTAGTATTTGAAGAACGAGAGAAGGTTATAGCCTTCTGCAGGTGGGTTCAAGTGTATTGATATGAGTATGCATCAATACAACATTGTAAGCAGTTTTCTATATAATAAATATTGAAGACAAAGACGACAACAAGGGTGGTTTTTTTCCAGACTTGGGTTTCCACCTTAAATCTTGGTTTTCATGTGTGATGCCCTTGTGTGATGATTAATTTTGTTATTAGTGCACATTTTTACTGCTTAAATATCTGATGCATAACTAATGAATTGGGCTAAGTAATGTTTCTGAATACTTATCTGAACATTCAGTTATTTGGGTATATGTAAATTTCTTTTAGGAAAGCCACGTACATACGCTAGTTTGTCTAATCAAAGTCGCGTATAGAAATCAGTAAAAGAAAAGTAAAATATTGTGATTCTTGAAAATAATGATTTACCACCCCCCCTCCTCTAATTATTTTTTTCCAACAATTGGTTTCAGAGAAGGTCCTTGTGAAGAATCTTAATCGCTAGAAGGAAGATCATCTAAGATGAGAAATAAAGATGGAACAAAATCTATCAGACCACCACTCTTCAACATAAAAAAATTAATTTTCTGGAAGACAAGAACAAGATCCTATATTCGGTCTCTTGGAGTAAATGTTTGGGAAATAGTTGAAGGCAGTTACCAATATCTAACTGCATTTCCAACAAATCTAGGAGCAAGGAAGAACTATGAAACCAATGCAAAAGATGTCAATGAATTACTAGGAAGTCTGACTGAATCAAAATTTGTCAAAGTTATGCAGTTAAATGCAACAAAGGAGATATGGGACAAAACCATTCTGAGATATGAAGGTGATGCCAAGGTAAAAAGTGTTAAACTCTAAAGTCTCAGAATTAAATATGAAAATATCAAAATGCACAATGATGAAATTATTGCTAGTTTCTTTTTACGTCTAGATGAGATTGTAAATCGTATGAGAAATTTGGGTGAAGTCATAAGTGAAACCACTCTAGTAGAGAAAGTATTAATATCTCCGACTCCTAAATTCAAGTAAAAAGTGTCTTCTATTGAAGACAAGAAAAATCAACAAACTCTTACTTTTTTTTAACTTCTTGGGATCCTGACTGCATGTGAAATGAGGGAAGGAGGTCCATTTGAAGTCAAAGAAGCTGCTTTAAGAGCTAATGAAAAAGGCAAGGACAAGGAAGAACAAAAAGAATCAGGGTATGTATAAGAAGAAGAAGAGGTAAATTTTGTAAAGAAACTTCAACTTGGCACTAGAAGGTTCAAAGGTAAGCTTCCTTTCAAATGTTTTCTTGTGGAAGAGTTGGTCATTACGCTGCTAAATGTACTCATAAAGATAATAATGAAAAGGGAAATGATTTATAAAAAGGTAATAGGATACGATTTTTCAATAGAAAAAGTTACTATACTCACGAATATAGTGATGGTCTATCAAACAGTGAAGAAGGAGAATCTGATCAAGGTATTAGATTGCTCATGGAATTTTAAAAAGAGACTAGTGAGGCTAAAGATACTTTTATGGATGCTTTAGAAGAAAATGATTTTCTTGAAGAAATCAATCAACTCAAAATATGTTTAGAAGAGAAAAAAATAGCCATAGATACTCTAAAAAATCAACTCATAGAAAAGGAGAAGCACAATGAGAAATTAGAATATGAAATAGTAATTCTAAGAAAGGAAATTGAGAAAGTAAAAACTTTAAATCTTAGATTTTCTAAGGATTTGAAACCTAAGATGAAATTATCAAGGTTCAACACTCTCGTCTTGTGAAGACAGGTCTTGGATATATCAGTGAATCTTCTCAGTTAGAAAATTCTTCAACTACAAGCTATCTAAATGCAGTAAAAGCCAACCAACAAATATTTGTCACTCAACAAAAGAACAAAGGCAATGTCCATGTAAAGCATGATCACTCAAATTCAAGGATGAACAATAAGAAAAATATCAGTCAAAAGGTAAAAACAATAGAAGGTTCTATGATCGCAAAAATTTCTTCTTTAATGGACAATGTTTCTCATGTCATAATTTTGGTCACAAAGCTACTCAATTTGTTGCATACAAAACTATTATGACCAGAGAAGCAAGAATGAAAATAATTGAGACAGGAATAAAGAAGAATACTTATAACAATTTTTCTCCTCTTCAAGGCGAAATTGAATGTTCATTTTGCAATAACTTTGGACATGAAGAATATGAATGCAGGAGCAAACTTTAGCCAAAAGAATAGATATCCTCAAGTTCCAAGGTATGGAGAAAGAAGGACTTACAGTTTGAAAGTTGCGGCATAGATTTATTTGTAGAAGGCGAAGAAAATCAATGGTAAATTGATAGCAGATGTTCAAAACACATGACAGGTGATAAAGATAAACTTATTTCATACAATGCATTAGAGAAGGAAAATAATGTTACTTTTGGAAATGACTCTCCCGCTACCATTAAGGGTAAGGGATCCATTTTTCTAAAATAAGAGGTTAAAGCTAACAATGTTATGTATGTTGATGGATTAAACCATAACTTGTTGAGTTTTAGTCAAATGTGTGATCAAGGAAATGAAGTTGTCTTTCGATCAAAAGAGTGTGTGGTTCGTGAACTTGACACAGGAAAGACCGTAATAAAAGGAACAAGAACACTAATAAATTTGTATATATTGAAAGGTGGTCAAGATCAATGTTATCTAGGTAAATCTACAGAAAATTGGTTATGGCACAAAATATTGGGACATTTGAGCTTTTCTCAAATAATAAAATCAAGCAGGTTCAAAGTTGTTTGTGATCTACCCAACATCGCTCTACCCGAAAGTACCATATGCAAATCATGCCAATTCAGTAAGAAAACCAGGGTTAAATTTAATGCCAAAGAAGGATCAACAAGTAAGCCTCTTGAACTTATACATATTGATTTATGTGGTCCTGAAAGGAAAAAGTCACCTCATGGAGAACAATACTATATCCTATTCATTGCTGACTTTTCTAGAATGTGCTGGATTGATTTATTGAAACATAAAGATGAAGCATTTGAAAAATTTAAGGTCTTGAAAGCTTTGGTTGAAAATTAATTAGATATAAAAATCAAATGTCTTAGATCTGAACGAGGAGGAGAATACATATCAGATGAATTCTTTGATTTCTTTGAACAAGATGGCATAAAAAGACAGTTTTCTATAGCTGGAACTCCGCAACAAAATGACATTGTTGAAAGACTGAATAGAACAGTTCAACAAGTGGTTCATGCTATTCCGGATGAATCTGGGACTCCTGAAATATTTTGGGGTGAAGCTGCTCATACTATAGTAAATATTCTCAACAAGGCTCATGTTCGTGTGAACAGTGATAAAACTTATTATGAACTCTGGTATGGTAATATTCTCACTGTGAAGCACTTTAAAGTTTTTGGAAGCAAATGATATATCAAAGACAATGACGAAAAACTTGGTAAGTTTGAACCTAGAGTAGATGAAGGAATATTTATTGGTTACTCTTCTAGAAGTAAAGCATACAAAAGCTACAATAAGAGACTTCGGAAGATTTTTGAATGTATTGATGTTGTGATTGATGAATCTCTCACAACTCACAAAAGGGAAATGATAAAAAATGAGGATTATGATGATGATGATGAAGAATGTTTTCCCTCATAAAATAAAAATAATATAGAAGGAGAACCTAATGAAGCACCAGAAGAAGATACATCAAAAAGAGCAAAGGCTCCATCTAAGTATGTTAAAAATAATCAACCGAAATCTCAAATTTTGGGATAAAAGGAATCAGGGGTACAAACAAGAAGAACTCTTGTAGCATCTCCCAGTTATCTATAATTTTTATCCACCATTGAACCACAAAATGTAAATCAAGCTAGAAAATATGAATGTTGGATTCAGGTCATGAATGAAGAAGTTGATCAAATTGAAAAGAATAATACTTGGGAATTGTTTCCAAGACCTCATGAAAAAAATGTAATTGGAACAAAGTGAATATTCAAAAACAAGTTAAATTAAAATTAATATGTCATTAGAAACAAAGCCAGAGCCAGACTTGTTTGTAAATGGTATGCTCAACAAGAAGGTATAGAATTTGAGGAAACATTTGCAACATTAGCTAGACTTGAAGCTATAAGAATGTTTCTTGCATTTTCAAGTTTTCAACAATTCAAGGTTTATCAAATGGATGTAAAATCTACTTTTCTTAATGGTGATCTGGAAGAAGAAGTTTATGTAGAACAACCAGAAGGATTCATTATGGGAAATGATGAAAAAATTGTTTGCAAACTTAAAAAGGCCCTATATGGTCTAAAACAAGCACCACGGGCATGGTACTATCGTCTTAACAATTATCTTCAACAACAAGGTTTCACAAAAGGATCTGCAGATAGTAGCTTATACATAAAAATTGGGAATGATAAACATTCAGTTATTGTTGTTTATGTTGATGACATCATTTTTGGGAGTAATGAAGAATCCATGAGTCATAAATTTTCTTTTGTTATGAAACATGAATTTGAAATTTATTTACTTGGGTAACTAACATATTTTCTTGGCTTACAAGTACAACAAGCAAAAGATGGGATTTTTCTCTCACAAGAAAAATATCTCAAATAGATTCTGAAGAAGTATGGGATGGAAGACTACAAACACGTGAGTACTCCAATGGTGACCGGATGTAACCTCAGTTCTCATGATGACTTTCCCATGGTAAACCAACTAGAGTATAGATCAATGATTGGAATTATACTTTATCTAATAGGGACTAGACCGGATATTATGCATGCAGTTGGGATTTTTCCATGATTCCAAGCCAATCCAAAGGAGTCACATATTCAGGCCTTAAAACGAATGTTCAAATATATACAAGGAAATCAAGATTTTGGGCTACATTATCCCAAGAATGTTGATCTTACTCTTCATGCTTACATATATGTGGACTGGGCTAAAAATGTTGATGATTGGAAAAGCACTAGTGGTGGTGCATTTTATATGGGGCCTCGATTAGTATCCTGGTTTAGCAAGAAACAAACTTCCATTGCCTTATCTACATCAGAAGAAGAATATGTGGCTGATGCATCATGTTGCACACAACTTCTTTGGATGATGCAGACATTACAATATATTCAAATTAAATGTTCTCCTCCCATCTCCATCCTATGTGATAATACAAGTGCCATCACTATCTCGAACAATCATGTTATGCATTCCAAAACCAAACAAGTTCCTATCAAGCATCATTTTTTACGAGAATAAGTGCTTGAGAAAAAGGTTAAATTGGAGTATGTTCCTTCTAGAGAACAAGTTGTTGGGATATTTAACAAACCTCTTCCTAGAGAAGCATTTAAATATATCAGACTGAAGCTGGGATTTGTCTCTGCCTCACTAATATGATCTGTTCGATTTCAGAAGATTAAATTCGGTACACAGATTGCAAGAATCCTAGTTGCGTATATATGCGAGTTTCTCTCTATACAACCGTGTATGGATCTTGTTGTCATACAATCTATGGGTCAGCCTTCAAAACAACCTTTATCATATATGGTTTGGCTCTGTTTCTCAGGAGGTTATGGGTTCTATCTGTGGTTCTGTTGTTTAACTTACATTTCCTTTATATTTATCTGCTTGGTAAAGATTCGTTGATGAATTGGTTGTTGAAAATGTTCAGGATGCACAGGTTTAGGGGGAGCATTAGCCTTGATGAGAATAATGAATTTTTTGCTATGTTGGTTGCTGAATTATGATCTCTCTCTTGAGATACTTTGGTCTTGGTTATAAAAATGAATATCTGTAATTTTCTGTAAAGGTCATGATTGATACCTATGATGTAAATATTGTCATATTCATTCATTTATGGACTTAGTCAAATATGTAAACCCACTTGGATTGGGTGATTTAGTAAAAAACGTAAACCCACTTGGTTGGGTAGTTGAGTCAAATATGCAATCCCCTTTGTTGGGAGATTGATAGAAGTATGAGTCCTTGGTGATAGGAAAGCTCATACTTAGTTGAGTCATAAAGTCATGTATTCTATTGAAAATATGAAGACTCAGCATGTGCTCAGTGTTATAGCATAATTTATCATCTATATATACTTGATGACTTATGCATTGGCCTTGGGAAACCCTTCCATTTAGACTTGGTCAAACTTCTTAAAAAATAGTATTTTGAATTCCATAGCGACTCTGCCTAGTTTTTTCTACGTGCAGATGTGAGTTCACTCATATCTGACCTGCGTATGCTATTTAAAATATTAAAATGTACAAAAAATCCCTACTAATTAGGCGGGGTTTACGGGTTTTTCCAGTAACTCAACTACCCCAGCCCATGGCCAAACTGTTTCCCAACTGAAAAAAATGATTTGAGAAAGTATAAGTACACCTCAAGGGAATGGCCTAAGAGAGGAGAGAGAGAATGTTATTGATATTATAGCCTGTTATAGCTCTAATCAAATCTGATATTTACGTGTGCCTCCTGTACTTACCAGGTTCAGGAGACCCTTTTTTCCTTGTGATGTTCACCCCCACTTTATGTGACATCATTTGTGCACTCTTTATGGAAGAAGCTTTGTGAGGTTAGGGCTAGATGAATACAGAGGGCGGTTTAGCTTGGAGCCGTGGCAGATCTAAGGTGATTTCTCCACTTTCTCTTTACATATTATAAATAAAAGAAGCTTTATCCCATTCCTGATGTCTGTGTATCATATGTCTCCTATACATGTTGAATGATCTTGAACGGTTTATTTCGTGTTATTTTTATGAGATTATATATGCTAACATGCTAACATCTAGGAAATATATGTTGTGCAACTAGTTTATGTGCTTTGTCTTGATTGATTTGCAGGTTCTGAAGCATGAGGAGTAGTAGAGGGTTTGCACCCTGCGGGATCAACCCCAGACGTAGGACAAACGGGTAAGGTCATATATCCTCATTTTTCTAGTTCAAGCATTAAAACTCATAATTAGAGTGCTTCTTGTGGTGATATGCCTTCCGCTTTGTTAGGTCCCTCAACCCAAACCTTAGGGTAGATTTTCCTGTAACAAAACTAGTGACTCCACCGGACCTTTTCTTCTCCTACCTCCACATTAGAGGAAGGTCAAGTGGGTGGAATGGAATTCCCTATGTCTACAGCTGAGATTTCCTATCAATATATTTTTGAGTCTGCAGACTCCATTCCAATATCTCTTTCACCAGAGGAGTTGGATGGAGATGTGGCTCCGGCTTGGACTCTTAGTTCATCTTCTGCTCAGGATTGCCTTGAAACCACTCTTCCATCTGAAGAGGCTATCCATGAAGAAATTACTAGCGTAGAAATACCGTGGGATGATTTTCATCATAAGTCCTATTTTATACCAGGCTTGTGAGAAGTTGAAACAATATTGTCTAGCCCTCAGTCTTCTGGTCCTGTTCACCTAGTCTTTAACTCCCTAGCCCTAACATAGTATTTTTCTGAAGGGAACATGGTTGTAATTTATGAGACTACCGTAGTGAACATCTCCAAAGATCCAAATGTTATTGAGAATGTCTTCATTGGAGCTGAATGCTCCCCTGAAGAGATTAAAACTCACACCGATCTCTTTAGAGAATTTCTGGATGTGTTCACTTGGTCTTATGAGGAAATGCCTGGAATAGACCCATCTATTGCCCAACATGATATCAAGACTTACGAAAATGCTAATCCTATACACAAAAATATTTTTCTGGTCAACCCTAGGAAGGTGGCAGATATCGAGGCCAATGTTGAGAAGCTGCTAAAGGCAGGTTTCATATACCCCGTTCAGTTAACTGAGTGGGTTTCGAATCCAGTGCCCGTGGACAACGAACAAGGAATGATATGAATTTGAATTGATTCCAGGGATTTGAATAAGGCATCTCCAAAAGATAATTATCCCACACCATTATTGATTAGATTATTAATGAGTTTGCGGGGAATGAGATTTTCTCCTTCATGGACGATTTCTCGGGATACAATCAGATTACTATCCATCCTAAAGATCAACATAAGAATGATTTTATTTGCCCCTGGGGTACATTTTCATACAAAAATATTCCTTTTGGCGTTAAAAATGCTGGATAAAATTTCCAGCAGTCCATGCCCTATGATTTCCATGACATCAAGCATATTATTGAAGAATATTTGGATGATTTAGTTTCTCTTTCTTGAAATAGAATTGATCATCCTTCACTCCTTCGACAAGTTTTTGAATGGTGTCGTTATTATAAAATTCGGTTCAACCCTAATAAGTGAATTTTCGCCTTCACATCCAGTTAGTTGTTGGGATTCATCGTATCTACGGAAGGGATTCGGGTAGATCCCTTCAAGGTTGAGGCAATACTTTAGTTTCCTCCCCTGTATTCTATTCCTTAGCTCAAAAGTCTACAAGGTAAAGCCAA
Source organism: Pinus albicaulis (assembly GCA_034641835.2). Lineage (NCBI taxonomy): Eukaryota > Viridiplantae > Streptophyta > Pinopsida > Pinales > Pinaceae > Pinus > Pinus albicaulis. The sequence goes on from CM076578.1 coordinate 1,082,584,071, forward strand.
TTTCTTAAGGATATTTATCGTTAATTATGCCGAGGTGACGAAAGGATTTATGAGGTTGTTAAAGAAAGGAGTTCCATTATTTTGGGATGACTTTTCTCAACGTTTTTTTGATGCTTTGAAAAAGGAATTTACCTCTTCTCCATTATTGAGTCCAACTGATTATACCAGAGAATTCTTTTTGTATCTCACTGCAGCAGAATCTACTATCGGAAATAGGTATGGTTCTAGTTCAAGAAGATAATGCTCTTTGTGAGCATGTTGTTTACTACCTTAGTTGAGGCTTGGTGGGTCCTGAACTCCGGTATTCTCCCATTGAGAAATTAGCTTTGGAAGTTGTCCATGTTGTCCAGTGGCTCAGGCATTATATCCTTCTTCGCAAAACTTATGTTTTAGCAGCAGTTAATCCTTTTCAATTTGTTCTCAGTATGTGAGTGATTGGGGGAAAATACAATCGATGGATTTTCATTTTGCAAGAGTTTTATCTCTAATTCCTGTCTGCCAAATCCAAGAAATCTTTGGTATTTGCATAGTTGATATCTGAGTTTCCCTATGGAGAAGAGATTGTTTATGAATAGTCGTTCCCTGATGAACATATTTTTTCTCATTTCTTCATAGGATCCTTGGTATGGAGATCTCATTGTTTATCTCCAGACTTCAAAGTTTCCCTTAGGTTTTTCGAAATACGAGCGTTGAAAGTTGTGTCACTTAGAAAAAAGTTATCTCATTATCGGTGACACTCTAGATCGTCGCGGGATTGATTCGATCCTTATATGTTGCTTGAATCTTGAAGAAGCTGAGGTTTTGCTGAATGATTTCCACAATGGAGCTTGTGGTGGTCATTTATCTGGGCTTGCTACAACCCAAAATATTTTGCGTGCAGGATATTTTTGGCCCTCAATTCTTAAATATTGTGTTGAGGCGGTAAAAAAGTCATCCTTGTCAAGTCTATTCTCGGAAGATGCTTGCTCATCCAGCTCTGCTCTTTCCTGTTGTCACTTTCAGTCCATTCACAAAGTGAGGTATTTATTATACTACTTGTAACCCTCCTTCATGTTATAGGTCAATTTGGGAATCATCCCCCATGACCTGGTCAAACTGGAAACCATTCCTAGGACCAATGAAATAGGTTCTATCATCCCCTATCATTTCAATTGCTACATGCCCTAAGAGAAGAACAAATCATTCATGACTTATATTGTGAGATTTACAAGGTTTGAAGTATATGTTATATCACTTATGAGCTCACTAATTCTGCCTCTCAAGGGATTAAATATGTTGCATATGCAACTCCCTCCATTCAAGGATTCACTGCAATGCACTTCCCGACATTCAAGGGTGCGTTGGTCAAATGGGAGTGAAATACTCATTGTTCCAGAATCTCCACATGGCCAGTGCCTTCTAGAAGAGTCCATATGTGTTAAGCTTCGAATCCATGTGTCCATTTAACACCTTTGAACTTGGAAACATGTATTTCCTATTATTATAAATTCATTGATTAAGAAACTACCTTTAGTTACCCTATAAATTTAGCACAGATCCTAGTGTTAGGGAAGGAAGAATTTTGGTAAAGAAATGTTGTTGGATTCTCAATTGAGAGAGTGATTGTTGTGAAACCAGCTCCAAAAATAGAAGAAAAGAGATATAAATGCCTTAGAAATAAGCCACTTAGAGGGGGAAACCTCTAATACATTACATGAATGAACAATTCTTTGAAGTTAACATGAATCTTCTTGTTGCCTACATTTGACGTAAGCATTTCCTTGCATGCGGAAGTAGTGGCTTAAGGAAATTGGTTGAGAGATGCAAAGGTTGGCCAAGGTTCTGACCCTAGAGATGGAAGTGAATGTTAAGCCTTGTCAGTATGTGTTTCCAATGTCCACTATCACATTTTTAAATTCCATTCCTTGGGCCACAATATAATCCTAGTGGGCCACAATGTAATCCTAGCGAACCTAACAATAATAATTTAAGGGCACAATAATAACAATATGGGGGTTATAGGGGTACAATAATAACAATAAGGGGGTTACACTAACAATAATAAGGGACTATACTAGTAATATAGGGACCTAACATGCCCCTCGCCTTCAAAAAGTGTTGTCCTCAATGCTTGAGTAGCTCTGGGTGCTTCTGTATAAAATTCTCATCCTCCCATGTAGAATCTTCAGTGGGTAAGTTCTTCCACTTGATGAGATACTCTGAAATTGATCGATTCCGTAGCTGTCGAGTTCTTGTTTCCATGACTGCTTTAGATTCCAATATGATTTTTCCTTCCTCATCAAGTTTTGGCAATATTGTTTGAACCGGAAGATTTTCACCTATAACCTTCTTTAAGCATGAAACATGGAAAACTGGATGTACTCGCGAAGAAGCAGGAAGCTCCAATTTGTATGCCATAGTACCAATCTTTTGCAACACCTTGCAAGGACCATAGTACTTTGGCGATAATTTATTATCCTTCTTTGCTTGCTTGAGGGACATTTGTTTGTATGGTTGTAGCCGTAAAAATACCCAATCTCCTACATCAAAACTTCTCTCGCTACGATGTTGATCTGCCTGTTGTTTCACTCGATTTTGTGCCAAATTCAGGTTATCCTTTAAGAGTTGGAGAACTTCTTGCTGATGCTCGATGTGATCTTCCACTGCTTGAACCTTCGAATTTTCCCTTAAAGATGATGTGATCGATGGTGGATGATATCCATAAAGTGCCATAAATGGGGTCATTTTTGCTGCAGTATGGAAGGAAGTGTTATACCACCATTCAGTGAGAGGTAACCACTTGACCCATTGTGTTTGTTTATCAGATACAAAACAACAAAGATATTCTTCCAAACATTTATTTACTATCTCAGTTTGACCATCAGATTGAGGATGATAAGATGAGCTATGAGCTAATTGAGTACCCAAACAAGAAAATAACTCCGTCCAAAAATTTCCAGTAAAAATGGGATCTCTGTCGCTCACAATAACCTTTGGGTTTCCATGTAGCTTTTGAATTGTTTCCATAAATGTAGTAGCAACTATACTAGCTTTAAATGGATGAGATAATGCACAAAAGTGTGCATACTTGGTAAGTCTATCAACTACCACCATGATGACACTCTTTCCTTCGGACTTAGGTAAACCTGTGATAAAATCCATTGAAATCTCCTCCCAACGTTGACTTGGAATGGATAAAGGTTGTAGAAGACCCGGGATCTTAATTGTCTCAACTTTATTCTGCTGGCAAACCAAACATTCTGCCACAAAATTTTGAATATCAGATTTAAGGCCATCCCAAAAAAAATATTTCTTCACCCTGTGGTAAGTTTTTAAAAATCCTGAGTGTCCTCCTAAAGGAGAAGTGTGCAGTTCCAAAAGAATATTTTGTTTTAGTTGGGAATTCCTACAAAGATATAAGTGATCTTTGTACCATAAGGAATCATTTTTCCAACTAAATGTATCAGATGTACTAGGATCTTGCTGCAACTTTTGAATGAGTGTCCATACATCTTTGTCCTTCTTCCATTCATCTCTTGCTTCAGTTATCCAATCTGGTTGGATAATAGAAATGGGACAAAGCAATGCTTCCACCTCTTCATTCTTTCTTGAGAGTGCATCTGCAACAACATTAAGCTTTCCTTTTTTGTAGATTATTTCAAAGTCATAACGCAACATCTTTGTGACCCATTTTTGCTGCTCTTCTGACGATAGTCTTTGTTCCAAAAAGTGTTTAAGACTATCATGATCAGTTTTTACCTTGAAGTGTCTTCCCATTAGGTAAGTTCGCCATTTCTTTAGTGCATGCAGTATTGCTAACATTTCCTTCTCATAAATAGGTTTATGTAAATAATTTCCTTTGATTGGACGACTTTTAAAAGCAATGGGTCTTCCTTCCTACATTAAAACAACACCAATTCCATTTCCTGAGGCATCACATTCCACAATAAAGGTTTTTGTGAAGTCTGGCGTAGCTAAGACCGGTGCTAGGCACATTGCATCTTTAAGATGTTCAAAGGCCTTAGTTGCTTCAGGAGTCCATGAAAATGCATCTTTCTTCAATAATGTTGTTAGAGGTGCTGCTATTCTCCCATAATACTTAACAAACTTGCGATAATACCCTGTTAACCCGAGAAATCCTCGCAACTTCTTTATGGTTGTGGGGACTTTCCATTCCTTAATGGCTTTAATTTTGTTAGGTCTACCTTAACACCCTCGTGAGATACAATATGACCCAGATATTCCACCTCTTGTACTCCAAAGAAACATTTGGATGTTTTTGCATATAATTTTTTCTCCTACAATAGTTTGAGTACCCTGTCAACATGTTCAACATGATCCTTCCAAGACCTGCTGTAGATTAGTATATCATCAAAAAATACTAGCACAAATTTTCTAAGGAAGGGTTTGAAAATGGAATTCATCAACCCTTGAAATGTAGAAGGTGCATTGGTAAGGCCAAAAGGCATGACCAAAAATTCATAATGACCCTCATGAGTTCGAAATGCCGTTTTTGGAATATCTTCAGTCTTCATTCTAATTTGATGATATCCTGAACGAAGATCCAACTTGGTAAAATAAATTGCTCCATGTAATTCATATAATAATTCATCAATCACAGAATGAGAAATTTATCTTTAATGGTGAGCTTATTGAGCTCCCTATAATCCGGACACATGCGCCATGATCCATCCTTCTTGTGTACCAATACTACAGGAGCAGAGAAAGAACTTTGACTAGGTTGAATTATACCCGCCTCTAACATTTCTGCAATCATACGTTCAATCTCGCTCTTTTGGAAGTAAGGATATCTATAAGGCCTGATGTTTGGAGGAACACTTCCTGGAATCAAATGAATAGCATGATCATGATCACCAATAGGTGGGAGTCCTTTGGGAGTTTCAAACACCTTGGAATGATTGTCCAAGACTTGTTGGAGATCTGCAGAAATAGATGATTTTGATGTCGGAACTTCTAGTGAGCATAATTGTGCAATTACGCCTCGTTGTTCTTTCTTTAGAAACTTTTTCATGACATTAGAGCTTATTATCCTTCCTGGCTTCCCTTCAATACCCCGTAATTCGACTTCCTTTCCTTCTGAAAAAAATTTCAAGAAAAGTTCTTGAAAATTAAAAGCTACCGTCCCCAAAGATTGTAACCATTGTACCCCTAGTACAACATCAGCACCTCCCATAGGAATGGAAAGCATTGGACTAGTCAATACATATTCCCCCATGGTTAGCTTGATATTATGGAATTTTCCAGAGAAATTTATATTTCCTCCATTTGCAACCATCACTTGACATTCTGGTGCTGGGTATAGGAAACAATTAAATTCCTTGGCTACCTTACAATGAATAAAATTATGGGTACTACCTGAATCAATCAACACTATTACCTTTTTCTTCTTGATATGTCCTTATATCTTGAGAGTTTGAGGAGTGGTAATTCATGCCAATGCATTACATGATATGGTCGGACTCATTTCTTCCTCTTCTTGGTTTGGTTCCTGGTGTATATCCTCTTCTTGTTCATTTTCTTCTTCCTCTTCACAATCTATGTAAAATAATTTCTTCTAAACACACTTATGACCTTTAGTGTTTTTGCTATCACAACTGTAGCAAAGCCCTTTTGCTCTTTTTTCTTCCAATTGTTGTGGTGTCAACCTTGTAGGTTGTGGAAATCTAGGAGTAGCAACACTTCCCTCTTTATAGAAGTGAGTCGTAGGCTTCCTTGTCGCCATAATTTTACATTCAATTTTTCTTGCCAACCTAAATGCCTTCTCTAATGAATCAGGTTCCAAAACACGAACTTCATGTTGGATGTTATCCTTTAAAGTACCTATGAAGAGATCAATCCTGTGTTCCTCTGGAATATCAGTTACCCTTATATTCAATTTTTGGAAGTCCTCAATGTGCTCCCCTACTAAACCCTTTTGTTTGAGATTTATCAATTGGCTAAAGAAGGTGTTTCTCTTTGTATCCTCATAATGTGCTATCATTTCCTCCGTAAAAATTAACCAAGTGACAATTTTTTTACGGGAGCAAAGCCATCGATACCATACAAATATATTTTGTTCTAAATGTAAAGTTGCAATGCATACCTTTTGTGTGTTTTGCACGTTATGGAGATCAAAATATTGCTCCATCTGTAGTATCCATGTTACAGGATCCTTTCCATCAAACTTCCTCATATCCATTTTTGGAATATGGTGGTTCTTCTCGCCAACATTAGATTTTATGAAATCACGATTAACATTTATTTTGTTCTCATCATGAGTTTCCTCTACTATATTTTCACCATTAGGAAACATTTCTTGTATCAACTTTGTCAAACCTTCTATGTCTGCTTTTAGATCATTCTTCATGTTTTCCATTTTCCCATCGATCTTAGCTTCCATGTCATCCATCTTAGATTCCATGCCATCCATATTAGATTCCATGCCATTCTTCAAACCATCCATCTTAGATTCCATGCCTTTCTTCAAACCATCCATCTTAGTTTCCATGCCTTTCTTCAAAACTTCCATATCATTTTTTGTTGCTCTTTGCGAGAGTGAAATTTGTTGCACTTGCTCTTGTAATTTTGATATGTCATGTTGCCATTCTTCATTTTCATGAGTCATAGTAGAGCTTTCTAAAGGCTTAATGGGTGTTGAATTATTTTTAGGGGCGATTTTAGAATCCAATACTGATATCTATTCTACAATATGCCCTTGGAATCAATTCAACTTGATTCTTCAAACAAGACTTATGCAATTCGGAAAAAAAAATACAGACCTTTTACTTGCTTTTGAGGAGCTCGATATTGAAATTGAATTATCTCTATAAGTGCGGATCCTCAATATCTAAAATTCAGCCCTATAGTAGCCATATGAAGCTTCTTTCAAATTCCATAGTTCTGATAGGATTTGGATTTTTCAAGGCAGAGTTATGTCCAATCTCCCACAATGACGCAATTTTGGACTGGTTCAGTAGAGCGAACTTGTACAACTTTCCACGTGTCCTTGTTTCCTCCTTTGGCTCTGAAATTGATATAAAAAAAAACTGCAGTTTGTGTACTTATGTCCACTTTTTACAGCATTCCAATCCGATGCTTAGAGAGAGAGCTATGAAGATTTTCCCACGATCACCTCTTTGAGATGAAATTCATAAGCCTCAAAACGTCCTAAATTCCATGGATCATATCTCCGAAAATATTGCGAACCAATATTTGAAATTTTTTGATGATTTTCCTTAGGATTGTGGCTTCACACTCTAAAAATTTCAGCTTCTGAACCTTCGTAGAAAATTTTTTATTACGAAAATACCATGATGACCTATTTAGGTTAAATTGAGGAGCCTGCAAAATGACCTAACTTTCACAAATCATATCTCCTAAAATATTGCGAACCAAGATCTAAAATTTTGCGACAATGTTCCTCAGGATTTTGGCTTCGCACTCCAAACATTTCAGGTTGTGAACCTTCATAGAAAAAACGTTATAGCGAAAATTCCATGCTGACCTGTTTGGAGCAGCGAAACCCTAGAATCTCAAAGCTCTGATACCAAATGTTGTGAAACCAGCTCCAAAAATAGAAGAAAAGAGATATCAACACCTTAAAAATAAGCCACTTCGAGGGGAAAACCTCTAATACATTACATGAATGAAAAATTCTTTGAAGTTAACATGAATCTTCTTGTTGCCTACATTTGATGTAAGCATTTCCTTGCATGCGGAAGTAGTGGCTTAAGGAAATTGGTTGAGAGATGCAAAGGTTGGCCAAGGTTCTGACCCTAGATATGCAAGTGAATGTTAAGCCTTGTCGGTATGTGTTTCCAATGTCCACTATCACATTTGTAAATTCCATTCCTTGGGCCACATTGTAATCCTAGTGGGCCACAATGTAATCCTAGCAGACCTAACAATAATAATTTAAGGGCACAATAATAACAATATGGGGGTTACAGGGGTACAATAATAACAATAAGGGGGTTACACTAACAATAATAAGGATCTATACTAGTAATATAGGGACCTAACAGTGATTGAATGGATATGATGTTGGCGAGATGTTGATTGTGATGAGGCTGGGATGAAGCTGGAGCTGGTAACATCAAATCAATCATTGATTGTAACCTCCCCCTTCTACTCATTAATAAATATTGTTGTTCATTTTCCCATATACGTATCTGTTTATGTTTCTATTTGTCATGCAATGGAATCTTGAATGATATAAATGTTTCATGTTTAACCGATTTAACTAATTAAGATAAATAGGCATCTGTATATTGCAATCTCTTTGTTGTTATTTGTTTATACTTGCAAGAATCCATATGGTGATCTAAGTTGGATTGGAAGCTACAAAAAAAGTGAAAGAAGGAGAATAGGAAGCACTTGGATCACAAGTAGGTACTTCTATCTTTCTGTGTCTTTGTTTACTCTTAGAGAAAGTGATAGCAAAGTCTTTGATTTGTTGTGCTAAATGCATAGCACCACATTTAGGGAATTTGATTTATCTGTAGATCATAATTCTGCATAACAAATAGGCGACTCCGCTGGGGAGTTTCCTTTCATTCCTAGTGTTTTTTCCTCTGCTTATCCACCTAGTAGCATCTAATTTTAGTTATTAGACTTTTGAATCAAACAATTTCCATTAGAAGTGTGTTATGTAGCTTGAATTTCAATCTCTGGTGCGCCCAACACAGTCTTTGTAATATTCCAAAATTAGCATGCAACTAATTGGAATATTAATTTTTCCTTTTTTCATTTAGATAGATGAATAAGTGGGTAGGGAGACCCATAAATCTCCTTAGTAGGAATAAATTCCCTCTTAATGTGAAACTGGATCATCTTAATAGCTGGATAAAGCACCTCCATGTGTAAATAGGGGTTAATTCATGTGGACAAGGTCAATGTTGACCAAATCAACTCCGCTGGTATGGAGAGAGTGGACAGTTAAAGAGAGACAACACAATGTTAATGGAAGAAAGTCTCCATGAGAGTAGTGGATTTAATGAGTGGGACCCAAGGTGAGAAGGCCCAAAAGGCATATAAGGAATGGAAAGGAAGCCATAGAAGGATGTTAGATGATTATTGATTTTTATCTTTTTAGATCTGGAATTGTCAGGTGACATTTCTATGCATGATTTTTCTTTTTAGAAGGGTCTCTTGTACTATCTAGTACAAGGGTGTTCCCGAGCGAGAATACCACACTCATCCTCGGGGGAATTAAAGTTCCTACTCAGCAGAGTTATTATTGAGCTGCATATCCACATTCTGGCATGAGGCCAAGCTTTAGTCTTCAACTACAATGCAATTTCTATTTAGATTTGTGTTGTGTTGTGGGTTATTACAGTGGAGGATTGTTAGGGCCACTTTTAGTGTTCGTTTTTCAGTGGAGAGGCATAATTTCCAACGGGAGGCCATAAAGGAAGTCCCTGGAGCTTATTTCCAGATTTTGGAACAAGGCCACCCTATTTCTATCACCTACAATGTAGATCACCTCATAGACTATATTATTACAATGAGCATTTGTAGTGGAGGATTCAATGCTTGATTTGGAGGGTGAGATCTTCAAGGAAGGGATCAGACTTTCACTTGGAGGATATATTGGAGGAGATCTATACATTTCATATCAGTTTCAACCACATCCTTTCTAGTATTCAGTTGCAGCTTTTATTCATCCCTAGGGATGCATTCCAGCGTTTTTGTATTTTGGGTATTTCCAGAAACCCTTTCTGGGTTTCCTTGGAAAAGTGTTTGGGAGCATAGATCTCTATCCCCGTCACGATTTGAGATATATAAAAACAGATCCATATCATTTTATACATCCAGTAGTAGTATATCTTCTAAAATTGTGTTGTATTGGCTCATGGAATTTGTATAGCACCTATATTTCATGTATTGGAATATTTGTTTATTGCAGGCTTGTGTTATATTGCTTGAGTGACTTGATCCTCAAGATTTTTTTTCCTCATGGATGATATGCATAATAAGATGGATTTACATTTGTGTCATATATTGGTGTATTTATTTATCATTTTTATTCCCAATATTTTGTTCTATATTCCTATATTTTCCATTTTGGAATATTACAGTGGTATCAGAGCATAATCTTGGATCAACCTTTGAGTTTCATCCAATATGCTATCATAAGAAGAAGAATAAGAATAATAAGAAGAGAAGATATCTAAAAAGATGGAAGGAATGAGTTTTGTCTCATATATTTTTAGATCTATGAAGAACCTCTCCAAGGAGGTCAAGCATATGAGAGAGGAGAGATGAAATGAGACCTCAAGAGGGTTTCAAGATGATGAAGGTCCATGCACTTCCTATTAGCAGCCAAATAAATTGGTATTGCATAGAGCTCCAAAGTAATCCACTATGCCAACTTTCTTTGAAGAGGAAGGTGAAAGACATGGAGATGGAGGAAACTTAGATTATGAGATTCTAAGTGATTATCTTACAGAGTACAAGTTTCAATCAAGGTATTTCAAGGAGAATCGAACTCTCCCACAGTTCATTCAACTCAAAGAAGAGAGGAGACCTTGCAGCAATAGGAGGAGAAAACACAATAGATTTCTATTGTCTACAATTGATGGTCATGCACATGCACAACAAGGGCTTGGAGAAATAAGTTAGATGCATTATTCCTGCTACATCCAGTAGTAGAAAGAGAAGATGTTGAGATTGCAGCGCTGCACCTTGAGGGTGAAGTAAACATTTTGTGGTTCAGCCATGAGACATCCAAAAGTGACTGCATATGCAAATTTTACTCAAAGGTTGATCAAGAAGTTTGATAAGGAGAAACCAGAGAATCCAAGGGAATATGTCCATATTATTATTTCGAAGGAAGAGAAACTTCCACCACCACTTGCTGCAGGAGTACTTGCATCAGGAGAAGGAACACGTGCATCATTGCAAATTTGTATTGATCTCTTGGAATTTAGAGTCCCATGCATTATTCAGGAGATGCATGAGGAGGAAGAGACTTATACCTGCGGTGGTGCAATAGTAGAGGATCAGCCATCATCATCACCAGTAGTGGGAGGTGTCATTACATCAGTGGGATGAACCCTTGTAGCTATACAATATGTTCCCAAGTTTAATCAAGGTATGCAAACACTTCCACTTCTTGTTATTTCAACACATAATATGGAGAGTTGTGGGGACATGCCATCATGGCAATTTCATGACCTAGGGTCAAAGCACACTGATGATTTGGAGCAGCAGACTATCACTGCGCAGAGGACCCTTGACTGGTTCAAGGAGGAGATATATATTCATCTTGGTATCTCATTGATAAGATACACACAACACTTTGGGTTGGAGTGTAGAGTTCTAGAGGATAGGATGAGCATTATACTAGTTAATATAATGCAGAATTGTGTGTTCATCATTGTGCATGATCATGAGACAACAGATACACCATCATGGAGATCAAAAATGTTGTCATTGAGTAGCAGTGATAAGTTGCGGGCCTAACTATTATTGGATCATTCCAATGACCATTATACATGTGTAGCAGTGGATAGGAAGATGGTTGATGGAAGACATGTTATGATGGATGATATCTCCCATTATTATGATGGATCCTTCTTGGTGAGCACTTCACAGCTCAATGATAATTTTTTGCCTACAAAATATTTGGATCCTTATGGGTTCAACTTGGTCATTAATGAGTGGTCTTCATATGGAGATCTCCAGGAGGTTGTACTTCAACATCCCATGAAGTACAAGGATAGTGATCTGATTTGGGAGGATGGTAATCTCCATTGGAGGGATACCAATTGGGAGCATGGTAGGAAACACCCACACTTGGATGAATGGGTGTGGATGGTGAGCCACTTTCAGATCTATGACATAGGGCAGTAGGAGGAATGGCTATGTTAGCTACTCTTGAAAGAGTTTGGCCATCATGTGACATATCCTATGTCAAAGGGTATGTTATGCTTTGAGGCATTTCATGGCACCCATATGATACGGAAGAAAAATATTTGGTTGTATAGGGCATTCTAGAAGTCAATCATCATGATGCTACTCCATGAATTGTATGATGTTGAGATGAGGAGGCAACAAGAGTTGTTGTTGCTTTGGATACTCTTGGGAGAGTATGGGATGATTTTCTCCCATACTTTGCATGAAATTTCAGGAGTAGAGGATGGCACAATCATGTGCAAAGGGGCTACTCTTTATCTTTGAAGGATCAGGAGGTGCTTACACATAAAAAGGAGTCTCCCACATGTAGCAGCATTATGATATGTGACTTTGGCATTGGGGATGTCAAAGAGGGGAGTTTGGATTTGTTGATGAAGTGTTCCCAGGATCACTTCACATATGATGCACTTTATGGGCAAGTAAGAGATGAGAGTGATGGAGTGGTGGATGGAGACATCTATTACTATGATATGATCTTCTTGACTTGGATCTCCAAGCATAAGAAGAAGGCTTTACATGCAACACATGGTTCATTCCTTTCCATTCACCTAGGTCTCATGGAGACATATCTGACCACTATGGAGAGATCATTCATGGATCTCATTATCAGCCTACTCTCAGTACATGGTAAGAGTTGTGTTTTTGCACTTATTGATCATCTGACATAGTATTTTCATTCTCTTGTCATTTATATACAGTGCATTGCTCCACAAGAGGGAAAGATTCTATTTGGGCTTCATGGTCTTTATAAGACCAAAATTTATGATGGAGATGGCCATTTATTGTATGACTATGGGAAAGTATTGTGCTATGCTTGGGATGATCAGTTGATACACAATGCCATTTACTATTTTCTAGCAAATGAAATTTCATGCACAACTAGAAAATTGTTGGGAGAAAACTTGCCACATGATGATCTGGAACAACAGTTAGCAAAAATGCACTGTAACCACTTGGGAAACTGTTGGTACCACTCAGAATTACACATAGCCATCAATATATTTCTCATTTGGATTCCATATTTTGATGATTTCCTATTTATTGTATATGGGATGGCATGGGCAAGCAAGGGTCATATAACCAAAGAGTGGGTCTTTAAGGATCCAATTTTCCTTTTTCCTCTTGAGGGAAACATTATTGCAGCCCAAATTCAGCAGCAGATCTACACTTATCATAAGTGGAGAGAGAGATAGTGTGGGGTAGACAATTTTTTCTATCATTTTCAGCTATGAAACCCACCAACATTGTAGGAGCCAAAGGTGGAGGATTGTTTCCATGAGTTACCATTTTGGAGGGTGACTCACTTTGTGTGGATGATAGCTTGGGCTTTGGAGCTTCACCTGGAATGAAGGTTCCCAACATTTTTCAGATTCCATGCCTCGAGAAGGCCTCTAGAAAGCATATAGTTTCCTCCATGGATATCCCACTACTTCATGATGATAGCCATTTGGATTTGTCACCAAAGGAAAACTTGTACACTTGGGAGAAGCAACTATGGGACATATTGATGAGAGATCATCTTGTTAATTGTGGAAGCTTATTATATGAGGATGCTACAAGAGGAGGAGAGGAGGCTATTCAGTTCTATCCTTGCAGTTGCTTGAGGACAAGCAACATTTGGGAGGGGGGGACTGTAATATTCCACAATTAGCATGCAGCTAATTGGAATATTAATTTTTCTTTTGTCATTTAGATAGATGAATAAGTGGGTAGGGATACTCATAAATCTCTTTAGTAGGAATAAAATCCCTCTTAATGTGAAAAGGGATAATCTTAATAGATGGATAAAGCACCTCCATGTGTGAATAGGGGTTAATTCATGAGTACAAGGTCGATGTTGACCAAATCAACAATGATGGTATGGAGAGAGTGGACAGTTAATGAGAGACAATGCAGTGTTAATGGGAGAATGTCTCCATGAGAGTAGTGGCTTTAATGAGTGGGACCCAAGGTGAGAAGGCTCATAAATCATATAAGGAAGGGCAAGGCAGCGATAGAAGGATGTTAGATGATTAATGATTTTGATCTTTTTAGATCTGGAATTGTTAGGTGACATTTCTATGCATGCTTTTGCTGTTTAGCAGGGTCTGTTGTATTGTTTAGTACAAGGGTGTTCCCGAGCTGGAATCCCACACTCGTCCTTGGGGGAATTCCAGTGCCTACTTAGGAGAGATATTATTGAGCTACATATCCACATTCTAGCATCCGGCCAAGCTTCAATCTTCAACTATAGTGCAGTTTCTATTCAGATTTGTGTTGTGTTGCAGGGTGTTGCAGTGGAGGATTGTTAGGGCCACTTTCAGTGTTTGTTTTTCAGTGGAGAGGAATCCTTTCCATTGTGAGGCCAAAAAGGAAGGCCCTGGAGATTATTTCCATATTTTGGCACCAAGCCAACGTATTTCTATCACCTACAACGTAGATCACCTCATAGACTGCGTTACTCCAATGAGCATTTGCAGTGGAGGATTCAGTGTTTGATTTGGAGGGTGAGATCTTCAAGGAAGGGATCAACATTTCACTTGGAGGATATATTGGAGGATATCTATAAATTTCATATCAATTTCAACCACCTCCTTTCCAGTATTCAGTTGTAGCTACTATTTAACCCTAGGGTTGCATTCCGACATTTTTGTATTTTGGGTATTTCGGAAACCCTTTCTGGGTTGTCTTGGAAAAGTGTTTGGGAGCATAGATCTCTATCCTCGGCACTATTTGAGATATATAACAATAGATCCATAACATTGCATACATTCAATAGTAGTATATCTTCTAAAATTGCGCTGTATTGGCTCATGGCATTTGTATAGCACCTATATTTCATGTATTGGCATATTTGTTTATTGGAGGCTTGTGTTATATTGCTTGAGTGACTTGATCCTCAAGATTTTTTGTTCCTCATGGCTGATATGATTAATAAGATGACTTTAGATTTGTCTCATATATTTATGTATTGATTTATCACTACTATTCCCAGTATTTTTTCTATATTCCTATGTTTTCCATTTTGGAATATTACATTGTTGGTCAAGACACAGTGCATTGCAGTGCACTGTCTCCCACTCAGTGGTGTGCATTGCAACACATTGTCTCCCCTTAAAGAATGTGTTTCCCCCTTAGCCAACCAAATTCCATTTGAATTTCTCATTGCCATCATTCTCAGCCATTTATTTGTTGTGTTTTCAATTGTCTAATACCTCTGAGAGACCAGTGAATTTTCCTGATTCTTCCTCCTTTGAAAAGTAAGTTTGTTCAATGTCTCTTTAAGCGTTTTTCTTTATCATTGACAAAGAAAATTCAAAGTATTTTATTTCTGCATTAGATTATGTTATCACTCCAATAATTCTTAATAGTGTGATATTTTTTATTTTTATTTTAAAGAATATTAGAGGTAACCACAAACCTAATTTTAAGCCTTAGGATCTAGCCTTCCTAATGCTCAGAGAGGGCTCTCTCTATATGATTTATCTTTGCTGATTTAAATTGATTTTAGGCTAGCTATATAGTGTAAATTGGTTTTGGATTTTGATTTGATTTGGTTTGGTGGTGAAATCACTTACTCATAGGTATTTATTCCATTGGGCTAATGGAGTTAATGTGTCAAGCAGTCAGATCAGGATCAAGTTCTAAAGGCAAATGTTAACAGGGCAAGATAGATGAGTTACTTCAGATCTTCAAGGCTGATGGTGAAAATGGTTTCAATCAGGGTAAGAGAGCAATTAACGGTTCTCAAATCCGGATAATGAGTGAAAAGGCAGAGGTCAATTGAAACTAGGGAGAAATTAAGGGTTCCTTAGTCTAGATATCAGTGGAAAACATATAAATGATAATAAGTCAAGACAGAGTGCTTTTAACATATTCTGAAATAACAATTCTTGATTTATCATTTAGATTTTAGAAAAAAATTAAAGTATTGATGGAAAAAATAAGAAATTGACAAAGAAACATGTGAAAATACTTCACCGTAGTGGCCCAACACATGAATCCTGTAATATGATGCTTTATTGCTTTAATCCAATCTGCTGACTTGAAATTGGTACAATCACCCTTAGGTTTAGAATAGTACAACTATAGAAATATTCAACAATTCATCCACCCTCAATACTTATAAATGAGAAGTATTTATACAAAAACTCATACAAAATATCCTAGAATAAACTTAGGAATTATTTATGGAAAACAAATATCTTCATGCAAGAAGATAGTGACAACTTTCTAACTAATGCTTATCTCTCCCTTTTTTATTAAAATTATTGTTTGTTGTCTTGATTTTGGTACTACTTTCACTCTTTGCTATTCAACGAAGGCTGCAGCTAGACAATGAGGTGTATTTGACGCTGGCAGCTTTATCTCTGCATTGTAATTTGTGATTTACTTTAAACTTTGACCTTGAACTAATACTCTTTTACTGATACTCTTTCTCTGCAAGACTGTAACTGTAAATGTGAAAACAACATCCTCTATTTTTTTTTTACTGCCTTTGAGCTTACTCGAATCCAATTTTACAGTAGATCAATCAATTTTTCCCAAAGCTCTGCCTCTGGAAATTTGATCTTCATCATCCTTCTAAAAATCTCATCAGCTTCAGTTTACTTTGAGAATGTAGGTTTCTTGACAAATAGGTGTTTTACCTCATGTTGTAGGTAAAACAAATTCTCAAAATTCTTGTAAAGTACCTTCCCTGTTGGAATGCCTTGTGAGATAGGAAAATTAGCCTGATCCTTGGTAATTTCTCTCATCTTCTTGTCATAGTCATCTTGCTTCATTAGTTTTTCATGGATAACTAATGGATTTGGAAGGCCTTTTTGCCTTAGGACATTAAATTTCATCATAAACCTAGTAATAGCAACCTCTATGTTTTGGCATTTATCCTCTAGTTGTACCATCAAATTCTTCTTAGAAATTACCTTCCTAATTTCTAGGATGGTTTATGTTATGTCATTAATTCCAATATCCTAACGTTCTTGTCTATTTTTGGAATCGAGAAACTTGATGATTTCAAGAGTTTTTTTCAGGTTTCTTACCAAGCTCTTATTTGATATTTTGAATAGCTTCTCTTGCTGATTTGACCAAGTCTATCTATTCATAGATAACCTATATGGATGGCAAAATATCATTGACAACTTCAATGATATTGGTCCAAATTTGTTGCCTGGCTTGTGCCATGGTTTCTTTCAAAGTTAGATCATTTTATAACTTCTTCAATTGCTCATTCAATTTATTTTCTCTTTGTTCTTCATTCTTAGCCATTGTTTTAGCAAGTTTCTTGTCATATTCAAGAATTTTAAGTCGTTCCTTAAGTTTATTAATATCAGTGGTCTAAATATACATGTCTTGCATAGCTTTTACTAACTTACTTGCTTCATCTGAATGTTGTGATGTTGTTGTTGAAGACTCTGTAGCTGAAGTTGTTGGTGAAGTAACAGGTAATGTTGTGGGCATTGGGACATTAGGAACCAGTGATTCTTCTAGTGTAGAAGGTACAGCAGTAGTAACTATAGGAATGACAGTGACTGGGACTGTTTCTTTGCTGTCTTCTTTTTCCTAGACCAACTTGTCCATTTCAATCTCCATTTCCTTTATCTGAGCAGTCAAATATAAAATGAGACTCATAATCTCATCTTTCTGATTTATGTCTTGTAATACTACCTTTTCTTGAGGATGTTCTGTAGGGGGCAGCTTTAGTTGTTTCTTTAATGTAGAAATGTCTTCATTTTTCTTCTTTATCAATTCCTCTGCAAATTTAACATTTTGAGGATCATATCCTACTTCAATCACTAATTCCTCCAAAGATTTAATTCTAGTGTCTTTTGCCTGTGAAGATGATTTCTCCAATCTGAGCTGATCTCTGATATTTACAAGTGTGTTTTGCAGTTTCTGTGCACTCATGGCCTTGGTGGTCATATTAGAATAAATCATCTCCACTCCCTGCTTATGAAACTCAATTTGGTTCAGAGGTTGAATATCCTGGATTGGAACTTCAAAATCTATCTTTTTGTAATTAGAAGATGACTTAGGAGTTTGAATTGTGGGCTGAAGAAATGTCATCTGAATATTTTTATTTTTGTAGTCAAAGGCAGAAAGTAGCCTATTTTGAATGCCAGGAGTTTGTTTTAGATACTGAGCATATATTTTTGTCTTAATTTATTCATTTTTGGCTTTGATTTGTTTGAATATTTATTTGATATCCACCTCTTCTGGTTTTTTGGATGAGGAAAGTTAAATACTGTGTTGCTTCTGAATAAGCTGAGTATTTGAAATTGTAGGCTATTGTCCTTCTTCAATTATTGTAGGTGCTGAATTGTCCTTTGCTGTTGTTTCTGTATCAATCACCTTTATTGTTTCCACTTCTTTATTTTTAGGATTTAACTTTTGCTTTTTACTGTATCTCAATTTAAATTTGGTTTCAGTTGTAGTCTCTGCAGTATATGATCATTCCTCCCTACTTATCTTTGAATTCTTGTCTTCTTGAGCTGGAGTCTGCAAGGTTTGACTAGTCTCACTTTGCTTATTTACCTCTATCAAGGTGTTCTCCAACCATTTAGACTGGTTGGAGAATTTCTCAATCTCTGGTTTCTTTTCATGCAAATAAGGAGTGAGTTTGCACTTAACTCTCATTTTACTTATAACTCCTGTGGGATCATAATATCACAAAAAACTATGACTAAATTTAAATTATTGCAATGATTTTTAGCCTCTAGCTCTGCATCTCTATTGTTACAAATAAAAGGGCCAACTTGATTTTTCAATTTGAACTGTGTCTTTTTCTTTGTTGCCAAGAAATTGATTGCATCTAAATTTAGAATATTCCTTATGTATTCAAGGGAAAACAACCTCATAGGGAGGTATTTAGGAAGATTATATGGAACAAGACTTGAACCATATGTTGAGCCCCAAAGATATTCTTTTCTTCCACCACATTCCACTTCATTTCCTTTGTCCCTTATTAATTACAGGCTTAAATGATCAATAGGATTGATTAAATTTGCTTTAGGAATGTATACAATGACTAACTTGCTATATTTTCATGATTTTGTTGTTGTAGTACTTTTTGACTAGACCTAGCTACATAATGTAGACATTCTGTAGCTAGTTGCTGATTCCGCAGTTGTCTTCATGTCTACGCAGGTTCCAGGTGTCACCTCTAGGAAAAAAGCATATGGGTGAACTCCAGATTTTATCCACATCATTCCTTGCTCCCCACGAAGTGTGAACAGAATTCTACAGGTGGTTATGCACGTGGGAAACCAAAACTAGGAGATAGAGTTCTAATAGGACAAGGACTGTACAGATGTCCTTAATCATAGTACGAGACCACCACCAGAGTTCTAGTTTGATTTTAATTTGGAAAGACACTTATCCCTAGGTTATCTCAAAGACATTTATGTAATTTTGTTATAAGTATGGCTCGGGAGACCGAGAGACAACTAGCTAGATTTCGTTTTGGTTGCTAGATCTCAGAAGACCGTAACACTCTGTTTTGAAGTATTTTATCCTTTAATGAAAGAAGCATCACTTTATTGCAAGAGCTGAGTCAATCTTGAGTAGATTTGCGTGCTAATCCGGTGGTAGAGGGCCCCTGCTACCTGAGAAGCTTTGTTCATATGGTTTAGATAAGTAATTGCATTCCTAGTTTAAGCAATTTTCTGAACTTTGTGTTTTATATTCACTTGAATTGGATGCTACAGTTTAGTCTTGTTCTTACGAGTTATTCCAAAATACTACTAATATTGAATGAGGTATAACTGTATTATTTTAGGATTTAGTTGCATTTCTTTGAACTTTATGTTTTTGTGCTCAATTACATCAGTTGTTACAGCTAGTCTTGTTCTTATTAATCTCTTCCAAAATATCACTAACTCCGGATGAGACATAGCTGTGGTGTTTCAAAGCTTACTGCATTTTGTTGAACTTTATGTTTTATGCTCATTTGCATTGAATGATACAGCCAGACTTGTTTTCACAAACTATTCCAAAATATCACTCATATTGAACAAGATAGGGCTGTAGTATTTCATAGAATTAGTTGCATTTTAGTTCAGTTGAAATACTCTAGAGGTAGATGTCACTCTAGTTTAATTCTGTCACTATATTTCAAGTTTGATAATGGCACTCTAGTTCAACTCTGTTCACTGTACTTCAAGTTAGGTTAATGGCATTCTAGTTTAGTTTTGGTCACTGTGTTTCAAGTTTGATCAATTGCATTCTAGTTCAGTGTTATCCATTGTTTCTTTTAAGTTGTATTAACTGTCAAAATTAGACTTCACGACCTTCATTGTTTACAAACTACTCTTGTTCTAACTTTCTATTAATGCATCATCATATGGACAGGAATTAGTGATATTAGTTTAAGGCCTTGATTGTTCTGCAATCTTTTGCAATTTCACAAATAAGCCTTTTTTCCCAAAAACTATTCTAGAAAATCTCTAACTTTCAAATGAGGCTTAGTAGTGACAAGTTGAGATGAAGAATGGATTAATCTTAACATTACAAGTTAATTCAGAGTGGAAATCTTATTGTGCTACAACTAATCTTTTCCAATTGTGTTCCAATAAACTTCTAGCCATGGATGAGATTCTTTGTAATATTGTAAGATGATTGTTTACTTAGGAGAACCTCATTTGCACTAAACTTGTCCTTTTCTAAAGCTATTCCAACATATTTCTAATGAATGAATTGGATGAGTTCATGTTATGAGTTATTGAGTTCATGTTGTGATTTATTTCCTTGCTGTGAGTCATTATCAAGCTTTGCATTTTCTGTTCTTTAGTGCCATACACAGTTTAGAATAGGTTTTTCTCTGTTTTAGTGTAACCATCCACTTCTCTTTACCAACACTTGGTTCTTTTCCTTTTTAACATAAAACCATAAAACCAAAAAAATTAGAAAAACACTAAACACAACTTAGTGAGAAACAGATACCTAGGCACATATAATGCACCTCACTTCAGGAGTTTACTAGCCCTGGTTGACAATTTATGACCTCAATTTAGGAACACTAAGTTGAGCACTACACCATATACTCTTATTTCAGTATGATTTTGGTACATGTACCAATATCATGTTATATTATGCTCTGAAAAATATAGGGTTGCCTGTTGTTGTTCAGTAAATTGACCATTGGTTGAATGAAGGAATCAATAAAATTTGTATATATGAATTCAGTGGATTTTTTCCTTATCAGGGAAGTCCAAAAGATGACTGGTTGTGGGTTTCCTTCAACATCAAGCTTTTGAAAGTTGATGGGAAACTTCTCAGACTGAAAGTATAGAAACATGTGAAATAGAAATGAGGAATACTTGAAAACACCTTCAGAAGGCATTTTGACCAGCTACTCATGTATATTGTCAGCAAGGTATTGAGAAAAATTAAAAAGGGTAACAGGAGGCTGACCAGGTGTAAAAGTGGACAAAAATCCTAGTACTGCAACATCAACATGTTCATCTATGAAATAACCAAGGATAAAATACATCACGAAGATGATAGGTCTTGTCATTTCAGAGAATTTTGCAGAAGGGTATGGGGGATTTATCTTGGGAATTTCTAAAGAAGAAGGCATGAAGGTCTGGAATATCTGGAACCTCTTGGGGAAGTCCAGATTCAAGTATAATTGAGTGAGGGCTTCAATGGACAAAGGAACTTCATCTAACATGGATTGGATTTGAAGCATTTGGTTGATAGAATCAGTTGTAATAGTAAAAAGAAATTCTTTTTCAGAGTTCACTGTGGCTCTCTAATTAGGAAAATAACAAGACTGGAAGAGTCTAATTACTTATGGGCACTAGTAGGTCTGTGGGAAAACATATTTTGGTAAATTAGACTCCTAGATGAAAACTTCATCAGCCTAATCTATAGATTTTTCTTGGATCCACAAGTGGAGCTCAAGAAGGTTAAACTCTGTGACTGTATCAGTAATATTGAAGTCTGTGTCAGCTAATGGAATGTGCTCTATATCTACAATAAGGGGTTGTAGAGAATTGATAGGTACAATGTTTTTGGAAGAGATTTCTTTGCTTTATTTGTCAATTTTATTACTCTTTGAACTTAGAAAATTTGATTTAGGCATGTAGGAGCACTTTAGAAATATTTATAACAGTTTTGAAGAAGAAATAAGGATGAAACAGGGGTTTATCCTATGGTCTGCAAAGGCATAACTTGCTCAATTAATCAAGTTGTGTTTTTCTATAACAAAAGGTAATTTCTGAGTTTCAAATTTCTGCGAATAGATGCCTAGGGCCTATATGAAAGGACTAGAAGGCAAGGATGAATTCTTCAAGAGCACAAAAGTTTAAATTAATCAAACTCTGTGATGTATAATGGTCTAAGGCTTCAGAATATGTGAAAGGATTGCTAAGGGTTTACAAAACAAAGTTTTTTAGGAAGCAACGAGGTTTTCTTTAGGTTTAAAGGCTCCTAAATGATTAGATTAACTGTATTACTTCTTTAGATCAAGGAATATGTCTTTTCTTGTGAAGAATACCTAGAAAAATGAAGATTTGGTCTGCGCAGAAGGTTTCTGGGGTTGCAGAAAGATTTCAGAAGCTCGATGGTCTTTAATAACACTTGGATGACTTTTTCAATGATTGTAGCGGTAGATGGTTGAATTTATGTTTCAATTTGGCTTGAGAATTGAGTCGAGAACAATTTTTTCGGTCTAAATAGCTCTCTATGCATGAAAATGATAACAAAAAGGATGAAAAGGCGCAATTGGGCAGTTATATGCATTTTTAAACAAACAATGAATGCATTAATGGGAAATCGTTACAAATGGATGGGTGGTGGGTGAACTGCTCAATGGTTTTCATAGTGAGTAAGGGTGGTAAGTGGTGATGGTTGTGGTGATGCGATCCAATGAAGATACACCATGTAGAGGAGAGGGAAAGCCAGAAAAATGCGCTTTTCGCAAGGTTTGGGTTGTGTTAACAGTTGCGCTATCATATGTGCAATAAGCTCTAATAGCGGTCGGATCTGGAGAGAGAAGATCGGACAGCTAGGATGGTGCGATGGACTCGCGAGTTCAGATGGAGTGGGGCCTAGTACGTATTACATGCTGTAGGTTTATATGTATTGGTCAGGGTTTTTACATATAACCAATGGGATGTGGGTAAGTGTAAGGTTTATAACCGGCGAGGAATATATATAGTGGGACCGGGATTAATAACATGTGGGGAAATAGAACTATAGGTTATAAATAAAACCTGGGTTGGGATATATATATATATATAAAGTATTTAATTAATATGGGCTAAAAGGTATATTCAGGGAGCTAATACATTATGTTAGATGTTAAAAATGTAATGTAATTGCGGAAATGTCAAATACACTAAGTATAGTGTAAAAACTGATATCGAGGGTAGATTTCTTCATTGTGGGTCTCGATATATAGATTTTAACCATTTTAGACTTAGGATTAAAATATTTTTGGGATTTTTGGGAATTTTTAATAAATGGGGAATTAGTTAAGGGCTTTCATTTTTCTTAAGTAAAATGTGTTTTTCACTTAGGAAAAGAGGCATTTGCTAGGAAAATGAGTGATAAATAGGAAAAAATGGAAAAATGAAGGGCAGAGGGTATTTTTACAAGGGAAATGATTTTGTAAGGAAGTTAGTAAATGAAATTACCATTTTTCTGATGTCCATGCTTGTGAAAACTGCTTTCTTCCTACCCATCTGCTACCCTAACATTTTTTGTTTCTTTAAATGGGTGCATTTGAGCTTGCAAACCCTTTTTCATTTTTCTTTTAAACAACAAACTAACTAATTCTATCCTTATTTCTTCCTAGGGCTCAGATTAAATTGTTGAGCTCCTTATTATTCTCTACCTAACTACTGATCTGCCAAGATTAAACTGTTTGGCTAGATCTTTATTCCCTATATCATAACATGAAATTTAAAGCATGAAAGGTCAATATTAAGTTGTTTAACCTTCATAGATTGTGACATTTTAACAAGCTGCACACAATCTTTATTTTGCAGTAAAAGTAAATAGTGGAGACATTTGGATTTGCATCACTTTCATGTTTTATTTTTATCTCTTTTTGTTTTGGGGTCCATTTTTATATTCTTTTTTATATTTTTTCTTTCAAGTCCTTTGATTTTTCTTTTAGGACTCTTACCCTCTTTAAATTTTTTGATTTTCTAATATGGGAAAACAATTTGCAGAAATCAAAGTATGTACATATTTACAAGACTAATCGAAGTAAATTCAAAATTATGAATCATATTGTTATAGGACCCTAACAGTGGCTCCACATGGGGATGGCATTTCCTGGTGAAATGTCAAGAACTTTGAGACTAGTAGCCTTTGAATCTAACTGTGCTGGCCTTGAAACTGTTTTTTGAGCTCTACATTATTCATAATTATGATATTTTGTCCTTCAAAGCTTAGGGCCTTCTCTCTGGGCTTCAAATTTTCTAGAAAAACATCCAATCGAATCTAAAATCTGCAATGTTATGTATAATGAGTAAAGTAAACAAAGTTAACTATTTTTATTCTTGGGAATAGTAATCCTTCAACATTCTATCATTGATAGGTCCACCTATCAGATTTGATCCATCCAACTCCTGCAAAAATAATGCATTGTTACCTCTATAACAATAAATAACATAAGGTCATTTCCATAAGAAATCAAATTTCCCATGTTTACCTTTATCTTCTCTCCTAGAATCCCACTTAAGAACTTTATTACCTATGTAAAAATCATCTTCCTGTCAAATATATTTTTAATATTTTCTTGAACAACTTGAGACTTGAGATAGACATCTTCCTTGGTTTACTGCAAGTGTATGGTGTGATTTATTCTTCTCTAGATGTCATTGGTTTCAACCTGCAGTTCTTGGATTAATTTCATCAGTGGTACTCCTAGAGAGGATGGAAAAATAACATCCATTCCATAAACAAGCTGATACGGGGATGTACCAATAGATTTCTTTGTGGTAAGTCTATCTGTCCAAAAGGCATTGACTAATATTTTGTTCCAAGTTTTATTATTGTCTTCTAGTAGTTTCTTGATGATATTCACAAGGTTTTTATTGGAGGATTCAACAAGACCATTACCTTGAGGGTAATAAGCAGTGGAATGGCCAAGAGTAATGCGGTATTTATTACAGAAGTCAATCATATTTTTAGACTTGAAAGCAGCTACATTATTAGTAATGATCTTTTGGGGGCATCCAAATCTTGACAGTATGTTGTTTTCTAAAATTGAGATTATGACAGTATCAGTGGCTTGCCTGAAGGAATGGCTTCTATCGACTTAGTAAAATAGTCTGTGGTTATCACAATCCATTTGTGTTGGGCTGAGGATGGAGGGTGAATTTCACAAATGACGGCAAGACCCCATTGCTAAAAAGGCATCTCTGTGAAGATGGGTTTAAGGGGTAAAGGTAGCATTTTTTTCTTCCCTTCAAAGATTTGGCATTTGTGATAGGAGGTCACATGATTTTTCACATTTGAAAAAAGTGTAGGCTAGTAAAAACCAACCCTTAGGATTTTATCTCTAGTTCACTTCTAGTAAAGGTGTCCTCCACAGTCACCTGCATGAAACTCTTCCAAAACTTTATCAACTTCTTCTTTAAGTAAACAATTCAATAAAATGCCACCATGATATTTCCAAAATAGTATATTATCTATGATACAAAATTTCATTGCCTTTAACTTTAAAAATCTAGCTTTAGTTCTTGAAAATTCAGGAGGATATTGTAAATTAAGTAATACAAATATGATATCTGCATAACATGGTGAGTCCGAAAAGGCTTCACTGATATTTGAAGTCGCCATCTCTTCCTGATCATCTAATTGTGCAATAAAATTAATATCTAAGGCATGGCAGTTCGATTTAGCCATGAGTTTGGCTAAACCTTGGCCTTTAATGAGTTTGGTGGGCTTAATTTCCATATCATATTCCAAAATGGTGGCAATAAACTTGCCTATTTTACCATTAGGTCCATTCTGAGTCAGAATGTCCTTCACTACTGAATTTGGAACATAAGCTATGATATGGGAATATAATATGTATACTCTAAAGTCTTTGATGACCTTCACTAAAGCTATTGCCCACTTTTCCATTGTATTATATTTCAGAGTAGCACCTCTAAGTGATTTGATGAAAAAATCAACGGGCTTCTCATAGCCCTGATCATTTTTCTGCAGTAAAACTGCAACAATAATATGTTCTGAAGCAAAGGAAAAAATAATGAAATCTTTTTTGAAATTAGGACTTATTAGTACTGGTGTTTTTGTAAGGGCTTGTTTTATTGATTCAAAGGATTGTTTGGCTTCCACTATCCATTTAAGTCCTAAGTATTTTTTCAACATGTTGTTTAGTTCTCTAATTAATTCTGCTAAGTTTGAAATAAATCTTATGAGAAAATTGATTTTTCCTAAGAAAGCCTGCAATTCTTTAATATTCCTAGGATGACTAATGTTAAGAATGACCTCTATTCTTGTTGGATCTATCCTAATTGCCTCTTTATATATAATATTTCCTAACAAATTACCTTCTTCAAGTCCAAATAGAGTCTTTTTAGGATTCAAAGAAATACTAAATTTCCTGCATTTGAGAAACACTTGTCTGAGATGATCTATATGTTCATTGTTAGTCTTTGAAAATACAGTAATATCATCTAGATAAATCACAAGAAAATCATGAATTTATTTAGCAAAAGCTATGTCCATGGCTCTCTGGAAAGTATCACCTACATTCATTAATCCAAAATGCATTTTCACATACATGAAAGTACCCCATGGAGTAGTAAATGCAGTCTTTGGTTGGTCTTATTTTTGAAATAAAATTTGGTTGTATCCAGAGAATCCATCAAGCAATGAAATCCTGGATGAAACAAACACCCTTTGTAAAATGTGATCCATCTTGGGGATAGGGTAATTGTCTTTTAAGGACACCTTGTTTAAATTCTGGAAATCAACACACAATCTGATTTCCCTTGTCTTTTTCTTAGTGGGAACTAGTTTTGAAACCCAATCAGAATATCTGATTGGTGCAATGATATGGGCTTCATACATTATATCAACCTCTTTTTCAATTAAAGGAAATAAAACTGGATTTATTCTTCTGAGGTTCTGTTTGAAAGGTTTTTGATCTTCTTTTATGGGTATTTTTCGTTGTATTATGCTAGTGTCATAAGATTTTAAGTCCTCATAACTCCATGCAAATACATCCTAAAATTCCTTAAACATAGCTATGTATTTCAGTTTTTCTTCTTTAGTTAAGGCTTTTGAAATTTTTATCATCTTAGGCGTAAATTCAATTCCTATATTGCATTCTTCTATATCAGATCTTAATGGTTCCATCTTTGGCTTTCTTGCAACATCATTTGAATTAAAAAGATCTTCTAAGGGGGCTAATCCCTTGGTTAAAAATTTATTCTTCAAATTTAAAAACTCTAAATCATCATCTGTTAGTTATTCTATTTCTACCTTTTCTAAATTATCTATTTCTACTTGAGTAAATTTAGTGGGTTTAGTGAAATCTAAATTATTTACATCTTCATCGTTTACATCAATCTCACTATCTATGGTTTGATCTACTGTACAATCTGTGCCTATATTAAAATTGTGAAATTCTCCTTCAGCATTCATGAAATGATAGATTTGTTCATCCTATGAAAATATTTGGTAAAATTTTAGATTGTCTATTTGTGTTTAACTTATGTTTTATATTGATGATTTGGTTGAAAAGGCAGATTGCAAGTACTAGCAAAAGTTGCTAAGCAGTGTGCCTGCATGTTATATTTTCTAATAATTACAAGAAATTCACATTCAAGCAATTCTTTGATCAAATATAAAATTGTTTCTCTGTATTGGCTTAATCTAGGATTATATACATAATATTCTCCTCTAATCTGTTTCACAATTAAATCAGAGTCTCCCATGATTGAAATTCTTTTTCCTCCTAAATTTCTAACAATTTGAAATCCTAAAATCAGAGCCTCATACTATACCATGTTGTTGGTACATTTGAATTTTAATCTAAAGGCATGACCTTTAGAATGGTTTTGTTCCATGTTATGTATCCAAACTCCTGCTCCCGCTCCTAATTTGTTAACTGATCCATAAAAATCTAAATGCCACATTGATTCATGAAAACTGTTTTCAATGTCTGGATATTTTTCTTTCTATTTTAGTTCAGTATGGTTCTCTATACCAGAATTAGAGTTACATAAAATGAATGAATTAATATCAATAGGTGTAGAATAAATGGGATAGTTTCAAGGTCTTTCTACACTACTAACCATGTAATTCCTCAATGTCTCTCTGTAAAGCTTCTTAGGTTGACCAAAAAATGATATTGTTGCATAAGACATGTCAAGTTGTAGAGATCCCTGCAGTTTAGCTCCCCATGAGCGAGATAACAAAATTCTATATTTGGGAGGGATGTCAACTACTACAATATCCATGATCATGCTTTTTCCAGGGTATTGAACTAAAGTAACACATAAATCTTTGATTAAACCTAAACATTTCACCTTACTGGAATCAAATGAGAAGAGATCTTTATAAGGTCTAGTGATGTATAAATTCAAGGTTTCCATGATTTCTTTTGGCACCAAATTGTGTGAAGCTCCTGAATCTAGCATTGCATTATGTAATATTTGGTTATGAACAGTCAGGCTAATGTAGAAAGGAGGAACTCCTCCTTCTTGGTGTTTTCCATTCACTTTAGGACCAAATATTAGTTCTGGTTGATCATCACTCAAATTAACTGAATCTTCTCCATCATTCATGTTTAAAGTTTTTGTGATGTGTGTTTTGTATAAGTCATGTTTTACCAACTTTGTAAAAGGAATTGGTATCTTGAGTTTAGCAATTTCATCTTGGATGTTGAAGGATGTTTGTGATTTTCCTAACTGAATTATTTCTTCCTTTGTAACTATAGTCTGGGTGTGTTTATATTCCTTTTCTACAATTTGTTTTTCATTTTCTATTTTTGTTTCGACTGTTTTACTGCTTTTAATTTTCTTTTCAGGGACAGTTTGAGATGAAGTGGAAGTTTTAGCAGGTTTTGAGGTTTCAAAACCTGTTTTGGTTGATTGGTAATCAGTAGTAGATGTTTTTGAATCTGAAATTGTTGTTTTAGCAGAATTTGTTGTCTTGGCAGCAACATATTTTTGAGAATCTGCTAATGTTTGAACAACATTATCTGTTATATCAACAATTTTAAGACTAGGTGAAATTTTGGGACTTTAAATTTTCTGATTTGAACTAGAGTTTTGCTGGGTTTCCCTAGGGAGGATTTGCAGAACTTTAGTTGTAGGAACCTCTAATGTTTTCTTTGTTTGAGTTTGAGTAGATTTCTTAGTAGAGGGTTCTACATTTTTCTTGCTTCTAAGGTTATATTTCCTATGAACTTCATTAATTGCATACTCATAACCTTGCTTGTAATCAAAAGATTCACCCTATTCTAATTGTACTTGTTGTAATTCATATAACTCATGTTATTTTTGTGTAAGAAAAATGGTGTTATAATCATTAATGCCCATTAGATTGATCTGGGTGTCTTCATCATTTTTGTTTTGGTGAGAACTTTTTGTATAGTTCTCTTGGAAAGGTGGTCTTATTGTTTGGTCAAGTGTTGATTCTCTAGACTTTCCAGTGTTAGTGTTTTTCCTGAAATTGGGATTTCTTATGTGAGGTCCTTGTTGTTGGTTATCCCAATGTGGCTTCCTTTCCATATTATCTAACCTATCCATCATTATTTCTAATGTTTTTTCTAAGCTATCTATTTTCAAATATGAGGTTGATGATTCCTCTTTTATTTTCACTCTCCTTTCATTTCTTAATCTAGCTTTCTTGGCTAACAAGTTTTATTCTACACTTACAACATTACTTTGCATCTGCTCTAAGGTTTTAGGATTTCTCTCTCTTAGTTGGTATGCCATATCTGTGTCAAATCCATCAGGGAATTTGATCAGTGTAGAGTCTGGAGGAGTTTTAAGATTAGCAGGGATTGCGTTGTAAATACTGTTATATCTTGTACAATAGTCCTGGACTGTTTCATTTGGTGCTCTTTTTATATTTTCAAATTTAGACAAAATTTGTAATGGATTCTTCTTCTTCTCCCATCTATTAAGAAACATCCTATGGAAAACAACTAGATTAGCTATACTACTAGCATTTAAACCTTTAAACCACTTTTTAACATCACCAGCTAAAGTTTGAGAAAAAAGTCTCATTTGAACATCTACATCATCTATTTCATGCAGTTCAAAGTATTATGTCATCTTATTAACATTTTGTTCTATAGCATAGTGAGTGGTTCCATCAAATTGAGGAATTTTTCTTTGATAATCTTGGGGCATGGAATTTAGAGGGGCTTTAAGGACCAATGGGGCATATCTGGCAGTCATGGCTTGAATTATAGCTTGGCTAGGAGGTATGTTTGAAGTACCTGGTGAGGAAGCCGAGGTACTTGCAGATGTAGTTAAAGAACTTGTAGATGAGACTGCGACATTAGAAGATGTACTTGCAAATATAGTTTAAATACTAGAAGAGGTGCTTGGAAATGAGAATGAAGTATTGGAAAATGCAGCAAAAATGCTAGGGAATGAACTTGAACTATTTCGGGGTGGAAATAAAACTCTAGGTTGAAAAGGTTTCTTGGGAAAAAATGAATTTGTGGAATGAAGTGTGGTGGAAATAATGGATGAGGTGGTGGTAAACAACGATGAACCTACTGATTCTAAATGTCTAGTAGAAGGCTTAGGGGTATAGGCAGATAAAGTTGTCAATTAAACAGAATGTTGAAGGTAAGCCTCATCAATTTCTTTAATCAATGGTGTCGTTATAACATCAAGTTTATCATACACTTATGGGGCTTTTTCATCAGAATCAAGTGAAAATTTTTCCTTCTTACTTTCAATGAATGAAATGAAATCAGGATCTATTACACTATTATGTATGTCACTTTATGATTTAGTTCTAAACAAATATTGTTCAAAATTTAAATCAAATTCAATGTGTTGTAAACTTGATAATTTATTTGGAAGAGAATTTTCTTTGATCAATGAATTATTATTACCTAAAATTTCTACTTTTTTGTTTTTCTTTACAATTCTGTCAAGATTATCTACTATGACAACAGGTTCTGGATCTAGATTAGACTTGGTATATTAGACTCTTTTGGAAGCCAGAATTACAGTTTTTTATGAAAAGATACTCACAATTGTTCAAAAAAAATCTTAAGGTGAAAATATATGTAAAAGTATCTCCTTTAAGATTAATTTTAAACACTAAGGATTGGTTAGTTCCCCACTATGGTCGCCAGTATGTTATCACTCCAATAATTCTTAATAGTTGTGAGATTTTTTATTTTTGTTTTAAAGAATATTAGAGGTAACCACAAACCTACTTTTAAGCCTTAGGATCTAGCCTTCCTAATGCTCAGAGAGGGCTCTCTCTATATGATATATCTTTGTTGATTTAAATTGATTTTAGGCTAGTTATGTAGTGTAGATTGTTTTTGGATTTTGATTTGATTTAGTTTGGTGGTGAAATTGCCTATTGATATGGATAGATGTAGGTCTATATTCCATTGGGTTAATGGAGTCAATGTGTCAAGCAGTCAGATCAGGATCAAGTTCTAAAGGCAAATGTTTACAGGGAAAGATAGTTGAGTTACTTAAGATCTTCAAGGCTAATGGTGAAAATGGTTTCAATCGGGGTAAGAGATAAATTAAGGGTTCTCAAGTCTGGATAATGAGTGAAAAGGTAGAGGTCAATCGAAACTAGGGAGAAATTAAGGGTTCCTTAGTCTAGATATCAGTGAAAAACATATAAATGATAATCAGTTGAGATAGAGTGCTTTTAACATATTCTGAAATAACAATTCATGATTTATCATTTAGATTTTAGAGAAACATGCAAGTATTGATGGAAAACATAAGAAATTGACAAAGAAACAAGTGAAAATACTTCACTGTAGTGGCCCAACACATGGATCCTGTAATATGATGCTTTCTTTCTTTAATCCAATCTTCTGACTTGAAATTGGTACAATCACCCTTAGGTTCAGAATAGTACAACTATAGAAGTATTTAGCAATTTATCCATCCTCAATACTTCTAAATGAGAAGTATTTATACAAAAACTCATACAAAATATCATAGAATAAAATTAGGAATTATTTATGGAAAAGAAATATCTTCATGAAAGAAGATAGTGACAAATTTCTAACTAATGCTTAGTTGTCCCTTTTTTATTAAAATTATTGTTTGTTGTATTGATTTTGTTACTACTTTCTCTCTTTGCTATTCAATGAAGGCTGCAGCTAGACAATGAGATGTATTTCTCACTGGTAGCTTTATCTCTGCTTTATAATTTGTGATTTACTTTAAACATTGACCTTGAACTGATACTCTTTCTCTGCAAAACTGTAACTATAAATGTGAAAACAACATGCTTTGTTTTGTTTTTTACTGCCTCTGATTTTACTCTAATATGATTTTATAGTAGATCAGCTAATTTTTCCCAAAGCTCTGCCTCTAGAAATTTGATATTCATCATCCTTCTAAAAATCTCATCAACTTTAGTATACTTTGAGAATGTAGTTTTGTTGACAAATATGTGTTTTACCTCATGTTGTTGGTAAAAAAAATTCTCAAAATTCTTGTAAAGTACCTTCCCTGTTGGAATGCCTTGTGAGATAGGTATATTAGCCTGATCCTTGGCAATTTCTATCATCTTGTTGTCATATTCATCTTGGTTCATTATTTTTTCATGGATAACTAATGGATTTCGAAGGCATTTTCACCTTAGGACATCAAATTTTATCATAAACCTGGTAATAACAATCTCCATGTTTTGGCATTTCTCCTCTAGCTGCACCATCAAATTATTCTTAGAAATTACCTTCCTAATTTCTAGGATGGTTTTTGTTTTGTGATTAATTCCAATATCCTCAAGTTCTTGTCTATTTTGGGAATTGAGAAACTTGATGATTTCAAGAGCTTCTTCAGGTTTCTTACCAAGCTCTTCTTTGATCTTTTGAATAGCTTCTCTTGCTAATTTGACCAAGTTTATTTGTTCATAGATAACTTGTATGGATGGCCAAATATTATTGACAGCTTCAATGATATTGTTCCAAAGTTGTTGCGTGGATTGTGCCATGGGTTCTTTCAAAGTTATATCCTTCTCTAACTTCTTTAATTGCTCATTCAATCTATTTTCTCTTTGTTCTTCATTCTTAGTCGTTATTTTAGAAATTTTCTTTTCATATTCAAGACTTTTAAGCTTTTCCTTAAGTCTATTAATCTTAGTGGTTTGAATAGACATATCTTGCATAGCTTTTACTAACTTACTTGCTTCATCTGAATGTTGTGATGCTATTGTTGAAGACTTTGTAGTTGTAGTTGTTGATGCAGTAACAGGTAATGTTGTGGCCATTAGGACATTAGGAACCAATGATTTTTCTAGTGTACAAGGTACAACAGTAGTAACTACAGGAATGACAGTGACTGGGATTGTTTCTTTGCTAGCTTCTTTCTCCTGGACCAACTTGTCCATTTCAATATCCATTTCCTTTATCTGAGCAGTCAACTATAAAATGAGACTCATCATCTCATATTTTTTATTTGTGTCCTGTAATACTTCCTTTTCTCGAGGATGTTATGTAGGGGGCAGCTTTAGTTGTTTCTTTAATGCAAAAATGTCTGCAATTTTATTCTTTATCAATTCCTATGCAAATTTAACATTTTGAGGATCATATCCTACTTTAATCACTAATTCCTCCAAAGATTTAATTCTAGTGTCTTTTTCCTGTGAAGATGCTTTCTCCAATATGAGCTGATCTCTGATATTTACAAGTGTGTTTTGTAGTTTCTGTGCACTCATGGCCTTGGTGGTCATAGTAGAATAAATCATCTCCCATACCTACTTATGAAACTCAATTTGATCCAGAGGATGAATATACTGGACTGAAACTTCAAAATATATCTTTTTGTAATCAGAAGATGACTTAGGAGTTTGAATTGTGGGCTGAAGAAATGTCATCTGCATATTTTTATTTTTGTAGTCAAAGACAGAAAGTAGCCTATTCTGAATGCCAGGAGTTTGTTTTAGATACTTTTTTTGTCTTAATTTTTTCATTTTTGGCTTTGATTTCTTTGTATCTTTCTTTGATATCTATCTCCTTTTCTTTTAGTTTTTTGGATGAGGAAACTTCAATACTTTTCTGCTTTTGAATACGCTAAGTATTTGAAGTTGTAGGTTGTTTTTCTTCTTCAATTATTGTAGGAGGTGCATTGTCATTTGCTGCTATTTCTGTATCAATCACCTCTATTGTTTCCACTTCTTTATTGCCATGATTTAACTTTGGCTTTTTACTGTATCTCAATTTAAATTTAGTTTCAGTTGTAGTCTCTGCAGTATATGATCCTTCCTCCCTACTTCTCTTTGAATTCTTGTCTTCTTGAGCTAGAGTCTGCAAGGTTTGACTAGTCTCACCTTGCTTCTCTGCCTCTATCAAGGTGTTCTCCAACCATTTAGACTGGTTGGAGAATTTCTCAATCTCTCATTTCTTTTCATGCAAATAAGGAGTGATTTTGAACTTAACCCTCATTTTACTTATAACTTCTAGGGGATCATAATACCACAAAAAACTATGACTAAATTTAAATTCTTGCAAATTCTTTTCAGCTTCTGGACCTGCATCTCTATTGTTACAGATAAAACAACCAACTTGATTTTTCAATTTGAACTGTGCCTTTTTCTTTACTGCCAAGAAATTGATTGCATTTGAAATAATAATCTTCCTTATGTATTCAAGGGAAAACAACCTCACAGGGAGGCATTTAGGTAGTTTATATGGAACAAGACTTGAACCATATACTCTTATTTCAGTATGATTTTGGTACAAGTACCAATCTCCTGTTCTATTGTGCTTTGACAACTGTAGGACATTCTTAATCTCTTCACTAATTCTGGGTTGCCTGCTGCTGTTCAGAAAATTGACCATTGGATGATTGAAGGAATCAATAAAATCTGTGTATTTGAATTTAGTGGATTCTTTCCTTATCAAGGAAATCCAAAAGATGATTGATTGTGGGTTTCCTTCAACATCAAGCTTTTGAAATTTGGGAAACTTCTTAGACTGAAATTATAGAAACATGTGAAATAGAAATGAGGAATACTTGAAAACAGCTTCAGAAGGCATTTTGACCAACTGCTCATGGATATTGTCAGCAAGGTATTGGGAAAAATTAAAAATGGTAGCATGAGGCTGACCAAGTGTAAAAGTGGACAAAAATCCTAGTACTGCAACATCAGCATGTTTATCTGTGAAAAAACCAAGGATAAAAGGCAAAATGGAGATGACATGTCTTGCCTTTCAGAGAATTTTGTAGAAGGGTGTGGGGGATTTATCTTGGGAATTTCTACAGAAAAAGGCATGAAGGTCTAGAATATCTGGAACCTCTTGGGGAAGTCCATATTCAAGTATAACTGAGTGAGGGCTTCAATGGATAAAGGAAATTCATCTGACATGGATTGGATTTGTATAATTTGGTTGATAGAATCAACTATAATATTAAAAAGAAATTCTTTTTCAGAGTTCACTATGGCTCTCTGATCAGGAAAATAGTAGGACTGGCAGAGTCTAATTACTTCTGGGCACTATTAGGTTTGTGGGACAACATATTTTGGTAAATTAGACTCCTAGATGAAAAATTAATCAGCCTCATTTATATATTTTTCTTAGCTCCAACAGTGGAGCTCAAGAAGGTTAAACTCTGTGATTGTATCAGTAATCTTGAAGTCTATGTCAGCTAATGGAATGTGCTCTATATCTACAACAGGGGGTTGTAGAGAATTGATAGGTACAATGTTTTTGGAAGCCATTGCTTTGCTTGATTTGTCAATTTTATTACTCTTTGAACTTAGAAAAACTGATTCAGGCCTGTAGGAGAACCTCAGAAAGATTTATAATAGTTTTGCAGAAGAAATAAGGATGAAACAGGGGTTTATCTTATGGTCTGCAAAGGTATAACTTGCTCAATTGATCAAACTATGTTTATCTGTAACAAAAGGTAATTTTTGGGCTTCAAATTTCTACAAATAGATGCCTAGGGTCTATATGAAAGGACTGGAAGGCAAGGAGGCCTTCTTCAAGAGCACAAAAACTTAAATTAATCAAACTCTATGATGTATAATGGTCAAAGGCTTCGGAATCTATGAAAGGATTGCTCAGGGTTTACAGAACAAAGGTTTTTAGGAAGCAACGAGGTTTTGTTTAGGTTTAAAGACTCCTAAATGATTCGATTAACTGTATTACTTATTTAGATCAAGGAACGGGTCTTTTCTTGTGAAGAATAACTGGAAAAATGAAGATTTGGTCTATGCAAAAGGTTTCTAGGGTTGCAAAAAGCTTTCAGAAGCTCTGCTGGTCTTTAATAGCACTTGGATGACTTCTGCAATGATTGTAGCGACAGATGGTTGAATTTCTGTTTCAATTTGGCTTGAGAATGGAGTCGACAGCAATGTTTTCAGTCTAAATAGCTCTATATGCATGAAAATGGTAACAAAAAAGGCTGAAAAGGCACAATTGTGCAGTTATATGCATTTTTAAACAAGCAGTGAATGCATTAATGGGTGGTCGTTTCAAACAGACAGGTGCTTTGGGCGCGAGGGCGGGGGGGAGGTGCAACCGCTTAATGATTTTCACAGTGAGTAAGGGTGGTAAGCGGTAATGGTTGTGGCAATGCACTCCAAGGAAGATACGCCACATAAAGGGGAGGGAAAGCCCGAAAACTGCGCTTTTCGCAAGGTTTGGGTTGCGTTAACAGTTGCACTATCAGATGTGCGATAAGCTCTAGTAATGGTTGGATCTGGTGAGGGAAGATCGGACGGTTAGGATGGTGTGATGGAGTCATGAGTTTAGATGGAGTGGGGCCCGGTACATATTACATGCGGTAGGTTTATATGTATTGGTCGAGGTTTTTACATATAACAAATGGGATGTAGGTAAGTGTAATGTTTATAACCAGTGAGGAATATATATAGTGGGGCCGAGATTAATAACATGT
Organism: Pinus albicaulis; assembly: GCA_034641835.2. Taxonomy (NCBI): domain Eukaryota; kingdom Viridiplantae; phylum Streptophyta; class Pinopsida; order Pinales; family Pinaceae; genus Pinus; species Pinus albicaulis. The sequence continues at coordinate 1,082,621,000 of CM076578.1, forward strand.
GGGGAAATAAAACTATAGGTTATAAATAAAACCTGGGTTGGGATATATATATAAAGGATTTAATTACTATGGGCTAGAAGGTATATTCAGGGAGCTAATTCATTAGGTTAGATGTTAAAAATGTAATGTAATTGCAGAAATTTCAAATACACTAAGTATAATGTAAAAACTGATATCGAGGGTAAATTTCTTCATTGTGGGTCCAGATACATAGATTTTAACCATTTTAGACTTAGGATTAAAATATTTTTGGGTATTTTTGGTATTTTTGAATAAAATGGGAATTAGTTAAGGGCTTTCATTTTTCTTAAGTAAAATGTGTTTTTCACTTAGGAAAAGGGGCATTTGCTAGGAAAATGAGTGATAAATGGGAAAAAAGGGAAAAATGAAGGGGAGAGGGTATTTTTACAAGGGGAATAATTTTGTAAGGAAGTTAGTAAATGAAATGACCATTTTTCTGATGGCCATGCTTGTGAAAACTGCTTTCTGCCTATCCATCTGCTACCCTAACATTTTTTCTTTATTTACATGGGTGCATTTGAGCTTGCAAACCCTTTTTCATTTTTATTTTAAACAGAAAACTAACTAATTATATCCTTATTTCTTCCTAGGTCTCATATTAAACTAATGAGCTCCTTATTATTCTCTACCTAACTACTAATCTGCCAATATTAAACTGTTTGGCTAGATCTTTATTCTCTATCTAATAACATGAAATTTAAAGCATGAAAGGTCAAGTTTAAGTTGTTTAACCTTCATAGATTGTGAAATTTTAACAAGATGCACACAATATTTATTTTGCAGTAAAAGTAAATAGTAGTGGCATTTGGATTTTCATCACTTTCATGTTTTATTTTTATCTCTTTTTGTTTTGGGGTCCATTTTTATATTCTTTTTGATATTTTTTCTTTCAAGCCCTTTGATTTTTCTTTTAGGACTCTTACCCTCTTTACATTTTTTGATTTTATAATATGGGAAAACAATTTGTAGAAAGAAAAGTATGTACATATTTACAAGACTAATCGAAGTCAATTCAAAATTATGAATCCTATTTTTATAGGACCCTAACAGATCCATTTGTTTTCGTAAAGGAAATTGTCGTCAAATTCTTCGTTTCTTGTAGGAAAAAGTGTAGTTCCATTCTTCGTTTTTCCTAAAAGATAAATTGTTGTTAAATTCACCGTTTCTCAAAGAAGAAAGCATTTGTTTTTTGTTGATTTGATGCATCTAGTTTCCTTTTTCGCATTCACATTACGGGGATTGAAAAGAAAAATATGCATTTGCATATAGTGAATTGTGTGTTTTGCATAGGAACAAGTTAGGAAAGTCGCATATTAGTTTGTGCTCTTTGTTGTTTCTCTCAAAACTGATTGCTCTTTCCCTTAGTAGCTAGGATTTTCATTGAAAAAGGTAAAATTGAAAAGTTTGCTTATCATTTTAGTTTGAATTTTAGGAATTTTCATCACATCATCATGGTGAACCTCAAAAGGAAAATTGATAAATAAGCTCAACTTAAAATTTACATCAATTTACCTAAAAAAACATTGGAACCATAACGATAACATTTAGAAGGTCTAGGCTAGCGACCTGTTCCGACATTGTAAAACAAAGAAGATGTTGTTAATTGTCTAGGATACATTCCGAGTGTGATACCTCACTCCACGTATGTAAGTATATCAGAGCTCGTCCACGTACCTTTGGTTATATCGGGCGATGTTCTAGTATGAAAAGTATAAAGGGGTGCTCTCACTATGCAGTTTTGCATTAGACATCGCTAATACGGACTTGGGCCTCCACGTACCTTTAGGTATATTTGGGAGGAAAAATTTAGGTTGCTATCCATCCATAGTGAACTGAGTCGGTTGCCTTGTAAATTGTGATGAACCGAAAACAATAGTCGAGGATATTTCCTGCCCGTACTTCTTGGTTCGCCAGGAGGTATTTTGCAGTTCATAATTTCTTGGTAAACCTTTTGCCTAGAATTACCCTTTTATTTTGTTTATTTGTTTTGGTCGTAAAATTAATTAGTCATAATGGAAGAAGAACACCCCTTTCCCCATTGTTCACGTAGAATAGCACTGAAATAAAATAGATATATAGTTATAGGTTTTTACAAAATTTGTTACCAAGACACATTGGTCATCTGACCTCAAAATGTATGAAACATGCAAAAAGTAAATTAGTGATGCTCATGGTAACATACTATTGATCTAGATATCCTACACAATAATCACATCTAATGATTAGGAACGACAATAGTTTGGTGCTGCAGTCGCATGGGTAACTCTTTGATCCGAAAACCCGGAATCCCAAGGGTCAACCCCTGTATATGCTACTGAATCTCAACAAGAGTCTGAGCCATATATAAATCCTAAAGGACTGCTCTCTCGACAACCCTCTCTCCTGGCTCATCCACCCCATGCTCTGGCTCTCCCACTGTTTGAACTCAGCCCACATCTACATTAAATTAAAACTTCAGTTTAGTCTTGGGAAAACATTAAAATACAAAAACGTGTATAAACCTTAGAAAACTAAAAAAACATGGTCAAAACATTCTTACCGATTGCACCCCACTGAGCACCTTCTGGTAAAACTAAGTCTAGATATCCTCAGAGGTCGACGCTTGCATATGCATAGTCATCGATGGTGATAATCTATCGCCTGAACTAGGTGAAGAATGTAGTTGATAACATGATAGATGATTGGCCTGCATGTAATGTCCCAAAATGGAAAAGACAGGAATATAGAACAAAATGCTGGAAATAACTGTGATAAATCAATACATAAGATGTAAGAAGATAAAATATCCATTATATTGAAGTCATAGCATCCAAATGTGTACAATAACTTTAGGAAAATATCACTCAAGATTGGCAAAACAAGCCTCAAGAGAACAAGTACATGAAATATTGAGAACACTGCTACACAATAATACCCAAGACTAAGAGATCATAGTTTTAGTGGATATAATTGTTGCTAGAGAATTTAAATACATGTATATTATGTTATATAGCTCAAAATTTATCAGGGATAGAGATTTAAGCTCCCAAACACATTTCCAAAACAACCTAAAAAGGGTTTCCGAAAATACCCAAAAATGCGAAATGTCGGAATGCGTCCTGAGGGCTCAATAGAAGCTGAAATTGAATAATGGAAAGGAATTGGCTAAAATGATATGAAATGTATAGATATTCTCCAATAGATCATCCAAGTGAAAGGCTGATCCCTTCCTTTAATATCTCACCCTCCAAATCATGCATTGAATCCTCCACTGCAAATGCTCACTGGAATAACGCAGTCTATGAGGGGATATGTGCTGTAGGAGATGAAAATAGGTTGAAATGGTGCCAAAATAAGAAATAAATCTCAAGGACCTTCCTTTCTGGCCTCCCAATGGAAATAATACTTCCTCCACTGAAAAAAATCTTAGAAAATGGCCCTACAAACCCTCCATTGCTTCTACCCTGCAACGCAACACAACTCTGAACAGAAATTGCATTGTAGCCAAATATTGAAGCTTGGCCTAATGCTATAATGTGGACTATGTAGCTCAATAACCTCTCCTAAGTAGGGACTCTAATTCCCCCGAGTATGAGTGCAAGATTCTCTCTCGAGAACACCCTTCTGCTAAATAGCACAATAGACTTCACTAAACAAATGAAGTGTGAAAACAGTCATACAAACCACAAAATGAATAATCATCTAACATAAAATAATCCTGTATGGTTGCCTTACCCTTCCTTATATTCATTGTGAGCCTTCTCACCTTGGGTCCCACTCATTAAAGCCACTACTCTCATGGAGACTTTCTCCCGTTAACACTGCACTGTCTCTCATTGATGATCCACTCTCTCCATACCATCGGTATTGATTTGGTCAACATTGACCTTGTCCACATGCTTTAGCCCTTGTTCACACATGGAGGTGCTTTATCCAGCTATTAATATGATCCCTATTCACATTAAGAGGGATTTTTTTCCTACTAAAGAGATTTATGGGTCTCCCTACCCACTTATTCATCTATCTAAATGACAAAGAAAAAATTAATATTCCAATTAGCTGCATGCTAATTTTGGAATATTACATTCCTCCTCTCCCAAATCTTGCTTTTCCTCAAGAAACTGCCAAGATAGAACTGAAGAGCCTCATCTCCTTCTCCCGTAGCATCCTCATATGATAAGCTTCTCAATTGAACAAGATGATCTCTAATCAATATGTCCCCTAGTTTCTCCTCCCAAGTGTACAAGTTAGCCTTTGGTGATAAACCCAAATGGCTCTCATCCTGAAGAAGTGGGATATCCATGGAGGCAACTATATGCTACATACAGGCCTTCTTGAGGCATGGAGACTAAAAAATGTTGGGAACCTTCCTTCCCATGTGAATTTGTAATCCCTAAGCTATCATCCACACAAAATGAATCACCCTAAAAAATGGTAATTCATAGAAAAACTACTCCACCTTTGGCTCCTGCAATATAGGTGGGCTGCATAACTAAACATGATAGAAAAAATTATCTACCCCACATTTTCTCTCTCTCCACTTATGATATGTGTATATCTGCTGCTGAATTTGGGCTGAAATAATGTTTCCCTCGAAAGTAAAAAGGACAACTAGATCTTCAAAGACCCACTCTTTAGTTCTATGAACCTTTCTTGCCCAAGCCATCCCATATACAATGAATAGGATATCATCACAATATGGAATCCAAATGAGAAAGGCACTGAGTGTTATATGAAATATTGAATGGTACCAATGGCTTCCCAAGTGGATACAGCACAGTTTTTCTACCTGTTTTTTTAGAACATAATATGGCAAGTTATCTCCCAACCATTTTCTAGATGTGCATGTTTTCTCATCTACTAGAAAGTAGTAAATGGAATTGTGTATCAACTGAGCATAAGAATAGCATAATACTTTCCCAAAGCCATACAAGAAATGGCTATCTCTATCACCGATATTGGTCTTAGGAAGACCATGAAGCCCAAATATAAACTTGCCCTCTTGTGGAGCAACACACTCTATATAAATGGCAAGTTAATGCAAATACTTTGTTAAATGATCAATAGGTGTAAAAACACAACTCATACCATGTACTGAGAGTAAGCTTCTAATGATGTTCATGGATGATCTCTCCATAGTGGCATGATATATCTCCATGAAGCCTTGGTGAATGGAAAGGAATGAACCAAGTGTTACATGTAAGGAATTTTTCTTATGCTTGGAGATCCAAGTCAATAATATCATATCATGGTAATAGATGTCTCCATCCACCACTCCATAACTCTCATATCCTTCTTTCCCATCAAGTGCATCATATGTGAAGTGATCCCGGGAACACTCCATCAACAAATCCAAGCTCCCAAGTGACAGCGTTGTTGGCCTTTGTGGCCTCATGTCATCTCATAGCTCCATTCTTTGACATAAAAAATGCCAAAGTCATCTAACATAATGCTGCTTTATATGGGAGACTCCTTCCTATATGGAAGTACCTCTTGATCCTCCAAAGTTAAGGAGTAGCCCCTTTGCACCATGATTATGCCACCATCTACTCCTGAAACATCATGCAAGGTATGGGAGAAAATCAACCCACACTCTCCCAAGAGTAACCAAAGCAAAAATAGCTCTTGTTGCCTCCTCACACCATCATCATATGGACCATGGGGTAAAACATGATGATTGATATGAAATATATCACATCACCCCAATACACCCAAACTCCTTGCTGCCACATGATGCAAGTGTCATGCCATGTCCCAACCATTAACACACCCTTTGAAATAGGATGTGTTACATGATGGCCAAAATATTTCAAGAGTAGCCAGTGCATCCATGACTCTTGCTGGCCTATGTCATAGATCTGCAAGTGGCCCACCAACCCCTTGCTCACCATCCACACCCATTCATCCAAATCTGGGTGTCTCCTATCATGCTCCAAATTGGTATCCACCTCATGGATAATACCATCCTCCCAACTTTGATTTCTATCTTTGCATTTCATGAGATGTTGAAGTGAAAATTCGTGGAGATCTCCACAAGAATACCAGTCATCAATGACCAAGTTGAACCCATAAGGATCCAAATATGTTGCAGGAAAAATCTTCTCCTTGAGCTTTGATGTACTCATCAAGAAGGATCTATCATAATAATTAGAGATATCATCCATCATAAGATGTCTTCCATCAATCATCTGCTTATCCAATGTTACACAAGTATAATGGTCATAAGAATATCCCAATAATAGTTGGCCCCCCAACTCATCACTGATGCTCAATGACAACACTGCTGATCTCCATGATGGTGCATCTGCTGTCTCATGATCATGCACAATGTTGAACATACAGTTCTTCCTTGGATTGACTAGGATGATGCTCATCCTATCCTTAAAAACTCTACACTCCAGAACTAGACAAGGGTCCTCTGTGCAATGACAGTTTTTTGCTCCAAATCAGCAATGTGATTTGACCATAGGTCATGCAATTTCCATGAAGGCATGTCCCCACAACTATCCATATGATGTGCTAAAATAATAGGGAGTGGAAATTTTTGCATACCTTGGTTAAGCTTATCCTTGGGAACATCTTGTACTACTACAAGGGTTCCTCCTACTAGTGTGATGACTCCCCCAACTGTTGGTGATGGTTGCTCCTCTACTGTTGCACCAATGTTGGTATAAGTCTCCTCTTCCTCATGCATCTCTTGAATAATGCATGGGACTCTAAATGTCAAGATATCAAGACCACTTTGCAAGGATGCAAGTGTTCCTTCTCTTGATGAAAGTACTCTTGCAGCAAATGGTGGTGGAAATTGTTCTCCTTCTAGAATGATAATATAGACATCTTCCCTTGGCTCCTCATGTGCCTTCTTATCTATGTCAGAAAATGTCTCAATAGGAATTACTTCTGGTTTCTTCTTATCAAACTTTTTTATCATCCTTTGAGTAAAATTTACATACGAATTCACTCTTGCATGTCTCAAGTGGCTGAACCACCAAATTTTTGCTCCACCCTCAAGGTGCAGTGCTACAATATCAACAGCTTCTCTTCTACTATTGGATGTACCGGGAAGAATGCATCTAACTCCTTTTCCAAGCCCTTTCTGTGCATATTGATGAACCATCAAATGTAGACAATAGGAATCTATTTTTTTTTCTCCTTTTATTGCTACAAGGTCTCCTCTCTTCCTTGATCTGAATAAACTACTGAAGAGTTAGATTCTCCTTGAAAGCCCTTGATCGAGATTTATATTCTGCAAGATACTCACTTCGAACCTCATGATTTAAGTTTCCTCCATCTCCATGCCTTTCATCTTCCTCTTCCAATAAAAAGGGCATAGTGGATTTATTTGGAGCTCTATGCAATAATTTTTTCTTTAGCTACTAATAGGAAGTGCATGGACCTTCCTCATCTTGAAATCCTCTTGAGGTCTCATTGCATCTCTCCATTATCCTTTGCTTGACCTCCTTGGAGAGGTCCTTCATATATCTAAAAATAGATGAGACAAAGCTCATTCATTCCATCACTTTATATATCTTCTTCTCTTCTTACTCTTCCAATTGCATAATGGCTGAAATCCACAGGCTGAGCTAAGATTATGCTTTGATACCACTGTAATATCCCAAAATGGAAAAGACAGTAATATAGAACAAAATGCTAGAAATAGCAATGATAAATCAAAACATAAGATGTAAGCAGATCAAATAGCCATTACATTGAATTCATATCAGCAAAATGTGTACAATATATTGAGGAAAATATCACTCAATATTGGTAAAACAAGCCTCAAGAGAAAAAGTACATGAAATATGGAGAACATTGCTACACAATAATGCCCAAGGCTAAGACAACGCATTTTTTGTGGACATAACTACTGTTGGAGAATGTCAATACATGGATCTATTGTTATATAGCTCAAAATGTGTCATGGATAGAGATCTAAGTTCCCAAACACATTTCCAAGACAACCTAGAAAGGGTTTCTGGAAATACCCCAAAATGAAAAATGTCGGAATGTAGCCCTAGGGCTAAATAGAAGCTGCAACTAAATATTGTAAAGGAGGTGGATGAAACTGATATGAAATATATATATCTCCTCCAATCTATCCTTCGAGTGAAATTTTGATCCCTTCATTGAAGATCTCACCCTCCAAATCAAGCACTAAATCCTCCACTGCAAATTCTCACTGGAATAACACAGACTATGAGGGGATCTACGCTGTAGGAGATGAAAATAGGTTGGCCTGGTGCCAAAATATGAAATAAATTTAAATGACCTTCCTTTTTGGCCTCCCAATGGAAAGAATGCTTCCTCCACTGAAAACAAGCTCAGAAAATGGTCGTACAAACCCTCCACTGCTTCTACCCTGCAACACAATAGAACTCTGAACAGAAAATGCGTTGTAGCTAAAGACTGAAGCTTCGCCTGATGCTGGAATGTGGGCTATGCAACTCAATAACCTCTCCTGAGTAGGCACTCAAACTTCCCCTGAGGATGAGTGTGGGATTCCTGCTCGGGAACACCCTTGTGCTAAACAACACATCAGACTCCGCTAAACAGCTGAAGAGTTAAAACAGTAATACATACCACAAAATCAATAATAATATAACATAAAATAATCCTCCACAGTTGCATTAAACTTCCTTATATGCATTGTGAGCCTTCTCACCTTGGGTCCCACTCATTAAAGCCACTATTCTCATGGAGACTTTCTCCCATTAACACTGTGTTGTCTCTCATTGATGATCCACTCTCTCCATACCATCGCTGTTGATTTGGTCAACATTGACCTTGTCCACATGCTTTAGCCCCTGGTCACACATCGAGGTGCTTTATCTATCTATTAATATGCTCCCTATTAACATTAAGAGGGATTTTATTCCTAATAAAGAGATTTATGGGTCTCCCTACCCACTTATTCATCTATCTAAATGACAAAAGAAAATATTAATATTCCAATTAGCTACATGCTAATTTTGGAATATTACACTGCATGTATAGCCATCATTTCTACCCATATCTACATCCTTGGATCTCTAGGGTTAGATATACCCAGTGTCACATGCTGAGGCTACATCAGTGGAATCTTGTCTAAAGGAAAAGAAATGAGGATCGAACCATAGTTGAAATTTTTCTTCCTTCCTCCCTTTGCCTTACTCAGTTGTTCTTTCATTTTAGAGAGTACAACTTCATCCCAGTTGAAAACTGTTGGTTCCATACAATCTATCACATACTGGATATAAGATATGTTCGCTACATGTATTGTAGCGGTACCAACAAGCTTTGCAATCATGAATACGATGGTTCTTGATGGAAAATCACGAACGTCACAGATGTTTATTTTCACGTCCTTTCTAGGCTCTACCCCTGGATAGCAATATTGAAAAATATAGTCTATGACCGTCTCTCCTTCGAGAGAAGAGCATGAGAGAGAAATGGGTAGGCCTCTTCTTGACAAGCCTGTCAGAAAATAGATATCCTCCATTGAAATTGGGACCACTTTGTTCCCAATGTGAAATGCCTCAATTTTCGGATCCCATGCATGAAAAAGGAACTCCAATAGTTCCATATGTTGCCTCATACTTGATAGATGGAAGTACTTCAATAACCCACAATCCCTGAGGGATCTTACAGTACCCAGATCATTAATGGAAATCATCTTTTTTTCTTCATGCTCTCTTTCCCTCCAAGTAATTGTCATTTTAGTCTGATGAATCCCTGAAATACAACCATAAGATTCAATAAGACCCTTTTCATGCAAACAATTAGGAAAATTTTTGGTACAATGCAAGAATAAAAATGTGAATTTTGCCCAAAGCGGTCTTGGTCAATAGACAGTGCATTGCATATGCACCTGAGCTTCATTTCAAATGCATTCCAATGCAGTTTTTTATGCCCAAGGGTGTGTTTCCCTCTTTTGAAAATGGATTTACCCTAAGGGTTCCATATCCCTAAAAAATTGCAATGAAATGAAATAAAAAGGCTACTGAAAGAAAGAGGAGGTTTATGGCACCAACCTAGATCAAACGGCGAGCAAATCCGTCCATAGAATCGATCGAAATCATTAGCTAAATTTCGGGGGAAAAAACCAGATCAAAGCTCCAAAATGAAAATGGTAACTTTCAAATGGTTTGCAACTGATATAGAAAATTAGTCGTGCAATTTTATTCCAAGAATGATTTGATCACAAAGCATACTTTTATCCTTCTTTTTCGAGCTTTGATAAAAACGAAAAAGGACTTGAAGCACACTTTTATTTCTTTTTCGAGCTTCGATAACAGTGAAAAAGGAATCCCTAGAGTCTTCTTTTAGCTCTTTTTATACTTCGATAATGTGAAAATATTGTCGAGCACTTGTCTTTTCGAGCTTGTAAAAGTAAATGAATTGATATACACTTATCATAAGTTTAACCCTTTTCTAGACTGAGTTAGATTATTTACGAAAAAGGAAAACCTTAGTCGAACATGGCTAGGAGGTTCTCTCAGATATCATTTTACACTTTTTTGGATCTGAGCGACAATTTTACAAAAAATTACTTATGGAGTTTTCTTTTGTCTTCTTTTTCAAACTCTCTAAATATGAAAAAAGACCAGACTGTCACTGTCGTTAGCCTCATTAAAACATATAAATAGTGACAAGATTGTCGATCATGGCAAGAATCAAGTTTCATTCATCACTACAATCATTAAATTATTAAATAGTGATACATTTTTCACCCGAAGGGTTGAATTATAGATCAAGCATATGTTATCCTCCTCAAGCTTGTTAAAAAATAAAGAGGTACTGGTCGACAAATGACCGGGGAACATGACGCTTCAATCCATCATTGTGACTGTTTGGGTTAGGTAATCTTCTTGATGGTTCATTCATACCTATGGTTCATCATACCTTCACTTCGGTTTTGGGTCAATTCTGCCAACTCATGTCAGTGTCACCGATATGTTCAAGAGAATTCATCCAGTGAATACTCATCCTTCTGTAATACTCATAAACCTTCATTCTCATGATAGTCATCCCTAAAAATTGCTATATCAAGTCACATTTTGTATTCGAAATCAGTAAATACCATTTCGCGATAAAGTGGCTTCCTTTCGACATCAAATCATCATCGAGGAAGTTTACTTAGAAACATCATCTTCCAGTACCATGAGGCTTGTTACAGCATCGACAAGATCCTCTCTTCCAGACTTTTGACCGAAAGATTTTGTTTAGCATTCGACATCAAATCATCTATTCACACCTTACGAAATGTACTGTAGTACTTTGAGATCCATTAACACCAATGGTGGTTCTCTCGCATTTGTTAACAACTCACATCATTGGATGGTAATCAAACGATGTATTACAATGTTCGACTACAAATCACATATTCACATGCCTAGACTTGTACCCAACGATCGAGTGAATGAGATAAGAAGACCCCAGATCTAGTTTCAGCCATTCAGGATGCGATTTTAGGATTATTTTACACATCATATGTACGGTGACCTTACATACAGACCATCATCCGAACATGGGCTTATATCTGTAGGCATGTCTATATTGGGGAACATTCCAATGTAGACGACTTTATACACTATGTACATGTTATTATATAGTTTATGTGATGAGCATGGGAATGCATCTCTCAACAATTCGTGATCAAGATGAACATATCATGATGTAATGTATTGTAATATTGATGAAGGTCGCCACTCTGCTTTGGTTCGATCCCATCACATTGTAAAGCATCTCATTCAACAAATATTGTTATTATTCTAACTTCATGATTTAGGGGGCAGCTATTATAGGTCAATTTGGGAATCATCCCCCATGACCTGGTCAAACTGGACATCATCCCTAAGACCAATGAAATAGGGTCTATGATCCCCTATCATTTCAATTGCTACATGCCCTAAGAGAAGAATAAATCATTCATGACTTATATTGTGATATTTCAAAGGTTTGAATTATATGTTATATCACTTATGAGCTCACCAATGTTGCATCTCAAGGGACTAACTGTGTTGCATATGCAGCTCCCTCCATTCGAGGGTGAACTGCAATGCACTTCCTGACATTCAAGGGCGCGTTGATCAAATGGGAGTGAAATTATCATTGTTCTAGAATATCCACATGGAAAATACCTTATAGAAGAGTCCATATGTGTCAAACTTCGAATTCATGTGTCCATCTAACACCTATGAACTTGGAAACATGTATTTCCTTCCTATTATTAGAAAGTAATTGATTGAGAAACTACCTTCAGTTTCCCTATAAATTGAGCATAGATCCTAGTGCTAGGGAAGGAATAATTTCGGTAAATAAATGTTGTTGGATTCTCAATTGAGAGAGTGATTGAAGTGATATGTTGTTGGTGAGATGTTGATTGTGATGAGGTTGGGATGAAGCTGGAGCTGGTGACATCAAATTGATCATTGCTTGTAACCTCCCCCTTCTACTCATTAATAAATATTGTTGTTAATTTTCCCATATATGTATTTGTTTATGTTTCTATTTATCATACAATGGACTCTTGAATCATATATATGTTTCATGTTTTATCAATTTAACTGATTAAGATAAATAGGCATCTGTATACTGCAATCTCTTTGTTGTTCTTTGTTTATACTTGCAGGAATCCATCTGGCGATCTAAGTTGGATTGGAAGCTACAACAGAAGAGACAGAAGGAGAATAGGAAGCGCTTGGATCACAAGTAGGTTCTTTTGTCTTTCGGTGTGTCTGTTTACTCTTAGAGAAAGTGATAGCAAAGTCTTTGATCTATTTTTCTAAATGCATAGCACCACATTTAGGGAATTTGATTTATTCGTAGATCATAATTTTGCATAACACTTCGGCAAACGGTCATAAGTACATTATTGTAGCAGTAGACTACTTTAAGAAGTGGGCTGAGGCTATGCCTACTTTTGCAAATGATGGTGAAAAAACAACCCTATTTCTATTCAACCAAGTCATTTCTCACTTTGCTATCCCCAAAGAGATTGTCATTGACCATGGCCGTCATTTTGAGAATAATATGATGGTTGAATTGGCTCTCAAATTGGGTTTTCAGCAGGATCTTTCATCTCTGTATTATCCTCAGGCCAATGGGTAGGTTGAAGCTGAAAAAAAGTCCTTAAAGGTTATCCTTCAATGGAAAATTGATAAAGCCAGGTCCCACTGACACGTCATGTTGTCGGATTCACTCCGTTCCAATTAGTTTATGGGATGGAATCATAATTTGTTGTTGAATGTGAAATTCCTTCCCTTAAGCTGGCATTTGAGCTTCTTCCTAACACTTCAAGTCTTGAAGAATGCCTTTTCCATCTAGAACATCTGGATGAGCAATGTCGAGATGCAGCTACGATGAATGAGGCTCATAAGAAATGAGTGAAGGTTCAGTATAATAAAGCAGTCAAACCTAGGGTTTTCTCTAAAGGTGACCTTCTTTTGGTTTATGCTCAAGATAAGGATGCCTTGGGGGTAGGTTCAAATCAATGTGGTACAACCCTTTTATTGTTGAAAGGGTCTTGAAAAAGGGAGCTTATGCCTTGGTTGATTTTGACGGAAATGAGCTGGCAGAGCCCATGAATGGGATCTATCTGAAGAAGTATTATGCCTAGGCTTTCACCTAGCATTTTCTTCTTTTTTATATATTTTATTTTTTGTACATGTCTATTTATCAATTTTTTATGTGACTTCGATGATTTTGACCTGCTTTGGCAGGTGTTTTTGGATGAGATGAGTCATTTTGGCTTTGCCGATGGTGCTAGTAAACATACCTGGAAATTTGCTTCCGCCACTTGGGTAATTCACTATCCATTCGGTTAGTTGCTAGTCTCAAGGAGTGTAAGCATTAGTACTGCTTCGAACAATTTGGTAGAGTACACTGCAGTGGTCAACCTATTATCAGAGGAAATATCTCTTGGTGTTGATTTGTTAGTAGTATACTTGGATTCACAACTGGTTGTTTCACAATTAAATAACACCTATCGTAAAATTTGTAAGTCATATTGTCTTAACAAAAATATTTTCCATTTTCATATATTTTGAAAAAAAAAATCATATAATAAAAAATCATTGTGTGATCTTACCAATCGCCCCCAATGTTGCACTGGGTGGAAGGATCAAATCTAGATCTCCTCTAAAATCCATGCCAACATAGGGATAGTCCTCTACTACGTTCACTTTTTCTCCCCACCAAAGGAAGAACTCATCATCCTAAGTAGTCCGGGGGACCTCACTACCCTCCAGTCTCTTCATCAGATCTTCTCACCTAGCTATCCGTGGATCATGAGGGTTGTTGATGGTAGAGATGATCTTGGGGATAAGCCCTGGAATCCTCTCAAAGAAGAATACGCATAGAATGGTACCATAACCAAAATTCTTTGTCTTACTTTTCCGGATTCAAGTCAGTTGTTTCTTAAAAATTTTCAATAAGGTTGTGAACCAATCATACAATGTAGTCAAGCAATCCACTGCCAGACTCATGCTTCCTCGTGAATCCTGGTGTAAGGAAGTTGATCCAGCTACCCTCACAATGGTGAAAATAACTATCTTCATGTGTAGATCTCACACATATCTAATTGGGATCTATGTCTCGGCCTTCTAAGTACCCTCAGCATAGTAAACACAAATATAATCCTCCACATTTAACCCTCCTATGGAATTTCCGTACAAATTTACTAGTTCCCCTCTCTGAGAGAGTCCAGTTATGAATTAAATGTCTTCGATTTCAATACTTAGTGGCATTTAATATATCATGAAACAATATTCATCCGAATCCCAATAACTTAGAAGCATCTCGAGAAATATTGTGTTCATTTTCATGTTTGGCATTTCGAAGAATTTCAATAATCCACATCCCCGGAGTATATCCAAGGATAGATGGTCTTGCATAACCTCATTATCGATTGTTCTATTCTCTCTTTCCCTCTAGCTGATGGTCATCCTACATCATTTCATCCAAAAACCATTTAGAAATTCATTTCAAAATTCCGCTCTGTGCATACGCGAGTCCATTTGGACATAGTCGCATCTATATGCGATTTCCTCATTACGAACCTGCATATACGCATAGGGTTTAAAAAAAAACAGATATTTATATGGTGAAAATCCCAAAAATTTACTTGAAGTGATAAAGAAATTAATGAATAAGTTGAGTATGAGGCTTACCTAAAATATTTGGATCAATACAAAGGGTAATTGCTCCGTTTCCAAGAAGGGGGTGTTTTTCTCTAGAGCACTTTCACAATTTCTTCACAACACAAGTGACAAACTGTGAGTCCAAAAGACCTATTTATGCCCATAATTCAAATTTTTTTTTTTTCGTGAATTTCGTTTGTGGTCATTTTTTGAATTTTTTCACAAATTTTTAACCTTTTGGCTTGTAATTGTTGGGACAGGTTATTTTCAGGTCCATTCTAGTGATTTCGAGATGATTCCATTTTTTTCTTCGGATCCATGACCACTAACCTGTCATGGAAAGTAATTTATTCCAAACTGGCATATAGGTTAGAGAATTCACTTTCCATTGCACTTATGCATACTAGCCTCCATTCTAAAATCTTGTCATAGGGTCGAACCCATCATATTATGACAATTAAACCAACTGCACTCGCCAACTTATAAATCATGATATGATGGTAGAGCCATCTTTAAATGGGATTCTTAGTTATTTCCTCACTAGCATTTGTCACCCATCCTGCAATTTTTGTAGGCCAGGGAGTCCTTTTTAGTTCCACCGTGAATTATGTGTTGAAGCTTCATTCTTCTTATTCTTCACTATTTTTGTTCTGGCCATATATCTTGGAGGCTCTCATTTTGTTGTTGAGTTGTATTGTTGCATTGCATATTGACCATTTGTATATCTTGGCCTTTAGCTGGATTCAGTTGGACTCATATTTAAGCTATATTTTGACCATGTATTTCTACAAAGTTAACTGTGAAATCACTTAGCATTCACAACTTAACACTATTTCCCATGGATGGAACATTCCTAGGGGAACAACCCAGATCACCAGCTAAGGCCCCTAAATGACCGCTCAGTGATGAAGGAAGTACGAGTGCAAAGACAAAGTGTCACTTACCAGTTTTCACCACCTTGCATTGAGCATAGGTTTGTTCCTATCCCAGGAACTAGACCATTTTTTTACTCACACTCGTTCTATCCATTGTACTATAGGCATTCTTTTATTCCTTTTCAGGCTTTGAAATATGAAAAAGACAAAAAAAATTAAATATTCCAAAAACAGTGGGAACAAGACATTACTTCCATATTTGATGGAAGCTAAAGATTTAGTTGTGTTTCCCTTAAACAAAGCACAAAAAAACTATGTCTTTTCTCCATTTGGGAAGGGTTTAGTTTTGACCTAGGAGAAGCCGTAACCTTTTTATCAAGTCAGTACTCCCCCGTTTGGTTATCTCTTCCAATCATATGGAGGGTTTTTTTATGCTTGCTGCATGAAAAAATTATACAAAGTTATCATATCCTTCCATAGTCAAAATAAGGCGTGATTTTGGTTTGAAGGAAGTTAACCTAAGTCACCCTTTCTGTAGTGTCTCATGACTCATTTTTCAGTCCGCCATCCCATTCTGTCAGAGTCTTGTTATATCACATCAGCTATTTGGTCCTTTTCTCATGCTAGTTTGAGAAGGTCTCCATTTACTTCTTATCGGCGGGTTTGTCTCTTATCAACTTCGACAAATTTCTCTGAGAGTAAACCTAGAGCCACACCCTGGCCCTATTTACATCACTGATAGGTGACCTTGTGCTCAGAATTTTATCAAATTCAAGCGTCTTTTACTGAGTGGTTTCCCTTGTGTTTGACATCAACTTACATTATCACACCTGGGATCCTTGGAGTGCCTTGGTTTCCATTTGACCCTATCGGTGGATTCCTCGCCTCTTTGCCATCTTTCATTATTGGTTGGTTCACAGGGTTTCTGATGTGTGTTAGCTACATTTTGTGCATGTTGGAAACGTACTTCGGGTTGGTTACTTCACTCTTATTCGTCTGATTCCTTCCAAATTTTGGCCTGCAAGTTACACTTACGTTGGATTGATGTGGGATGCCTTAATGTGTTCCTTCCAGCAGATCGTTTCCCATCGAATCCAAATCATTGCTTTGGGAATAAGGTCTAGAGTCCTTTTATCATTACCTTAGGGTTTGCAGTCATCAGTGGCAGAGTCCTTCGCTATCGACACTGAGAATACATCAGTGTATCTTGATTGGTACACTCTCTTGTGTTCTTCAACTCATTTATTCGCACTTGTTAGATTTTACTGGGGCACCTTGAATCTCATCATCATTATTAGTGAGTTGTCTCATGTTTTTTAATGGTATACAACTATGACCAGTAATCAAAATTTTTGTCACATGGTCGACCTCAACTCATTTATTCCCATGGTGTAGAATTGTGCCATGGTGATCGGTTAAGACCTCATGTTTTCATCAACATGTTTTGGTTCACCTTGACAGCTTATTCAATGTTCTACCAATGACACCATCCACCCTTATATGTTGCAGTTCATTTCAGCAGCATCTTATATGTTGGCACCCGAGTTGTATGCAGTGCCATTTTTTCCACCACTTATGATTTTGTACTTGGAGATTTAGTTGTGACTTCAATGATTAGATATATTTGCAGCATCATTGATCAATCTTTTATATTTGATACTTGGACATGATTTTGACATGTACTTTCGGGCAGTGATTAGATGATTCACTATGTACTTTACAATTCAGTTATACTTGTCTACATATTGGATCTGCTCTATACTTGGTATGCAAACATGATTTTATTTCACTGAGCATGGGTATGCCCACCTCAGACATGATATTTCTTTTTTATTTCTATCACTGGTTTTTGGCAGGCTGAAATCTCATAAAGTCCTCTCTAGTCCTCGCAAGATTCTTTCCTATGCACATAATACATTTCGGCCATCATGTACCCCTTCTAACCTTATATATTAGGGGGAATATGTTATAGCATCACTTATCACCTATATATACTTGATTATTTATGTATTGGCCTTGGGAAACCCTTCCATTCATACTGGGTCAAACTTCTTAAAAAATAGTATTTTGAATTCCATACGCGACTCTGCACAATTTTTCCTGCATGCAGATGTGGGTCCACTCATATCTAACTCGCATATGCTATTTAAAATATTAAAAAATATAAAAAAACCATACTAATTAGGTGGGTTTTACAGGTTTTTATTGTAACTTAACTACCCCAGCCCGTGGCCAAACTGTTTCACACTGAAAAAACTGATTTGAGGAATTATAAATACACCTCAAGGGAATGGAATAAGAGAGGAGAGAGAGAATTCTATTGATATTATAGCCTATTATAGCCCCAATCAAGTATAATATTTCCTTGTGCCTCTTGCACTTCCCAGGTTCAAGAAAAAAATGTTTCCTTGTGATGTTCACCCCTACTTTATGTGACATACTTTGTGTACCTTTACGGAAGAATATTTGTGAGGTTAGGGTTGGACAGAACCAGAGGACGGTTTCTCTTGGAGCTGTGGTAGATCTTAGGTGATTTATCCACTTTCTCTTTACATATTTTCAATAAAAGAAGCTTTGTCCCATTCCTGATGTCTTTGTGTTATATGTCTCCTATACATGTTGAATGATCTTGAATGCTTTATTTCATGTTATTTTTATGAGATTATATATGCTAACATGCTAGCATCTAGGACATATATGATGTGAAACTAGTTTGCGTCATTTGTCTTGATTGATTTGTAGGTTCTGAAGCACGAGTAGTAAGGGAGGGTTCACACCTTGTGTATCGACCCCAGACATAGGACACACGGGTAAGGTCATCTATCCTCAATTTTCTAGTTCAAGCATTAAAACTCATAATTAGAGTGCTTCTTGTGATGATATGCCTTCTACTCTATTAGGTCCCTCAACCCAGACCTTAGGGTATCTTTTCCTATAACACTCAGGGGAAGCATGGTCAGTACAAATCAGATCTACAGAGCTCTGCCTTCTACAAGGAAAAAGAAACCTTGTTTTCGGCATTGGTCTGCCCTTTGCCCTTGCTGTCAAAGGGGGAGAATAAATTTGTGTTTGAATAATGCCTATGTCCTATGTTGAGGTATCTATTAGGTAATTTTTATATCTTATGTTGATGTATATATCAGGTATCTACAGGTTGTGTTGATCAATCACCAACATCAAGGACCAATATGATTGCCATCAAGTCCAAAGGGGGGGATTGTTGGCATTATGATTCATTATGATTGTTGTGTTTTCCTTGATGGAAACCCACTTGTAAAAGATGAAGTATATGGCTTCTGGAGAAGAACAATGGTTTAGCAGAAAATGGATAAAATACATATTTAAGGATCTATACATGAGTTCGTTCAGGAAAAATCACGTATACACGTGGAAAAGAAGAAGCAAAGTAGTGTATGTGATTGCGCACTAAATGTATGATACAATATTGAGCGTTGTGTCTTCTATTTGATTCCATCCAAGAATACCATTGCCACTTGTGTGGTTTTGGCTCATGGTATTAGCTAAGGCTTAAAATGTATAAGGAGAAGAAGATCATAGTGCAAAGGTGTGCATGTGTATGGATATTGAATGAATACTTCACTCTGAAGTATATCTGCATGGAATGGGTTCCAGTTGATTGATAGATCTAAAATAATGATGCACCTATGGATACAATGATGGATCAGGATCTCTACACCTGAAATGAATATGTATTTGCATGATCTATTTGTGAGATGTCTAGATCCATGATCTTACATTTTGAAGTGAAGGATATGATCTAAGTAAGTTTGTTGATATGAAATTTTATGCAGTCTTTAATATTTATAGATCTATACGCTGGTTCGTCACGGTGAAAGCAGGTATACACATGGGTTCATTTCAACAAAAGTGCGTATGGAAATTAGGGTTTTTCTCAAGATTTATAAAGAGAATGTCTGATATTTTCTGCTAGATTTCTGATGTCTCTCAATGAATTCTTCATGTAGATATGGGTTTTTTGAATGCTATATATGTTGCTTGTTAATTTTGTATAAATATGATCAATGAATAGGTGATTGAATATGATGGATGCTTCTGACTGAATAAGGGTTCTATAAATTTGACAAAGTATGCCTGAATATCTCAAATCTATTTTGAGTCTGATCAGATTTCTAAATTTAGTATACAAAGATCTATATGTAGGTTCGTCCACAAGAAAGCGGGTATATACATAGGTTGCAGTAAGTGAAGTAGCGTATACATTTTATTTTATGAATGATCAAGGTTGAGATTAATTTTGCATGTTAATTAAAAATTCTAAGTTTATTACTCTGATCTGGTTATAGTGATCTCACTATTCTATTTAAAGATTTTTTTATGGCTATTGGTGTTGATCTAAACATTGAGTTATGTTGAAGTTGTTGCATCCAGTGTGAAAATTTATGAAACATGGTCTGCAGTGGTTTTGAGGGTTGAAGCCTTCAGTGTGGAAGTCTAAGCTTCCTGCTAGTAGAAGTTGGTGATCATTTCAGGGGGTTGTAGCTCCCTTCCAGCAGTGGCTAGTAAATGAGAAAAGGGGGCTGGAACTCCCTTCCAGTAGCATCTAGAGAACGAGAGAAGGTTACAGCCTTCTACAGGTGGCTGCCTACGTACTGATTTGAGTCTGCATCAGTACAACATTGTAAGTAGTTTTCTATATAATAAATATTTAAGACAGAGATGACAACAACGATGGTTTTTTTCCCGACTTGGGTTTCCACCTTAAATATTGGTTTTCATGTGTGATGATTTATTTTTTTATTAGTGCACATTTTTACTGCTTAAATATATGATTCATAACTGATGAACTGGGCTAAGTAATGTTTTTGAATACTTATCTGAACATTAGGTTATTTGGGTATACACAAGTTTCTTTTAGGATAGCCGTGTACATATGCTATTTGGGCTAATCAAAGTCACGTATAGAAATCAGTAAAAGAAAAGTAAAATATTGTGATTCTTGAAAATACTGATTCACCCCCCTCTCTCAATATTTTTCCCAACATTTGTATCATCTGCTTGTCCAGTAGTCGACATTGGTTCTTGTGGAGCAGTTCCAACCACAAGACCTATTTCTTCTATAATTCCATGGCTCTTCTGAGCTAGTGGTGGTGGTTATTTTGTAGCACCACCACTCACTTCAAATTCCAAATTTTCTTGGAGAAGTGGTGCTGGTTCTTGTGTGATAGCACCACTTACCAATCCCCTGAATGGTGATGATCCTATTTGTGCACTATTAGTCGATGTTGATTCCCATGGAACAACATCGACTTCATCCTCCATCTACACTGATTTTGTCCTAATTGAACCCACAAGCGATGCTGGTTCTTGTGTGACAACATCGACTGTATTTTCTTCGGTGTCCATTGTTTCTTCCCCTATTGAACCAACAGGAGATGATGGTTCTTGTGTGGAAACATCGATTGTGGCATCCTCTACCTCCATTTCTTCTACTTCGTCCTCCTCCCTTGCAGATATTATGACCTCAAGTTCTTCCTCTGATAATTCAACAAACTGTGACCAAGGCATATGGATTTGAGCTATTGCATGCATTACCAATAACATGACCAAACCATGATTTGTAAGGACCGCTAATACCTTTCAGGAGCGGCAGGCAAATTGTGCCATCAACTAAATATTTTTCCATAGGAAGAAAGGCATATCCACCAAGTGAATTTGTGCTTGCCGAAACCAAAGATGCACCATGAGCTTGAAATAGTATTGGAATATAGCAGCGAGTCTCCCTTCACAGGTTATATATCTAATCACAAAGTATGCCACCTTGTCCCATGGATGTGACAGGGATTTACAATCACATCCCCTTCCCTTATGAACCATTGTTTCCCAAACTTGTAAAAACAATTCTGGGAATTATGGAAAAGGGGACTTCCAAGAAAACCATTTTTTCCCCTGTTGTGGTAGTCCACTGACCACTGAGACAACCACTTATGTGACAAAAATTTTAAAGCCATACACTCTGGAGTGATTTCCCTCAAGGTTCAATGCGAATTTAGTTGTTATCGTTTCGTCAAATCCTTGCAACCTGTCAAAATACACATCCCAACTTGCATCTACAAAGACCTTCCATACAATTACATTGTTGCGAGTCAGAGTTGTAATCTCTGGTTTGTGTCTCACGATCAATCCACCCATTCTGCTATAGCTCAATAACAACACTTTGGAGCATCAGAGGACTGTTGGGAGGGAGTATCGGCAGGTAACTCTTGTGGTGACAGTATGGTATAAAATGAAGTGATGAAGTGTGGTAACAGTAAAATATGGAAGGTGGTTTTTTGGAAAATGAGAAAAATCATGGTGGATGATGATGGTAATTATTTTGTAGGATTGGAAAGGACTACTTAACTAACAAAATGTACTTATCTCTAGTCATGATTCATCTTAATAATTGTGCGAAATGAGGTAAGAATCATGGAATGTACTATCAGCACAAGTTATGATGATGACGTCAAAAAATCAGTATTAGGATTTGATTACGCTTTCGTTTCAGCTATGACAACACCTCCCCCCAATTAATAGATGACCATCCATGATCATTTCAATGTCATTTTAATGTAATATTTAATCAAATCTGCAAAATTCGATTGGGGAGGTACCTGGCCACTTACCTCAACAAAGTACTAGCCTCGGAGGTGTAACAATAGTAGATACTTAGAAATTTTCCTAGAGTAACAACATCGGAGGAGTAACAACACCTGGTACTTAGAAAATTTTCCGGAGTAACAACATCGGAGGAGTAACAGGATTGGGTACTTAGAAAATTTTATGGAGTAACAGCACCAGATGAGTAACATCACTAAAGGAGTAATAGCATTGGACATTCAAAAAATTTTCCGGAGTAACAACATCAGAGGAGTAACAGTGCTGGGTACTTAGAAAATTTTCCAGAGTAACAACATAAGAGGAGTAACAACACCGGGTACTTAGAAAATTTTACGGAGTAACAACACCAGACACTTAGAAAATTTTCTGGAGTAACAACACCGAAGGAGTAATAGCACTGGGTACTTAGAAAATTTTCAATCTACGCAGAATTGCACACCAGTAGTAGTTTCTACAAAAAAAACAATTTAGTAGTAATAATATTTTATTTATATATATATATATATATATATATATATATATATGTATGTATGTATGTATTTTTATTTTTATTTTTTTAATTCAAGCATGCAGAGGAGTAATTATTTGCACTAACAACCTTCAAACCATATTTATTAGAGAGATGTTTGATGAAGGCATCCTTAGAAGTTGGGTGGTGATACAATCTTAGACGATGTCCATTTACTATGAAAGATGTGTGTATCATCAATTGTGACAAGTCTGACAGTTCCATTATCAAACACTGCATCAACTTCATAAGATCCCATCCAATGAGAGCAAACATTTCCTTTAAAATCCTTAAAATGAGAATCATAGAGTAATTCCCAATCCCCTCTGTGAAACACCTTATTCTTGATAAATTTATCATGCCATTTTTTTCTCTGCTGCTGAATAGCAACAATTTTCTGAAGAACCATTGAACGGATTTCATCCAATTCATTTAGTTGTTCCAATCGGTGTTTCTGGTCTTTTGACAGATCTAGTCCTACTTCAAGAGTTGTTCTGAGCATGCTAATCTCAAATTCTATCGGAAACAATGGGGATTTCCCATAAACCAATTCAAATGGTGAAAACCCTATTTTATGTAGTGTACCTAGAGGGGATAATATAAGGTACAGAGGGAGGTAACCAAGGGAATAATATGATGTAATAATATAAGAATGATAAATAAATGGGCCATAGTTAATAAATAAAGTGGTTAACCCATATTATGTAAGGGACCACATGTAGCTAGGGAATAAAGTGATATGCCCATTGTATTGGATGTATGGGATTGAGAGACCCATGGTAACTACCCATGGTATTGCATGTATGAAACCTATATAGAGGCTAGAGACTCTCCATTGAGAGATGTCAAGGATTATTGTATGGGCAAGCATATGGCTTGTGGAGTGATCTCCTTCCTTAAGGAGTGAATGTATGGTGTTGCCCTACCTTAAGGGTTTTGATATTAATGAATATCTGAAGATTTGTCTTCTATGGTGTTATTTATTGGGCATGTTTTCTATTTCTATACATTTTCTTATCAGATCTATTACAAGTGGTATCAGAGCACTTTCTTGGGCAGAGTTTGGAGATTTGTTTTTTTTCATTTTTTTGCAGGAAATTTTTGGGCGGCGAGTTTGTAGAGTAGATCTGGAAAATTTGGTGAATTTTTTTTCAGAAATAAATATCAGATCTGGATTCCTTACGGAAAAATACCCAATTTCAAAAAACAAATCAGTCAAATTGGAGTCTGGATGAGGGAGTTATCACTGATTTAAAATCAGCCATTTTTTCAGAAATTTTGTGACGTCGGGGCAGTTGCAGCGAAAATCTGTGTTTCCAGAGTGCCTAGATCGGGATTTCAGCAATATGGTTAGATGAAGAATGGCTATTCCATTTTTGAAAACAGGTTGTATTAGGGATTCTGAGTTATATTGACCGAGTAATGTCCATTTTAAATTTTTGCCAAAGAAATTTTTGGGCGACGAGTTTGTAGAGTAGATCTAGAAATTTTGGTGAAATTTTTTCAGAAATAAATATC
The DNA here is from genome assembly GCA_034641835.2 of Pinus albicaulis. NCBI lineage: Eukaryota > Viridiplantae > Streptophyta > Pinopsida > Pinales > Pinaceae > Pinus > Pinus albicaulis. The sequence continues at coordinate 1,082,645,659 of CM076578.1, forward strand.
AGATCTAGATTCCTTATGGAAAAATACCCAATTTAAAAAAAAAATCATTCGAATCGGAGTCCGGATGAGGGAGTTATCACTGATTTAAAATCAACCATTTTTTTTAGAAATTTTGTGACGTCGGGGCAGTTGCAGCGCAAATTTGTGTTTCCAAAGTGCCTAGATCGGGATTTCAGCCATATGGTTAGATGTAGAATGGCTATTCCATTTTAGAAAATAGGTTATATTAAGGATTCTGAGTTATATTGACTGAGTAATGTCCATTTTAAATTTTTGTCAAAGTAAGTGATTTTCTGCAAAACCCTTACTTTATTTTATGGATTCTCGCAAGATGAAGTTTACAGGAAAAGATGATGGCCCTACTATCGAAGATTTTTTACAAAATCTCAAGGCTCAATATGCAAGTTTTTGGATATGCTCCATAGGGCTTCATATGAAAGATGAGGCAAATAAATGGTGGACCTCACTTGACAGCTCAGTGAGGAAACTTCCCGAGAAAAAACTTGAAAAAGTCCTTTTGGACAAGTGGTCTCAAGCCGAAAAGAGGGATAGCAAGAGACATAAAGACTTATTTTCTACTAATATTTCCATATTACGGGTTCATGGAAGTATTCAGAAAGAGAACATCGTTGTGTCTATCATTCCTAGTTGCAAGCATAATTGTATCAATGTGAATTTGGCTAAAAAATTGCAAGTTCCAGCAAAGCATATTGAAAACACACAGGTTGATAATGAAGATGTTCAAATTTATAAAGATTTGAAGATTTCTATGGATAAGTATGTGTTGCATTCTGATTTTTATGCTTCAGATATGGCTATTGTGGATGTTGTTTTGGGACATCCTTGGATGGAATCCGTTGGTACTGTCAATTTTAATGTGCAAAAGAAATTCATGAAGCTCTGGTATAAAAAGAAGAAAATTACATTGCACGATATTTGCATTAGGAACCATGCAGAGATCGAGGAGGAAGAAGAAAAAATATCTAACGACACAGACACATTAGATGATGAGCCTTTGATGGTAGACAGCCAAACACAGACATCAAAGCAAGTACCAATAAAGGAACCAGACACCACTCCATCACCAATCATGGAGGAGTTAATGAAAGATATTACATCAGTTAAAGCTTCAACATATCACCACCCGCATCACCCAGCAAGACAACAACCAGCAAGGTGGCAACAAATTAGCAACAAGGACAACAACCCCTGGACGACACATAGAAAGGTGCGACAATCCACTAACAACACATCAACAAGGAAGAACCACCAGAACCCGCTTCCATCTCAAGCGAGCAAGGCACCGACTAGATCAAGTGTTCACCTTTCCCTTGGATGGCTAGATGCACATGAATGGTACCAGTGGAATACTCTTTTGAGTAGATCTTATTATTTGTGTTCTTCTCATGTTTCGGGGATGAAACATGTTTAAGGGGGGTGTAATTTAGTGTACCTAGAGGGGATAATATAGGGTACAGAGGGAGGTACCCAAGGGAATAATATGATGTAATAATATAAGAATGATAAATAAATGGGCCATAGTTAATAAATAAAGTGGTTAACCCACATTATGTAAGGGACCACATGTAGCTAGGAAATAAAGTGATAAGCCCATTGTATTGGATGTATGGTATTGAGAGACCCATGGTAACTACCCATGGTATTGCATGTATGAAACCTATATAGAGGCTAGAGACTCTCCATTGAGAGATGTCAAGGATTATTGTATGGGAAAGCATATGGCTTGTGGAGTGATCTCCTTCCTTAAGGAGTGAATGTATGGTGTTGCCCTACCTTAAGGGTTTTGATATTAATGAATATCTGAAGATTTGTCTTCTATGGTGTTATTTATTGGGCATATTTTCTATTTCTGTACATTTTCTTATCAGATCTATTACATTTTATTCCACCATGTTGTTATGTATGCCCAGAGAGCTTCAGGAAGTTTTTCAGCCCAATCCCAGTGATGTCTTTCAATAGTGTTTGTGATAATGTTTTCTAATACCTTGTTTGTGCTTTCCACTTGACCATTCGCCTAGGGTGATACGAAGATGTCACCCTATTTTTAATTCCATACTTCTTCATAAGCCTTTCTATCATATGTGATGTGAATTGTGCTCATCCATCTGAAACAATCTCTATCGGAGCACCATATCGAGAAAAAATATATTCAAATAGAAAATCTAAAACAACTTGTTCTATTTATTTCACAATAGCCTTGGCTTCCAACCACTTGGTTACATAATCCATGTAGAACAAATATGAAATTTATTATGTGAAGGTGGGTTAAAAGCACCAACGAAATCAGTAGCCCATTTTTCGAAAGGCTCAAGGAATACCTATGGCTGTAATGGAATTTCATCTGATCGACCAGGCTAACCCATCAGTTGGAAACTATCACACCTTCAAGCATAGTCTCATGCATCCTAGAAGATGGAGGGCCAATAATATCCCATCTGTAACACCTTATGACCTGTCCTCTTATATGCAAAATTCCCTCCAGAAGGGACATCATGAGAAGCCTTTAGGACTTCATAGATGTCATCATCTCCTACACAACATCAAATTTGATTATTGACCCCTGTATGTAAGAGATATCATGCTATCCAATAATAATGAGAACTATGATGAATAATCTTTTGCTGTTTCCTGTATGAAAAATGATGAGGCACCTTCCTTGTAGCAACATAGTTAGCAATATCTAGATGCCAAGGAGTATTAGTAGAAATTGCAAAAATATTTTCATCCAGAAAACTATCTTCTATGGGTGTTCCTTCATCACTAGTATCTAATCTAGATAGAAAATCAACAACTACATTATCCTTCCCTGGTTTGTCTACTATGGTAATGTAAAATTCTTGAATCAACAGTAACCATCTTGCAATGCGACCAGTGGTGATAGGTTTATTCATAAAGTACCTGATTGTTGTGTGATCAGTATGCACAAAAGTAGGATATCCAATAATGTAATGTCAACATTTATTGATTTCATAAATAAAAACTAGGTATTCTTTTTCAATTACTGTGTAGTTTAATTCAGCAGGAGTCAATTTCTTTGTGACATAATAAACTGCATATGGCTTCTTATCTTCTTGTTGTCTTAAAACTACCCCAATTGTTGTCTGAGAGGCATTGGTATGGATGTGGAATGGGATTTCCCAATCCATACCTCGCAAGATCAGAGCTCCACAAACCAATCCCTTAATCTTCGTAAAAGCCACTTCACAGTCTTCTATCCACAAAAATTCTGCATCTTTGGTTAACAACTGAAAAAGTAGAGAAGCTATCTTAGAATTTTTTTGTATAAAATGTCTATAATATCCAACACAACCAATAAAACTATGTACCTGTGTGGGTGTCCTAGGTACAATAAAATGTAATCTTACCTCTACCTTGGCATGATCAACTCGAATTCCAACAGCCGAGAGAAAGTGTTCCAGAACTATTCCCTCTTCCCTCATCATGTGACATTTGACTATACTCAAAGAGACATGGGTCTGTTTGCATATTTTGAGTACCTTTTCTAAGTTTCCCAATCCTTTTTCAAATCAGTCCTCGTATGGAGTAAAGTCACACATATAAATCTCAACACTGTCATTAACTAGTTCAAAAAAAATTCCCAATATTTCCTGCTACAATGTTGCAAGAACATTACAAAGACCGAATGGAAGGACTTAGTAATCGAAATTTCACCAAGGGCATCTAAAGGTGGATTTATCTTGATCCTAAGGGTCTATCTGGATCTGATTATACCCACTAAACCCATCTAATAAGGAGAAGAAATTCTTCCCAGCCAAGGTATCTAGGACATGGTCAATGAATGGCAAACGGAAATGATATTTTTGAGATTATTTATCTAATTCCTTATAGTCCACACAGATCCATTACTTACTATTCTTTTTAGGAATGATAACCAGCAAGGACACCCATTGAATTTCTGAGATGGGGTAAATAAATCCTACATCCGGTAACTTCTGAATCTCGTCTTTGACAATGTTCATTAAGGTGAGGTTCATTCTTCTCTGGGGTTGTCCCACAGGTCGGAAATATTCTTTAATGTATATATGATGAGTGCATAAATCAGAAGGGATCCCCTTCATATCTGTATGATCCCAGGCGAAGGCTTCCTTATGGTCTTGAAGAACTTTTAGGAGATGTCTTGTTTGGGATTTTGAAACATTTAGGTTAATGTTCAACATTTTTCCTGGTTCAATTTCAATGGGGATACTACCATGAGACGAAGTTGTAGGTATGTTTTAAATTTCATCTTCTGGTTAAATAGTTTCCTACGTTTTACAACTCATGAAAAATTCCAGGATTTGGCGAGTTGAGTTAGAAACATAATATTGATCACTGATGAAAGTGTTAATGACATCATCCTCTGTTTCTATTTTAAAATGAAGAGTCTACCCAATGGTAAGGATTGGTCTGAGTTCTTCGTTTTCAGGTTTTGATCCTTCTATTGGTAGGGGTTTTGATCTAAATGATGGCTTCCCTAATGGGCTTGGTTTTGTAGGAGGATAAAGGACGAGATTCTTTGTGACCTTCCCATTATATATAAATATATTTCCTAACTAACACCCAATATAGGTGTCTATGGTTGCAAGCCAAGTCCTTCCTAAAATCAAAGAATGACCACGAGCCAGGGACCGTGTTTGTAATACCAAGAGATGAACAGGATAGTTCCATGAGTTGAATGAAATAGTAATATATCCCAACTTCCCTATTGGCCTCACTGTAGACCTATCTTGATATTATAAGAAATTAGGGGTTGGTTTAAGATTCTGAAGACCCATTGTGTGCATAATTTGAGAGGTGATAACATTTATTGTGGCACCTAAATCTACCAGTACATTTGGGATATCAATCTCGTTGATTTGTACTATCAGGATTGGGTTCCCTAGATCCCCATATTTGACAGGCATAGAATTTCCCAGCATGATTTCAGATAGCTTCCCCATAACATGGACGGTGATCGCGTCCCTTGATTTCTTTCCAGGATTTTTGGAACAATATTCTTTGAGTATTTTTACATATATTGGTACATCTCTCATAGCTTGAAGTAGGGGAATTTTGACAAACAAGTTTTGCAGTTCCATAAAAATTCAAACTATAATTGAGGGTTCTATTTACTCAGGGTCAAATGTTCAGGATAAGGTGGATTAGCTTGATGTCCCTAAATAATAGTTGGTTGAGGAGGTGGTTTATTTTCAGTGTCTTGTTTTGGTTTATCCCCAACTACCCTTTTTTCTGGTTTCGTGATTTCATTGTCAACTTGTTCAATAATAATAGGTGAAGTTTGAGCATTCACTACCCACCCAGATCATAGATTATCTTATTACATTCTGCGGTAGAGATGTTATATGAAGGAACGTTGAGAGTTCCAGTTTGATGAACTCCCGTATTGTTATGATTTTGATTAGGTTGGATGGGAAGATGAGGACGAAGGGGTGGATTATATGAAGGAATATTAGAAGGTAGCTGTAGCTGCTATTGTGGCATAGGTTGGGGAAGTTTTCCCAGAGGAGAAGGTCTGCGCCAATCATGGGACCATGAAGGGTTTGAATTGGTATGAGGGAACCATGGCTGCCAAGGTGGGTATTCACAATACTAGGGCCATGCAGGTGAAAAAGGTATTGATTAAGGACCAATATTTAAATTACTAAAATACTGAGAAAGGTCCCGAGGCATAAATTGATTCATATTTTGTGGTCATGACTTCCATGGCTTCTTAGATCCCATAAAATATAGTTGGTCCACCTCTTCATTATCTCTATGAAATACTGCATTCAATCCTAGAAGAGAAGGGCATGAGCTGGTTGAATGAATTTGTTCGTAGATTGCACAATCTTCTACAGTGTTTAATGGAAATTCCTTAAGGGGGTGTTTCTTCCTGCATTACAGGTAGAATATGGCCATGGTATTCTCCAATTCCATTTGCTTCTACTTTGCTTGCAATTCCTTTATCTGAGTAGACAATGCGCTTAATATATCAGTCCTCAAATTGTCCAAAAAATTTCCGATTTCTGCCTTCGTAACTCCCCCACTGGATGTCTTCAACGACCAAATTCCATGTTTGTTCCTCGCAACTCCTTGCGAACACTGAATGCACAACTCACAGATAGTCTCAAAATATTCTTTCGATATATCCCGTGTTCTTACTATGTTCAAAATCTCCAGAGATTATTCCCTTAATTCCAGAGAAGGATGATTTTCAATGTCCTTATCCAGGTTACTATGGCCCGACCTCTACAAAGTATATTTAAAGCGCTCCACACAATCTTCCATATTCTCATCTTCCTTCTGCATAAATTTAAATATTTCTTCCTTGATGGAATGGGATTTGCAGTAATCTTGATACTTCTCCAAGAAAATATTTTTCATGTGATCCCATGAGGAGATACCCCCCCGCCCCCCCCAAAAAAAAAAACCCATGAACCATCACAAGGTTGTTCCTTTTAAGGTGGTAGGGAATATATTCAATTTCTGAGCATCAACTATATAATCTTACCCTTGATAGAAAATCTCAAATTCAAAAAGGAATGTATCTAGATCTTCAAAGGAAAACCCATGAAAATTAGGCAATGATGTCAAAGGAATGGGCTTCATCAGTGCATCACCTCTAATATCCAAAATTGAGAAATCGATCGAGGAAGTTGTAGGTGCCATGAATATTTTCCAATATTCACTCGAGACCTCAACGGGTTCTGCAGTAGATGATTGAAGTCGTTCTTCAATAGAGGGTTGAGTCTGTTTAACAACGCTTCCCCGATCATGTAGTGATGAAAATTCCTTTAAATCATTTTCTTCTTCACTGGGAATGCTTGATTCCTCTGATCCCTTATGTAGTGTTGTTTTTGTGCTCAAGTGTACCAATCCACCGGTGCTTGGTAGGAGTGGTTGCAGCTGCAAGCTATGGTCACAAGAAAAAAATATGGTTAGTGGGTTAGTGAACACATCCTAATATATAAAAAACACACTAAATTTTGGAATGTAGTATGTTTCATATAAGAAGAAGAAGCACAACTAAACTAAAACAAAAACACAAGATCCAATGAGTCAAACGAGACAATAATACAAATGGTGGAATAAAATCCCCTCTTATTGACTGCGATTAGTAATAAAGGAAGATCGTTACACACTTTTCAAAGGATCCTTAGAACTATGGAGTTCTAAGACCCAGTGCAAAGAGGTTTTTACCCTTGAGTTGATGTCGCAAAGCCTCTCTCTTCTCTTAAGGGATTGAAGTTGTTGGGTGGCTAACAACCGAATCCTCTAACTTTATTGTTTCTCCGGATCACACAATGTTGGTTTGCTCATGGGAAATTTGGCCAGCATAACAATGTGTTCTCATTTTTCTCTTTTCATGGTGGAAATTTATAGGAAGATTCAAATCCTTCTTCACTCTCTTGGTACACTTGTGGATAGTGACCCAAGAGAGAGGGTCGATTCCTTTGTGTGCTCACTTGATTCCTTTGTGTGCTCACTTGAGGTCCCAATGTGGCTCTAGGTGTTCGTCCTTAGGAAGCCTCAAGTGGTCCCAGATGGTGACTTCTGCCACTCCCAGGACCACACGAATTTTTGAGGGAAAGCCACCCACACCAGCGCGCCTGTCGAAAAAAAATGCTCCCAAGGCGAATTTTTCATGTGTCTCTAGTGCACAATTTGACATTTTTCCTCTTGACCTTAGAGATTTTTAAATTTTTCAGATTCTCTAATGTTTCTGAGCCCTGTAAATCATTCTGCTTAACATTTAATAATGTCATTTTTCTTGTTTGATTTTCTAGTGATAACACCCTACTTGCAACTTCCTCTCCTTCTGCCATCAACAAGAATATTTCTTCTTCTGGTAACATGCTTGCTACTTCTTCTTCTGCCATTGAAAGGGATTCTTATGCTATTATGGGTAGTATTGGTTGCACAACAGACTACCCTTTGGATTTTGTCTGAGTTCTTACCTTGACAACCACTTGCGAAGATGCTTCTGATTCAGCCTTTGCGATGAGTTCTTGGATATAGGTCATCCTTCCTAAATCCTTTCATCCTCTCCTTTGGGGTCCTTCTCTACCCCTTTTATTTGGATCTCTGTTCATACAATTTATGAAAATAAAAAAATTCAAACAAAAAAAATACACTCGGGACCTGGAGCAGCGCGAAACTTCCCTCCCCGAAACATGATATTGGGTGTTTAAAATAAAGGAAGAAAGAAATAAAGAAAATCAAGAAATCTTAAGCTCAGGACCTAGAGCAGGCAAGAGAAATTCCCTCCCCAAGATGAGATATTGGCGCCTAAGAAATCAACCAAATGAAAAGAAACAAAAAAACTATGCCCAAGACTTGGAGCAGGGTGAAACTTCCCTCACCAGGGTGAGATATTGATACTTAGACCAATAGGAATTGTGTTCTTGCACCTTTGATAGCCTCCCAAACAACCACGCCAAAATTTTGGTGTCTAAGTGTGAATTATTTATTTAAACCCTTTCTCACATTAATTATCAATCTGGGATGTGTTGGTTATTTCAATACTAATGTGCAAAATATTTGTAGATGACAAATACACAGTTCTATATTAATCATGGATTCGATAAACAATGTGAAACAACAACCATTGTAACAACAATGAAAGTACAACAACAATTAATTGTAAACTCAAAATAAAATCATGGAAATTAAGAATTAAAACAATTAAATTAAATCTCACAACAATTAAATAAATACACGATGCAGTAAAAGAAATTAAACACAAACATAAGTTACACAACACCTGGTCAGGAGAGCGGCCTCAACTCCCTGATTAGGGCTACAGTATAATCACAGACTCATGAAAAGGACAAAAAGATAATTTTCATTAACTTAAATGAAAAGTTCTGTTACAGATCTCAATTCCCTTAGTATCCAACCTCGATTCACAGCTTTGGGCCCTTTCTTATACAAATGATTATAATGGTAGTTCCTGAAATATTGGCTATTAGTGCCTACAATTACACAGTCATTATGATAGAAAAAACTATATGTGAAAGATAGAAGATGAAAGGTTGTGAAGTTGTTGTGCCACTGCAGCGCTGCCTAAGATAGCACTTCCAGCTCAGTAGATATTCTTAGAATTACGAATATGGTATTCCGACCACTGAATTTATAAAAATACCTAAATTAGTAAACCTCTTAGGTAAAAATCCCCGTGACTATGCTTCATTGACTAAATACTAAAAAAGACATGATGAGCAGTTTACCTGTGCACTTTAAAACATGAATTTAATGTTAATTGTACAAATGGATAAAGGAAATAGGATAGAATGGAAGGAAAATATGTGCAGGTTTGGCTCCCAACAATGGATCTCTCTTTCGAGTGTGATTGCAAAGCCACTGCAAATTCTCGAGCTATCTCTTCATCAAAACCTTTCAAAATATCAAAGAACCCTATCCATTGGTGATTTTTGAAAATTTCCATGACTTGAGGATGTTGCCTAATTATTTTAATGTAAGTGGGCTCCCTTCTGTTGAATACACCTCCCATTTTAATGGATGTGATAGGAAGGTGTGTTAAGATGTTTGAGAGCTATGTGTGAAGATGTATTCGAGATGGAGGTCTTGAACAAATGAAATGTTTTTTTACCCTTTAATTGCCAAATTTAACTTGATGTGTGTAAATTTCATGGATAAATCTCAGTGTTGGAGGATGGCATCCACTTACCTTTTTCCTCTGGTGTTTTTCCTTGAGATATGGTGGATTTGGGAAGCAATTTCACTCACAGGTGACTCCGTGTTGCCCTCTATACCCTTGTTGATCTACCTCTAAAGTTTCCTGTAGAAAATCTCTGTTTCCTGTAGCACGATGGTGCATGCAAGCTCTGATCACGATGTTGATCTTCCTTATGGCTCCCACTTCTCTCTTTCTTTTGCTTCTCTTTTAAATGCTCACATAACTCACCTTTATGGAATTTTTAACTAAATTTGGAGTGTTGCATTGACTCGTACTTAACACGAGTTTTCCTCTTTGAGACCGTTGGTCTCACTCCAGTTAATGATTTCTTAGCCTCGTGATCACCTTATTCATACTCTTTCACTCCCTATTGACTTGATTTGACTTTCCGAAGTGGCATGCACTTTTACTTTTCCTCTAGTTTAACTTTACGGAGGTGGCTAAGTTAACTGACCACCTTTTTTCCTTTTAAATTTATAAAACTCGACATTAAACCATTTTGGTCATTATGAATGCATAATGAGAGGTAAAGGGACATACCTAAGCCTACCTAGTTCTTGTGTGCTGAATGACCTAGTGCAAGGAGCTGGAGCTGGTGGTTGCACCCATGATCTTTTCTTTGCTATAGTTTTACTTTATTGTTTATTTTCTGAGTGAGAAGATTTTTCTTAGTGAGTTGCTTAATATTTTTCTTGTCTTTTATTTTTGTAGGTGTTGCATGGAGGTCTTCAGGTGCCATGGATGGTGTGTTTTCTCTCCTGGAGTCTTCTGGTGGTATTTTGGAGTCATCCTCATCAACTTTTCTTCATCTTTTGGTGTTGTTGTGCCACACACATATTTTCTACAAGAAACTTTCCAATACTTGTAGCAGTCTTCTTATTGCTTCAATTTTATTAGAAATGGAGGGAAATGGTTTATGGAGCTTAGGAAAGGAGTCATGGAATGAATTCAGTGGTGGATAGGTGAGTGAATAGGTATCATGCCAAGTTTCAGATGATGTAGCTACTAATGGTGCAACATAGGGTTTAGAGAGTGAATCCTTTTGCATGGAGTGAAATAAGGGGCTGGGAATGGTAGGTACAGGGAAAACATAAATTATCATGCTCTCCTTGAACTTCTGAAATCCTTGAGAGATATTATTCCTTCATGAATTAGTTTCCTATACCATTTACAGGATTTTCCTGTAGTGCTATAGGAATCTTGTAGATGTTGGATTTGCTTGTAGAAATTACAATTAGGAGAAAAAAATGGATTTTTTTCCTATCTAAGGGATGTAATGAATGAATGGGTGTATGCTGGAGTGGTTCATGGAGTGTGAAATAAGAGGAGAAGGATAAATGAAGAAAAAATACTCCTCTGGCTCCCAAAAACCATCTTTGATCAATAACTTGCAAAACATAAAAAAAAATAAGTGCATAGGTATTTTTCTTTCCTTTTCCTTTTTTTATCTCTTTTTTGTTTCTATTTTTGTTTCCTTTTTTATTTTGAAGGCAAGTAGTCTACCTCCACAGATTTTTTCAACCCACATGCCTGCTTTGGGCACCTCAGAGAGGTTTTCACCCAAGGATCTTTTATTTTATGTTTATTTATTTATTTTTCTCTCTTATTGTTTTGCTCTAGGATTTCGTCATGGAGGTTTTCAACCTTGGAGTTGGCCTTGGTGCCTCATAGAGGTTTTCACCCATGCCTCTTTATTTTTCTCTTCTTCTTTTTTTTCTAGGAGGGGGAGGTGCTGGAAACTATGGAATCTCCCATGACATACACCTCCTTGTTTATTGAATTTATAAATTCTTCCCTAGATAGGGGATTTTTGTAAACCTTAAGCCTATAACCATTGAAAAGTACGGGAATTCCTTCCTCATATATGGTTTTGATCTGAACTGCACCATTCTCATAACATTTTTCCACTTTGTAGGGTCCCCTCCATCTTGTCATTAATTTGCCTTTGAAATCCTTAAAATTTGAGTCATACAACAACACCCAATCTCCTTCTTGAAAGGTATTTTCCTTAATGTAATTGTCATGCCAGGCCTTCGTTTGTAGCTGAATCACTTATGTGTGAAATAATTATTGCATCCTGAACACATCGAATCCATTTAATTGCAACAACCTCTCCTGTTTAGAATTTGATATATCTAGTTCTAATTCAGCTACCATCCTTAAGGTGTTGAACTCAAATTCAATTGAAAGCAGAGCTTTATTGCCATAAACTAGGTCATAAGGAGTGAACCTTATTGTTGTTTTCCATGTAGTGTTGTAGGCCTAAGTAGCTTCTACTAATCTGTCTACTCAATATTTTCTGCTCTACTCACAACCTTGGTGAGGATATTCTCCAAGGCTCTATTGGTCACTTCCACTTGGCCATTTTCTTGAGGTTGGTAGGAAGTGAAATTCTTATAATTTATCTTATGTCTCCTTAGAATATTCTCAATGCGATGAGATGTGAATTGTGCCTCCTGATCAGTGAATACCTCTCTGGGGTATCCAAATTTGTAAAACACATTCTCTCTTAGAAATTATGCTACCTTCTCCTCGGTTGCTACCTTCATAGCTTTTGTTTCATCCCACTTATTTAGGTATTTAGTGCAGACTATGATATAATTTTTCTAGCCAGATGGTGGATCAATAGGTCCAATGAAGTCCATGCCCCACTTATCAAATGGATCAAGAGCCATCTGATGGTGAAAATGAATCTCATCCCTTTGTGTAGGTTTCCACATCCTTTGGCACTGGTCACACCTGATAGTGTATCTTTTGGAATCCTAGTGAAGGGTAGGAAAATAGTGACCTCCCTGCAAAGCTTTGAAGGTAGTCCTTTTTGCAGAAAAGTGGCCTCCATGAGGGCTATCATGATTGTTATCACTGGAAAATTGTACAAGCAAAATACATTGGGAAATGTCAAGCAAAAGGTACAGATAAGGATTTACAGGGAAGGAAGACATTATAGGATTTGAAAATTTTAACTTTTCCTGAGGTCAAGCAGGAAAATTTATCAAATAACGAAAATAAATCACTGACCCCAAGCTATCCCTGTGACCTTTTATTCGATAGAAGCGCATATAATCATGCCTATCCCTCAAATAGCCACGTAGTCCTGAGTATGCAGAAAGTCACCATCCCAGACCACTTGGCACACTTGAAGAAGAAGATTCCCACTCAAGCCATCCAAGTACAAACTCCTTGGAGTGACCTTGAGCCCTTAGTGCAACACACAAAGGAATCATCCTCCCGCTCTTGTGTCAACATCCATCTTGTACCAAGAGAGCGAGGGAAAATTTTAATTTTTTCTATAAAAGACTGCCATGGGAAGAAGAACATGAGAACACATTGTTATGCTAGCCAAATTTCTTGAGAGAAAACCAACATTGTGTTGTCCAAGCAGCAAGGAGTGGAAGGATTCAGCTGTTGGCCACCCAACACCTCAATCCAAGAGACGAATTTCACCAAGTGTCCGTTATTCTACCATCCATTCAGGAGAGAGAGAGGCTTGGAAGAATCTTAAAGGTAAGAGACCCCCTTTCCTTGAACATCAGAGCTCCATAGCTCTAAGGATTCATTGAAATAGATTTAGCATCCTATTCTCTTATAACATCAACAAATAATAAATGAAGAGATTTCTCCATTTGAATTATTAGTGTGTTTGACTTGATTGAGCTTGTTTTTGTGCATGAGTATTTTGTTTCTTGTTTCTTCTTTAATGTAGCATGCTATGTTATTTACTTAGTTTACAACATATTATTTTTTTCCAATAACAATCTAACAAACCAATTGACATGTTACTTTCTTATATGAAAGCAACCTCCCTATTAAGCACAGTCTATTTCGTCCACCCATGCATCGAATACACTACAACAAGAATGTTGACTCCACTTATTTCTTTCTTTTAAGCTAGTGGTTGTTGATTGCAGGTCCTCTCTCCTACCCAGAATTGCTTCAAAATCACTCTTGCTTCCTCTCACCACTTTTCAGTCACCCTTAGTGAGAAATTTGTCTTAGAGAAGGCGGAGTTTTCAGACACTATAAATTTTCATGTGTTCATCTCAAACATAAGCGTGAACCTCATGCATGTGTGAAAATAAGCTGTGCGGTAAGTAGTGAACACAATTTTCACTGCTTTTTCTCATTTTTTAACAGTTGTAAGGTGTTGGCAACCCATAATAAATTTTCCATCACTGTGTTCTGGTGTTTCATGACTGGTTAGGACACTTTCTTTTAGAGTTTAGCTTAGCAAATAATTTGTTTTAATTTTGGTTTTTTATCATTGAAAATCACACATAGTTTAAGTAGGGGTAAGTAAGTGGCCTTCAATCCACAAATGATATCTGAAAAAAATATTTGTGGGTAAAAGATACCAAACACACATAATAATTAGCGGAAAAGTAACTGGCCCATACATCCACACATCTTTAGCAAGTTTTTTTTTGTTTTCAATTTTTTTTGCATTAGTTTAGTTCAATTTTTTGCATTAAGATTCGGGACCAGGACCAAAATATTGAAAATAAGGCAAGTAATATTTTCCACCCTTGCACCTCTCAGTGAGCCTGGGTATGCATATGAAAGCTTTCTTAAGTTAATTTTCCATCTCCCTATAATGAAAAACTTAGTCTAACTAGGCAAAGTGTAATCGGCCCACCATCCACACATTGTTTATTTTTTTCAAGGAACAATAACACATAATGTAATTAGAGAAGGATTGTAAAGGATTAATGCATATCCATATCTTATAACACTTGTGATTATACACTCCAAAGCACACACGAATCATTGGTAAGCATTGGACCAAAAGGAACCCAGTGTGTTGGGACCTTTGTCCTCTCCTTACATTTACTTCACCAAGGCACACCTTAAGAAAATTAGGACTCTCTAAAACTAACCAGTCATCGAACTCGCTAAATTATTCCTACAGGGGCCACAAAATAACTTATAGTTTAGGTTAGGAACATCGGGGGTAGGCATCCAATAAGCTTCCATGGTCGTTCTAGGTTTTGAAACATAGATGTTGACTTTTTAGGGAGCTTAAAATCCGTCTATCCACCCATGGAACATAATACCCAAACATTACAGAGACCCATTTCAAAGGGGGTTAAGATTAGGCCCAGTGCATGTGGTACTCTTTGGGGCTACTTGACCCATCCAGTGCTCGGTACTAGTAGCTGAATTCCAAGAAGCTCAAGGCTCAGATGCTCATGTGGGACAAAAATACTTTAGTGGCCAAATCTAGGGCATCCTTTCCTATAGGTGATGGTGCAGGCAGCAGTAGACCCTCATACATTTACCTTGGTCGATTCTTTGGCTGCTGGAAGGTGTCACCAATTCTTTTGGGACATTAGCCCCAGTACCCATCAAAAGATATCTTCGCAAGGCCTAGTTACATTTGAGAGTGTGAAGAAGATTAGGTATTTTTAGGCTTGAGTATCATACATAAAACAACCAAAAACCATATTTTTTGCTTACTTGATCACATAGAATTAATCTAAAGGAAAACTTACCTTTTAATTTTCGCTTTGTTTTATGTATGTGATCATATTTTATTTGTTAATAATCTTCCCCCTGTTGAATTCCAACAAGAAATTGCAGCACACACACTAGTGTGGGACCAACAGGTCCTAGCGATACATTAGTGTGAAGGCTAATTTAATTAATCAAATTGGTGCAGTGTCTAATTAATTTTCCCTTAATTAAATTGGACAAAAAATTTAATCTTATCTCATGATCACTTATAATAGTTAACTGAGTGTGATAAACTCAATTAGCTCATGTATTTCAAGTTTAGGGTGGTTGGTGAGGCATGCAAATTAATTCTATTATTTATAGAGTTCGAATTGCATTGGTGCATTAGTTTAATGCATGAGTAATCAATTAAATAAGTTAGGCGAGTTAGAGTTAGTTGCACTAGTTGTAACTATTTGTTGCACTAGTGAGAGATCAAGTGAATTAAATATTATTTAATTCACAATCAGTGATCTGCCATGCAACTAATAATTTATTATTAATAATTTCATGCATGTCAGATCCAGTGGAGACCCAATATAGACCAAGGTTAAAGGGAGGGTAACTATTGGTTTTGTGATTAGTAGGTTGCCCGCATGCAGCTAGACATCCATTGGATTGCCCATGATCCTTGCATACTTTTAGAAGGCCAAACGTCCTAAATAATAGGGATTACATTCATCAAGAATTTCACAAGAAAGGCAGGTTGTTTAGAGGCTGAGAATTGGCTAAGTGTTGGTTAGCTTTGTCCAAGACAATGTGAGATAGTTGTGAGAGTGCAGGATACTCTTGTGAGAAGAGTGAATTGAAATTGTTTCAATATTCCATGGTGAATATACAATAGAAGATAGAGGGGTTTTGAGAAGAAATATTTCCCTGGGAAATTATCTGTGTTGTGGTTTGATTTGATTCTTTCTTTGCTTAATGTGATTAGTGATTATTTTTAATTTCCGCAATTGATTTGTAGAAGGATTCAGTGTCTAGATTTAGTACATTATTATATCAGATTAAATCCATTGATATAAATATGTTTATATAATTTCTACATGGTATCAGAGCACAAGAAATCATTATAGTGGAAGAGAAGAAAAGTTTGTGTCTTAATAGAATTTTAATTTGCAAAAGTATTCTTGGTGTGACAGGCGATTCAGGATCGAAATGTCTTTCAATGGATTGAGATTAGAGTATTAAATTGAGGGAATATCTAACTATATTGTGTGGAAATATAGGATGGAGGAAGTACTGGAGGAAAATGGGTTGAAAGAATTCATTGATAATGATGTTCCCAAACCCGGTGTAGCAGATGCTGCAAGTCTTGATGCCTGGAAAAAGAAGGTTGCAAAGGCAAGGAGGGTATTACTGGAGGGAGTACGATACCACATTTTCTCAAGTATCCATGGAAAAGTGACACCATATGAAATGTGGAAATATTTTATAGATCTGTTTCAAAGAAGCAATGATCATAGAAAATTGGCACTGAAGGACAAGCTCGGAAAATCAAAATGGAGAAAGGCAACATGATTCTGAAATATTTAACAAAGTTTTTCCAATGTCAAGATGAGCTTGGGAGTGTCAAAATTACTGTCGCGGATGATGACTTGGTGAGCCTAGATCTTCTAGGACTTCCCAAGTGTTTGCATAGTGATCAGGACTCCATCAATGGAAGGGAAAAAATGCCAGATTGGGAACAACTTTCGTCGGATTTGGTGCAAGAAGAATTTAGGCAGAATACCATGGATGGATATTTATCTAAGAATGATGATGAAGAATATTGTGCATTGGCTACCAAGGTGAAGAAGGGGAAAGGAAAGAAACTCGATTCCAAATCTTAGTCCAACAAATATGGCAAGAAGCGCGACATGTCCAGAGTGAAGTGTTTTCACTGTCATGAGCATAGAAATTATGCCACTAATTGTCCACAAAAGAATAAGAATAAGAAGGCTTCAAGATCTGTAGCTGGTGAGGCTTTGGCCTTACAATTTGAGCTTGACCTCTCGCTCATTGCATGCATGGTTTCAAGTGCAATGGGATTGGTGTGGTACTTGGATAATGGTGCATCCTTTCACATGACGAGAGACAAAGAACTTTTAAGTAGCATGGAGGATAAGGACCTCCAGATGTATATCGAAATGGGTGATGACAAGTGGTACAGTGCTACCAGGATTGGTACAGCTACCTTCTAGAGACAGCCAAGTAAATCCTTTCAATTAAAATATGTAATGCATGTACCAGGCTTGATGAAAAATTTGGTCTCAATCGCATTTTTGGAGGATGGAAGCTATGATGTTAGTTTTAGTGAAGGAAAATATTTATTGTTAAACACCATGTTGAGCACACACATGGTGTATGAGAAGAATAAACACACACACACAAGAGACTCAACACACAATGAAGGATAAGCGTGAGGCTTTCTTATTTTTCCATTATACATGTTGTACATTTATAATACAATGGTGTGACTCTTGGTTTCACATTCCAAGGTCACTTGGACTCCATTGTGACTTTTCTCATTCCACACCTACCCATGGAGGATTAGGTTTTCCAACATCCCCCCTTAATCCGAAGGGGTATGTGTGAGTCCAAGAAAAGAGTTGTAATACAAATCTGCAAAGTATACATGGCAACACTTGGGCTGAATCAACTCTCTGAAATGTTGGAAAAAAGAGGTGGTTTTAGGATGACCACAAACACTGGAACGCAAAACTTGTTGCAGTTCCCGGAACTCTTCCAAAACTGGCAAGAAGTTGAAGGCTTCTGCTAGAGGAATTGTCCCTCATATAAAAAGGGAGACCTTCGACCTAAAAGAAGGGAGGTATACTACATGTGATGGTTTTAGGATTACCAACAACTCTGGAATGCTTGAAGCATTTCCTGGAACTCAACCAATGCTGGCAAGAAGCTGAATGCTTCTGCTAGAGGAATTGTTCCTCATATATGAAAGGGAGACCTTTGACCTAAAATAAGGGAGGTCTACTACCTGTGGTGGTTTTATGTTATCCACCAACCAAAAATGATGGTCTAAGGTTGTCCACCAACCGAAGGCATGCTCATGGGCATCCATGTCCCTGGCTACATCTCTGAATCCGGAATGACGAATTGTGGCTCAGGCTCACTTGAACTGCTGTGTCTCTGGCTACAACTCTAAACATGGAATGAGAGATTGTGGCTCAGGCTTACTTGATCTGTCATCAAAGCTTGTACATGACCACCATTTTCCCCCCTGTTAGGGACAAGGTGAGATGATGGCGAAAACACAACTGCAAGTTTGTTCAATATCCGTGAACATGTTCTGACATGTGACTTAAACATCTTCTTAGCTGCTGATTCCCATTGCCAAGAAGCGATCCATCCAAGATGAATCTTTGTTATTGCAGGAGGCTTGTGTCTGAATCATCTGTCTGAAGAATGAGCAAAGCGACCATGTTTGCATAGATGAAGATCAAAACTGTGATCTTTTATATGGCCAACTCGATCACAGTGTTGGCATTTTACGATCTGTTGTTGTGGAAGCGGAACAGGATCTGGAACAGCTGCAAGTGAACTGTCATACATGAATCCGACACTCTGAAATCTGATGGGCTTGGTGTAGTCTAGAATATGAAAGAACACATCCTTGTCATATCCAAGACCAGTGCGGTGCTTGTTGTGGACAAGCTCTTCCCAAGGTCTGATGATGGGCTTAAGAAGTGCAGGCTGAAGTGCTGCATCTGCATGTACATCTGCTCTTGTGCAAGGAACTGAATGGGAATCAACTGCATCTTTATCTTCTCTTCTTCTGTTGTTCATATCTCTCTTTTCGTCTTCAATGTCCTTCCTCTCTCTCTGCTATTTTTTTTTTTAATTAATTAAAAAATAAATTAATTAAAAATGGGGAATCTTTTAAAATAGGGAGGGAATTTAAACATTTAAAAAAAAGGAGAGGTGTGGTAATATTTGGAGGGGGTATTTATATGGGGAGATGATTTTAAAAAATTAAAAATTGGGACAAAATTTACTTGGAGGGAGAGGAATTAAACTAGGAATTAATTAATATGGAGATGGATTTTATTAAAAGGAGGGAGTTGGGGGGGTTATATGGGGAAGGGGCGTATATTAAATAAATTTAAAAATATAAAAATTGATTTTAAAAAGAGCAAGGGTAGTATTATATAGTTGGAGGTTGTTTTGGTTATGGAGAGGGGAAGCCGTGGGGAGGAATAGCAAAGGGGGAACTGGTGGCAGTGAGGAGAGCTAAAGGGTGATTTTGGAGTGAAAGCGTAAGGTGAGAGCTCAGGTGAGAGCTGTTGTGTGGGGTGGTGAGGCGTAGGAGATGGGTAGGTGAGGCTGTCAAGAGGAATTGCGTAGGAGATGGGTAATGGAGAGTGGGGCGGTGAGGTTGTCTATAAAAAGAGGGGCCGGCTGTAATGCCGTGAAGGGCAGAGCAATGTGAGGAGTTCGAATGATGTGAGGAGTTCGAATGTCAGGTATGTGAGGATAGGGAGAGTTCGATAGGGAGTCGGGTATGTGAGGATAGGGAGAGTTGCAGTTATTTTTTTTATTTTTTATTTTTATTTTTTAAAACAGCAGAGAGCAGGAGTAGAAATTTTTCTTCTTGGGTGTGAATTTTACAAAATGTACGCAGTTTGTAATTTTTCACAGAATAACTTTCAGAATTGCAGAGAAAATTCTCACAAGAACTTCAGAAGTTTTTCTAATAAAACCAAAGCTTCTTCGTAACCCTTTAAACAATATTTTCTAGCAAAATTTTTTAAAATGCAGAGATTTTTAAATGGAAAAATAAGCAGTGAGAAAACCTTCATATGCACAAGGCTGCGTCTCCAAACCAATTTCTGAATGCTGCTAAGGATTTTGAATGTTGCTCCTTCTCCAAGATAAAATTTCTGAATGCTGCAAAATCACTGAATGCTGCTCCTCTTCAAAACACTGCTGCTCTTCTCAAAACAAATTCCCGAATGTGGCAAAACATCTGCTGCAGAAATCTCTGAGTGCTGCAAAAATGTCAAGAATTTTTGCAGATATGCACAGGCCATAAACACAAATGGCTCACTCAATTTGGAGCAGGGCCAGCAATCGCCCGCTTTGATACCATGTTAAACACCATGTTGAAGCACACACATGGTGTATGAGGAAGATGAACACACACACAAGAGACTCAACACACAATGAAAGATAAGCGTGAGGCTTTCTTATTTTCCATTATACAAAGATGTACATTTATAGTACAATGGTGTGACTCTTGGTTTCACATTCCAAGGTCACTTGGAATCCATTGTGACTTTTCGCATTCCACACCTACCCATGGAGGATTAGGTGTTCCAACATTTACTTTGACAAAAATCAATAGAACAAGCCAAGAATATTGTGATTCATGTGAATAATCTCTATAAAATTGATGTATATGGCTGCACAACATTGATGGGTAAGGTGGAAAAAGTGGTGAGACATGATGAGGGTGAGTTATGGCACAGGAGATTGGGCCAACTACACCACGAAGCCTTGAAGGTCATGCAAAAGATTTCTACGGGTCTTCCCAAGGGTACTCTTGTGCAATCAGATACATGTTAGGAATGTACTATGGGGAAGTATGCTAAGGGAACTTTTCATGATAAGGAGAACCGAGCATCGTAAATCCTTGAGAGAGTTTACTCAAAAGTGTGTGGACCATTCTCTAATGCTTCGACAATAAAGCATAAGTATTATGTGATATTTTTTGATGATTTTTCTAGAAAGTGTTGGATCTACTTCATGCAGAAGAAAGATCAGACGTTCTAAAAATTTCTTGAGTTCAAAGCACTGGTGGAGAAAGACATGGGGAAGCATGTGAAGGCTCTTGGGAGCGAAAATGGTGGTGAGTAAATCTCCAATGAATTCAAAAACTTTTGCAGCAAAGAAGGAATTCAGAGAGATTTTATTGTGCTTCATAACCCACAGTAGAATGGGGTTGTAGAAAGAAAGAATAGAACAATTGTGGGTGAAGCATGAGCGATGTTGCATGATCAGGGCCTACTGTTGGATCTCTAGACAGAGGCATGCAACACAACGATATTTGTACAAAACCATTGTTCTCATAGGATACTTGGCATGAGTACACCAGATGAGGCTTTTACTGGTAAGAAACCTGATGTTTCATATTTTAAGATTTTTGGCTCGTATTTTTATGTGCATCTGAGTAAAGACGCCAGGAAGAAGCTTGAACCAACAACTGAGATTGGTGTATATGTGATGTACATTGATACTCCCCACAACTATTAGGTATATTTTACAAATAGAAAGATGACGTTTGTGAGACGCGATATAAAATTTGATGAGGAGAAAGCCATGTAATTGTCCCTTGAGAGGGATCTGGATCTGCATGCAGAGGAGGAAATATTGATTCCAAAGAATGAACCTCAAGATGTGGATAAGCCACATGTGGAGGATGATGGAGTGGCAGAAAAAAATCATGCATAGCCATCCACCAGAAATGGTAGAAGGTGCACCACGGAAGCTGATAGATTGAGACTTGATGTAGTAGAGAATGTAGGAGCCCCTACTTCACTGCGCAAAAAAAGATAGTCTCTAGATAGTTTTATTGGATACATGGCTCTTATGAGCAAGTGTATTGTGACAGAACCATATTCCTTTGAGAAATTAGTGCAACAACCAATTTGGGTTGACGCTATGGTAGAGGATTATGACTCCATTTTCAAGAAAAGTGCATGGGAGGTCGTCCCAAAATAGGTCATAAAATCAGTGGTTGGATCTAGATGAATCTATAAGGTAAAGCAGGCAGTGGATGGGAGTGTGGAGAAGTACAAGCTAGATTTGTGGCCCAGGGATTCTCACAAGTTGAGGGGATTGACTATGAAGAGACTTTCTCATGAGTCATGAGGTACTCTTCCATTAGATCTATCCTTGCACTCTCAGTGTAGGTAGGGTGGCGCATTAATCATATGGATGTGAGAACTGCATTTCTCAATGGAGTTATTGAGGAGGAAGTGTACATAGAGTAGATAGAAGGTTTTGAAATCTTTCACACTGAGTCACATGTGTGCCGACTCAAGAGAGAAATGTATGGGCTGAATTAAGCACCTCATGCTTGGTACACTTGGCTTGACAACCATTTCACCAGGTTGGGCTTCATCAAAAGTGAAGCAGATGAAAAACTATACCAGATTGTGGTTGATGGTAAGATCTTTATTATCGTACTTTATGTTGATGATCTAATTTTGACAGATGATAAGCAATTGATGACCTTATACAAGGAGGATCTTGCAAGGGAATTCAAAATGAAGGACATGGGACTCCTTCACTATTTCGTTGGTTTGAAAATATGGCAACAGGATGGTGAACTTTTTGTTTCTCAAGGAAAGTATGCCAAAGAGATACTGGGTAAGTTTCACATGGAGAGATGTAAACCCATGGACACTCATCTTCCGGGAAATTTGAGGAAAGAGGATGCTACTTCAGGAGAAGTAGTGGATGCTACTATCTACAGGCAACTATTAGGTTCACCGATGTACTTGGTGAACACCAGACCAGACATTTGTTACGTAGTTAACTCGCTGATTCAAGTTATGGTTAAGCTGTCCAAGCTCTTTTGGAAGGCAGGGAAGCATGTCTTGAGATATCTCAGGGGCACTACAGAGTATGGATTATGGTACAAATGGACAAAGGGAGTGAAGCATCAAGGCTTCATGGATGAAAATTTGGCAGGCAGTCCGTTAGATAGAAAGAGAACATTAGGAGGGATCTTCAGCATAAGATCAACAATAGTTTCTTCATACAACAGGAAGCAGTGATCTATGGCACTCATTTCAACTGAAGCAGATTATATGGAAGCAATTCAAGCTGCATGTGAGGCCATCTGGATGAGAAATATTCTGGTTCGTTTGATTGGTTCTCAGATGGATCCGACTGTGATACATTGTGATAACCAGAGTTTCATTAAACTCTCGGTTAATCTGGTATTCCATGATAGGTCAAAGCACATAGAAATCGGGTACCACCATCACAGAGATTGTGTTCAGAGGCACATTATGTTACTTTATTAAATTCCCACGAGATATTAGGATGCAAATATTCTGACGAAGGTGATCGCCAAGAGAAAATTGGAATACCATAGAGGCAGGATCAGGGTGGTAGATAATCCCATTCTTGTTGAAAGGGAGTGTTAAAGTTCAACAAGAAATTGCGGCACACACACTAGTGTGGGACCAACAAGTCCTAGTGATACATTAGTGTGAAGGCCATTTTAATTAATTAAATTAGTGCAGTGTCTAATTTAATTTTCCCTTAATTAAATTGGACAATAAAATGTAATCGTATCTAATGATCACTTGTAATAGTTAACTAAGTGTGATAAACTGAATTAGCTCATGTATTTCGAGTTGAGGGTGGTTGGTGAGGCACGTTGACTAATTCTATTAGTTATGGAGTTCAAATTGCAGTTGGTGCATTACTGTAATGCATGAGTAATTAGTTAACTCAGTTAGGTGAGTTAGAGTCAGTTGAAGTAGTTGTAACTATTTGTTGCACTAATGAGAGATCAAGTGAATTAAATATTATTTAATTCACAATCAGTGATCTGCCATGAAACTGATGATTTACTATTAATAATTTCATGCATGTCAGTTCTAGTGGAGACCCAGTTGAGACAAAGGTTAAAGGGAGGGTAACTATCAGTTGTGTGATTAATAGGTTGTCCGGATGCAACTAGACATCCATTGGATTTCCCATGATCTTTGCGTAGTTTTCGAAGGCCAGAATTCCTAAATAATTGGGATTGCATTCAATGGTAGTCAATACTCAGTTTCCTTTTTTAGCATCATTAAACCTTCCATATCTATCAAAGCTAACTAATGACCCCATTTCACACAACCATAATTGGCCCCCCATGCCCACGAAGCTCCAATTGGACATACCAAAATTTCAGGGGAAGCAAGAGGAAGACCTTCGAAATCATATTATGACTTTCCACATATGGTGTCCATCCAATAGTATTATTGATGATAATATTTGACTGAGATTGTTTCAATGGACCCTAACTAGACCTGCCGCGAAATGGTATGTGGAGAAGCCTTCTGCTTCGCATGGAACCTTTAGTGCCCACGCTACTACGTTCCTCACTTATTTTCATCTATCCATCCACCATGATTCGGGGATGGAGTTGTTGACTCATTTTAGGCAAATGATAGCTGTCCATATCTCGGACCATCTCCACGAATGGCGGTGGCATCGTAGTTTGTGCAAAGCCAAACTTGACGATAGAGTTTTACTGGACTTGTTCTTAAAAAATCTCACAAAAAAGATCTCAAAAGATGTGGTGACACAATGACCTACCTCCGAGGAGGATGCCATTTGAAAATCCCAACAACTTGAACTTGTTTATACCTAGTCAGGATACATTTACAATGTCTTGCCTAATTCCCCACACCTAAAAACTTACAGAGAATTTCTAGGCATGTCAAATACTGCAGATGGCTTGATCAAGTCATTGACCCAAGGTCACCTAGGAAGCAATATCAGGTACCTAGGTTACTCGTATGGTTCTAACTAGAACATCGCGCAACCTATCTATCACCAAATTCAATCTGCACCTCTGTAGAATATGACAAATAGGGTGTCATTATACCACTATAAAAAGAGAGGATCGTACCCTCCCTCGTAGGGGACCTAGTACTCAGCTAGAAATGCTGATGGAAGAGATCCCCCCCAACAACCATACACCAGCTAGGGACAGGGAAACCAATATTCCCTCTCCCCGCACAAAACCCACCACTGCAAAACATGCCGGTGAACTTTGTGCAACCTTCTAAGGCTCAGCCATGCTAGTATTATGACCAAGAGAATCATAATAATCCTCATAATGCTGCAAGAAAGAAGCCTAAGAATAAACAAAAGGGAGATTCTGGATAGGGGGGAAGTAAACAAAAATTCTTCTGATGATCTGAGTCAGGGGGCAACCCCAACCGAAATAAAAGACAAGAGCTAAAAAAAAACTACCAAGGGTAGAAAAAGAGGTCCATTATGAGGAAAAACCATTCTTGTTCCAGATGTAGTGAGTACGGACATTAAACTCATCACTGTCCTGAGCTCCTTGAATGGGACCTACATAACAAACTGTTGTAATGCAGGAGCCCTTCCCCCACCAAGTAGTGGTTAATACCCAACAACAACAACCACAGAATTTTTATGACTAGCGAATAAATGTTCTTCAAGACAAGCAATCGAAACTATGATGCCCCCCTAGATACTAACCCATCAGGGGCAAGCACAAGTGAACCTACTGCACTGTTGACCATATCTAAGGTACCTATTGAACCCCTACCAAAGATGGCTAAGGGGCCAACTAGGCACGTAGGAAACCACTCAAAAGCTACCTATAAATAAAACATTGTGGACGATTTAGCACAATATCCTGCTACCATGTCAGCCTTATAGGTCCTACAATGTTTCCCAAAACATCATAAAGCCTTACTTTCTACATTAGGCGCAATCGACCCTTTCGATTCGTGCCTAATGGCTTTTGACTTAGATAAAGCCACCCCTAGGCTTCCTTCATTGGTCGCCTTTGAGATATTGGTGTCAGTCCAAAATATTACCATACATCGATGTATCATTAACGAAGGTGCATATACATGCATCATGTCCAAGTATGTTTGGCATAATTTTGGATCACTCGAACTAAAGCCATCCAACATCATGCTCAGAGCATACGACGGTCCACCTTCTGCTCCCGTCAGTCTATATCAGAATCTCCCTATTAACTTGGCCGGAAAAATGGTACTCATAGACCTTGAAGTCTTGGACGCTCATCTTGACTAAAATATACTCCTTGGGTGGAGTTATATGTATGCAATGACTGCCATAACCGACTTTTTTTTTGGGTAATGATGTTCCCCCACGAGGATTGAATCATCACTGTTAACCAACCTACATACTATGATAAGAAACCCATGATGGTTATCAATGTCATTCTACCTTACATACACAAAACTACAGAGTCACTCATGTGGTACCAAGAATATGGCCTGTTCAATTCAAACCATCATCGATCCTTGGATCATTCCTAGGAGATCCCCCTGTCATACCGGAGGCAGCCCCAGAAGTCACAGGGGCACCAGTGTGCATGATGCTATCATCAAACATCGAGACGAGCCCGGAGATAGAGACTAGTAGTATGGAAACCAAAGCCATTGAAATGAATTTCCTACCCTACGACATCTCCCAAACCCCACTCTTATACCCTCCACCTAGTTTTATGTCAAAGAATTTCTTGGAAACTGTAACATTGCCAAACATGTCTTTCGCAATACCTGTCTGGTATTTGGTCCCACCAACCATGCTGAGAAGCCTTGGCATCACTTCTACAGGGATAATCCATATCACTCCTCAAAAGGCAACACCAGTTAATGAAACTCCAATAGCAGCACCAATTAGAGCGACCAAGAAAACAAACAAAAGGGAAGAAAATTGAAAACCCCAACATACCTAGGGCATTGCAACCATGTGCATTATGTGATATCGTAGGCCATCCTACCAATATTTTCTCGAAATTAGAAGAACTAAAACCTCTTCTAAGCAGTAGAAGAAATGCCACAGCCTCAATTTCCCATAAAAAGGAACACGCCACGAAAAATCAAGGGAAATTATTGCACACCAACCACGTGTGCATAATCTACAACCATTATGGGCATTACACTCATTACTACCTAGAGATGCCACGATATAGGGATGCCTTGCAAGCCCTAGATAAACCATACAAGCAAGATCCCTCAAATCCACCCATGTAGATGGATGAGGGAAAACCTAGAACCATATCGTGCCTACAAGGGGAGAGGCATTCAGCTGAACGACCACCTCCCCCCTGTTATCTCCCTCCAACTCCTATTCAACTCTGTGCACTCTATGATGAACGTGATCACTTCATCATTGTTTGTAGAGCCATAGAGGTTTTTCAGAGATGGTATCCAGTCGACCTCATATACTGCGATGGCTTAAGAGTAGTCTAGTATTCATGTCGAGTGTGTTCTAGCAACCACCCAATTCATCATTGCCATTATATCCCTTGATTTCGTTCGACGTTAAACAATTTATGCATGACCATAGAATGCCTCGACGCAGCAAATGGATCAGATATAGAATCCATGGAAAGTTCAAAAATGCAATAATATGTGACAGGAAGGTCCATTCTCTTTGTGTTATCAGAAAAGAGGCCAGTA
Organism: Pinus albicaulis; assembly: GCA_034641835.2. NCBI lineage: Eukaryota > Viridiplantae > Streptophyta > Pinopsida > Pinales > Pinaceae > Pinus > Pinus albicaulis. The sequence goes on from CM076578.1 coordinate 1,082,673,052, forward strand.
AAAGGGCACATCGTCACCCCCAACTTCCCTCCATGGATAAGACCAGCTTGTGCATTATGAAATGCACATAACGATTTGGTTGCCCAATGCCCTGACCTATAATCACTCCACAAATGGTATCCAATCCCTTTAGCAGCCTAGAGGGAAGGGAGTATCGAGGAAAGATAGTCTTGTCTGGTTTTTCAAGACAACCGTCAAACTCGCCACTGTACTTACATCTACCAAATAGGCCCTTTGATAGACATCATGCATCGTTGGGAGCAAAACACCCGCATATAGTTGGTCTAGAGCTAAGACAACCTAACTCAAGGCAATGTGCCCCAAGGAAGTTTCCCCCCCATAATTACCAAAACGTTAGGAGATAAAAACAACCCATCATCCTAGCAGGGCCCAGGACCTACCAAGGACAACGTGTGGGCTATGAAATAGAATCGACCATTGAGTCAATAAATGTCAATAACTAAAGAACCTTACTAACAACCTTCACATGGTCACCCCCATCCCATAGATCAATATATCTAATAAAGAGAAGATCACACGCTTCTATTGCAAGATTTTCTCAATCCACCATACGCTAGATTGCGAGTACCTCCCAAGGCTACGAGCGGAAAGGGGAGCGTTAAGTCTAAGCTCCCCGAATGAGCTAGACCACCCAAAACCAAAAATGCATAGATGGAAAAAGTGCAATCATGCCCCAATTCCCAATCAACTCTCAGCGTCCACTTCAGGGACAAAGAGTAGCGTTGGTTCTCATACCATCTACCTAATAAGCACCATGACACCATGCACCATTTTCATTGGGTATAATAACGAAAAAGAGTCATCTCCCATAATGGAAACATTTAGGCACCTCTACACTCAATACAACTACCGAATCCAGGAAAGTGAAAATACCCTTAGTACATCGCGTGAGGAACATAATATTTCTCTCATGCAGGCCACCACAATGGAAATTACTCCACCATCCAATGTTGACAACACCCAACACCACATACGATTCATCTCATCATGTATGGGAACCATGACTCGTGTTGTCTGCTCATTTTTCATTGGTGTCGAGACCGATACAAATACAAAAGTATTTTTACCGTAAACGATGCAAACTCAATCCGTCTACACCCTATCGACCTCATCTCGTTCCACAACATCAACCATGGAATCATATTTGTGTCTGTGGACTAGCTCCCTTAGGCCCAAACACCTCCTCACAGCTTGACATAAACACACTCCCACTTAGATACCTTGTTCCATTTAGATGAGGATATTTTGGAGGCCATGATGGAACAAGATTATCTGTGGGATGAAATGCATCACCGCTCGTTTTTTTCTTCCCGAAAAAACATTAAGCCCTAACAACCTAGAAAACCAAGGAATATATGCTATCGAGACAAAATAATTCCTCCCATATGAGAAATTTGACTAGTTCAAAAATCCCATCCCTGCAACCGCCGCGTTAGAAGAAGGGAACATGTCCAATATTTCACCAACCATCAAGGTAAATATCTCTAGAAACCCATGAAAATTTGAAAAAATCTCACTGGGGGTAGCATGCTCCCCAGATGAAGTCATCGCTTACAAAAACTTGTTGCAAGAGTATAGATACATCTTTGCATGGGATTATTCATAAATTCTAGGACTTTGTCCCACTATCATAGAGAACCATATTGACACCTAGCCCGACATACTACCAATATGCCAAAAAAAACATAAATTTCACCCATTTAAGGCAGAAGAAATCAAGTGAAAAATCGAAAAGCTTCACAAAGCCAAGTTTATCTGCCCCATAGCTTACACATTATGGGTCTCCAACCCTATTCCCATCATGAAAAAATAGGGCACCATTTGAGTATGTACTGAATTTCGAGATTTTAACAAAGGTTGTCCAAAAGACATCTACCCTACCCCGTTCATCGAACGAGTTATTGATTCTTGCACCTGACACGAGGCCCTATCCTTCATGGATGATTTCTTAGGGTATAACCAAATTCAAATTTGGTATATTGATCGATGCAAGACATCATTCATCACCCCTTGGGGCACTTTCGCATACCAAGTTATGTCGTTCGGCGTTAAAAACACTGGAGCCAATTTCCAACAAGCCATGAGCTATATCTTCCATGACCTAGACCACCTTATCCTTGCTTACTTGGATGACCCCACTGCTCAATCCAAGAAGCAAGTCGATCATCTAGAAGATTTATGGTTGGTATTCCAAAGATGTCGACATTACAACCTATGCTTCAACCCTCTCAAGTGCGTCTTCTATGTCAACGCATGACGACTATTAGGTTTTATAGTATCCCAACAAGGGATCAGAGTGGACCCCTTCAAGGTCCAGGATATCAAAGAGTTGCCACCACCAAGAACCCTCAAGAAAATCCAAATATTGCAGGGGAAAGCCAATTTCCTAAGACGCTTTGTCCTAGGTTATGTCACTTGTGCATAGGGATTCCTACGCTCTCTGCCAGGATATCCCGTTTAAATGGGATGATCAAGCCTAACAATCATTTGAAGTGATAAAATATGCATTATCTTCAGCCCCATTAATCAACCCACCAAATTAAGAAAAATATTACACCCTATATTTGTCATCATCAGAAACCACCCTAGCTGGGGTGTTAATCAAAGATAGATCTGATGTTAAAGAACATGTAATTTATTACATCAGTAAGAACTTATCAAGCCCCACATTAAGATATGAACCCAAAGAAAAAACTATCATAGCCTTTATACACATAGTCCAAAATCTTTAGCAGTACATTATCTTACGAACTACTATATTAGTTGCAAATATCAACCCCATGGGATACCTATTGACCCACCATTTGATGAACCACAAATATGCTCGCTAGGTAGTCATACTGCAAGAGTATGACTTACAATTCAGCTCCCCCAAGAGTAGGAAAGCTTTGATCTTAGTTGCTTCATCACTGACCTCCGAGGTCAGACTAAAGGATCCCTAATCAATGGCTGACTACCTAACAAACATCTCATTTTAGTGATGAATTTCGATCATTGGTACGGTGATATCCTCTTATTTTGACGAACACAAAAGTTCAATCCAAAGCTGACACGTGATGACCGAAGGTGCATACACCACCAGGCTCCCCGATACCTCCTCATGGGAGACATCCTTTATTTGTGAGGCATAGATACTATCCTAAGGCGATGCCTCATGCATGACCAAGCTGAGCAAGACCTCAATGACTATCATAGTGGAGCTTGCAGTGGCCACCTATCTGAAATGGACACTGCCCAAAAATTTCTGCGGGCAAGATATTTTTGTCCCACCTTATTCCACAATTGCATTTCAGCAGTCAAAATATGTGAATGATGCCAACTCTTCGCCCACAAGGCAAGAGCGCATCCTACTCTCTGCACCTGGTCATTGTAGCCGATCCCTTTTAAAAATGGGGAATAAACTTTATGACTTGCAACCCTGCATCATCTGAAAACCACAAGTACAACATTTTCTTCGTCTACTATTTCACCAAATGGGAAAAATAAATGCCTAGATATGACAACAAAGAAGAAACTGTGACACAGTTTATTTTCAACCATGTCATCACGCGGTTTGTTGTGCTGAAAGAGTTTGTCTCCAATCATGGAAATCATTTCAAAAAATAAATATTCCAGGAGTTGTCTCACCACCTAGGGTTCACACATGAATTTGCATAACCATACTATCCTCAGTCCAATGGACAGGTAGAAGCTATCAAAAAATTTCTTAAAACAATGTTACAGTGTATGGTGAATAACCATAAGACAAATTGGCACCACATGGTTTTTTTCTCCCTATGGGCATACCGCACGACAGTTAAAAACTCAACAGGATTCACACCCCTCCAACTAGTGTACAGGGTAGATGTCATGATTCCCATCAAACTCGAAATCCCCAACTTGCATGCCACCATCGAACTCCTCAATGATACCCAACCTTTATAAAAATGATTGTTACAACTACAACTCATCGATGAAAATCGATAGGAGTCGCTCCAACATAACGAGGCACATAAAAAATGGGTAAAAACGTCATTTGATTGCAACATCACCCCTCGATCCTTTACCGAGGGAGAGTTAATCCTCCACCACAATGTCATGAAAGAGGCCCTAGGACCTGGGAAGTTAGAAAAATTATGGAAAGGTCCCTACGTCATAAAAAATTTCCTCCTCAAGGGGGCATAAATCCTGTCAGAGCTCGATGGTACATTCCTAGCTAATGCCGTCAATGGGCTCTACCTCAAAAATGCTTACCCATAAGGGCAAGAGGTCTCAGCCTTAGAGATAAGATGCATGTAGCATAATCTATTTTTGTTATGATTACAATCATCAAATACTTTTTCTTAAAAGTGTTGTGGTGTCACATATGGATCCTCCCCCCATCCACTATTTTGGATTCGCTGATGAAGCATCGTGATGGTCTAAAAATCTAGCAGCAACTGCCTGGGCCATTTACTATCCTAACCGATTTCCATTATTAACCAACATATCTCATATATATATATATATATATATATATATATATATATATATATATATATATATATATATATATATATATAAATATGTGTGAGTCATAATATACAATTCATGTCTCTGACCAGCAGGTCAGCCAAAAAATATGTCTACATTTCATCAAAAAATAGGGAAGCATCCTCATAATGGGTGCTTTCCATGAAAACATAAAATCTCTAGGACTAAGCCCTGCCAGGTGGGTCCTTTGGACCCACAACTACACTTGGTGCCGGTACAGGTGCAACACCCAAAATAGCAACTGCCACATGGCACAATGTAGATTGATGTGCCCTCTCTCAAGTCATCAACACCTTGAGCCATGCGTAGTCCAAATCATCTACAAAACCCCAGTCGGCATGCCCCGGGTCAACCTCTCCACACGACCCCATGAGTCGGATAAGTCTATTGAATGAGCCTCAAGAACAACTGGCTTCTCCTCGAATGCTAATACTCATACCTCAAGCACCTCAGCGCAAGAAAGAAGAGAAGCATCCTTGACAGCAGCCACACTAATACCCTCCCCTGAGGGGCCAGCACCATCACCCTGCCCTCCAACCTGGGGCTTAACAACCCCACCTGGTTTCCTCCTCAGTGCTGATGCCCCACTAAGCGGGAAATAGGATGCCCAACCACTCCCACATCTGCAAGAGAAACAAGGATAGTGTCAGTGTCACCACAATAGACATATAAATCTCACATCATAAAATACTCAAAAACTACAGAATAACATAAGAATGTCATACCTGTAGGGCCACACACATAACCAGTAGGAAGACCCATATCTGGATCCCCCTAGAAATCCATCCCTAAGTATGGATAGTCCAAGAGCATATATGGTTTCGCCTAGAACCACACCTCCATCATCGCATCCCAATATCAACCCACCTCCCCTCCTCTTCCACGAGGCATCATGGGTGCCCATCGCCACATCTGACGATCCCAGTGAGGACCAATAGGCACAAGAACAATGGGTCACAACATTACCACCCTCTCTAACATGATGTTGTAGAGGATGCTCACATATGTGAACACTCTGGAAGATCATCCCCAGACCTTCCCTAATTGCGTCACCATGCCATCGTACACATGGTGTGCCCAATAATAAAAGTGACCAGCTCGGAGCCTAGGGAAGACACCAATCTGAGGCCCTGATGCCCTATTGGGCGAATACGAACCATTCAAGTGAAATATCATCGTCAGGTCACATCGGTTGGCCAGGTCCATCACTAAATCGATACATATGCACCCCTGGGTAAGCAACACAAAACCACAATGATGCACCACCCAACGCCGGATATTCACCCACCCAGGAGGGGGTGGGTGTGGTAGGGCCTTGCCCTAAGGTAGTAGGCCAGTCACAAAGCACGAATCCATCTTTGGATAGATGGCGATGTCTCTACGCTATATGACCATCACTCTCTGTCTCCTGTTCCAATAGTAGACCAGGAAGCGTGGTCGGCTATCCTGTGATCTTAGGATATCTTTCTCCAAGAACTTTAACAAGCCCCACTATTCCAGGAGCATCCTGGGCCATAACAATGTGTAGGTCAGGCCAATCACTCTTGTGCCACAACATCCTGTCGCTTGAGAAAAACCAAATCATTACCATTTAATATTCCCAATTAGTCCTAAGCTAATTGGAATATTCATTTTTGTTTTATTACTTTTTTAAAGAATAAAAGAGAAAAGGAGGTCCATAATACTCCTTAATAATGAATAATTCAATGCTAAATGTAAAAAGGATAAATCTTGGTTGTTAAATCAAGCACCCTTAGGTGTGAAAGGGGCTAGATATTTTGACTGGGTCATCCTTGACCAAATCTACAACATTGTCATGGAGGAGTGGGCATCAATGAGGCACAACGCAGTTTTAGATGGAGATGCCTTGTGTGAAATAAGTGATCTCATTGGAAGTGGTTTAGGGTTTGCAAGCTCTTAACTTATAAAAGGAAGAGGATGGCAACATTAGAAGGTTGTTGATGATTATTATATTTCAGAATATATTGTATGTTTAGACATATATCTTTCTCTTGCTGTTTAGCTGAGATTGAATGTTATTTAGCATTGGGTGTTCTTGGTCGGGAATCCTACCTCTTCCCATTGAGTAGCTCTTGGGAGAGTTTGTATTGCATAGTCCACTATCTGGGTGAAGGCAAAGCTTCTTCCTTCAACTACAATTCAGATCCTGTTGAGGGTTTGGTTGTCTTTGCAAGCTACAGCAAGTGGAGACTAGACCTTTCATATCTAGGCCATTTCAGTGCTCATTTTCAATGGAGGAAACTTCTACTTCATTGGGAGGAGAGTATTGGAGGAATTGAGCTTCATTTTCAGATCTTGGCATGAGTCCAACCACATTTTGATCCCTACAGCCCAGTTTTACTTCCAGATCTGCGTTATTTCTGTAGGTGCAGTTGCAGGGTGTTTTGGCACACCATTTGGAGAGTTGGTTTTCAAGTGTTGGAGATCTGCCCTTCACTTTGGATATCTATTGGAGGAGGTCATTCTCTTGTTCATATCAGATCAGATCCACTTTCCAGATTTGAATTTTTCAGTAGATTTGTAGTCTTAGATCTTAGATCTACAGCTTGTACATGGTGTTTTGCTAATAACCCTAAGGGGATTCTTTAGAGGAGCCTATATAGTGCATGGATCTGTTATAGATCTAACTTTTCATGCACTTATCGGCTCTAGATCTAATGTGTAATCTATATCTGTTGCAGACCAATAAAATAATGCTGTAAGTCCTTTTCTAGTCTTTATACATGGTTACAACACCTCATTTTGAGGATTTCCTCTCATTGGAGACTTGTATTTTCTGTTATGCATCTTATGGGCCATCTTTTACATCTATTTTCTGTTGTAAATATAAATGAAAGGTCTCCATATTTTCCTCCTACTTTTTCCGTGATGATTTGCGTTATTTTCCTGTCTATCTGCATTGTATTGCTGCATTCCCCATTTGGGAATATTACAGTGGTATCAGAGCATCATCTTAGCACAACCTGTTCTTTCTAAGAAGCAAATATGTCTTCTGAAGAAGAAGAGCCTCTTACTGACAGAGAAAAGATATATCTAAAGAGAAGACACAAAAATTTTGATTACACAAATGACAATGAAGACAAGGGTAAAGACCCTTTATCTGGAATTGAAGATGAAAATAAGAATTTTCCTAAGATCCTTCTTAGAACCATGCAAGATCTCGCTAGAGAGATCAAAGAGATGAGAAAGGAAAGAATCAAGGAATCCCATAAAGGATTTCATCTTGGAGAAAGCTCTGGCATGTCTCATCACTGGAATGATAAACCAATGTGTCAGCCACAAGTTTCCCAACGCTCTACCATGCCTACATTTTTGGCTGTGGGAAATGAAGGGTTTCAAGATCATGAATCCCTTGAAGACTATTTTGAAGAATATGAGTCTCAAAATCAGAGATTCAAAGATCACTTGAGTTTTCAGGAGTTTTTTCACATCAATGACAATAGAAGACCAAGGCCTCATCATAGATGTGGTGGATTCATTTAGAATCATGATCGGCACCACACTATGGGCAAATTATTTTTACCCAACTTTGATGGGTCATCTAAGTGTTCTTCCAAATATTGGGTAGAAAAACTTGACATCTACTTTCAGATGAACAAGGTCCCAGAGATGGAGGCTATCAAGATTGTAGTGCTGCACCTTAAAGGTGAAGCACATGACTGGTGGTTCCATGGCTTGTCTACATTGGGTCATGCCAATGTGACTACTTATTTATAGTTCACTAGAAGGCTAGTGGAAAGATTTGACAGAAGAGATTTAGAGGCACCATTCATGAGCCCTGCAAAGTTGAAACAATCAGGTAATATGTAAACTTACATCTTTGAATGTTTAGGACTTTTTGTTATGGTTCCTGATTTGTCTGTAACAAGAAGGGTGTACATGTTCATTGATGTTTTAGATGAACCTCTTCATGGTTTGATTAAAACTACCAAGCCCACTACCCCACATGATGTTATTGAAAGCACTAGAGACCTTCAAGATGCTTTGCCAAAAGAAAAGGAAACTTTTCAACATAAGCCCTCTTTTTGCTTCAAAGGGAAAGGAAGAAAAGGTTGCTCCTTCAAAGGAAAGAACATACAAAAAACCTCTTGATGATGATGTCCAAAGAGATATAAGAAGAAGGAAGCTTTGCTTCACTTGCTAAGAATCATGGGCACCTAGACATAGATGTGTAGCTAGAAAAGCACATTACATAGAGGTGTTCTCAGATGATGAGGAGGAAGAAGAAGATGAACCAAGAAGAGGTCACAGCGCTGACACTGTAGGAGGAGAGCCAACACCATCAGGAGATGGTAATGGAGAATTTTCTCCTATTGGAGGGGCTCTTGCATCTTTGAGAGGAGTAAATAAGCACTCGACCTTAAGAGTTCAAGGTTCCATCTTGAATCAGAGGGTTTCTGTATTGGTTGATAGTGGGGCTACCCAAAATTTCATTGATGTCCAACTAGTACAAAGGAGGGCAATACCCACTGATGCTTTTGAGGGATTCTCTGTTTTGGTCCCAGGAGATAGAACAATGCAATGCATGCATTATTTACCATCCTTATCAGTCACAATGGGAACATATACATTGATTGATCACTTCTTTGTGGTTGAAATACCTGACACCAATGTGATATTGGGTGTTCAATGGTTGATTACATTGGGAAAAGTCACCACTAATTGGGAGGCTTTGCAAATGGAATGGGTGGAAAAGAAGAGTGGTGAGACTCAAATGATCAAAGGAATGCATACATACCCCTCACATACAACTTCCACACAGAAAACAGAGATGGATTTGCACAGTAGAAGCAAGGACCTTACAGTCCCATCTATCATGCTCATGAGATTGCTGCATGGGACACTATTATCTAGTGGCAAACCACCTGGGAGGCCACCTGATTCAGACTTTTTGGGTTATGTCTCACAACATGATGCTCCAATCATAGATCCAGGAGGTATGGGAGCTGTTGTACATATTCCCTCCCCCCATTCTAATTTTAGCCCCTGGCTCCCTCTAAATCTGTTTCCAGCATCTTTATGGTCAAAAACCCTTGTGTCTCGCTCATCGCCACCTTCTCCGCCCCGAAATACATTTTTCAAAGGTTTAAAATCCACATTTTAAGTTATATTGAACCGAAGCCCCAAGTCTTAAGCCCCTCACCTCGTCGCTATCATACAACCGGAGGCCGAAGACCGTAAGCCAAGAAGAAAAGGGGCCTATCATTTTAATAATCGGGCGCAATGGTGGCCGTTCGATCAAAGCCCAAATCGACGGAGCGGAGACCTTTTATACGGCGGCCCCCACATATGTACCCCGCGCGCCTGAAACAGGTGGTATTACCCCACACCACTCTCATTGAAACGGCAGTATTTACCGCGGGGCAGCGATCCCATACACATGATGCCGCGTGTCCTCAGTACGGGTGGGAAACCGCTTTCCTCCCGCGCATTAAACACTGTACCAGAGCCGGGCAACGGAATTTATGTGGATCGTTGGATCTCCCGATCTCCATCCAACGGCGGAGACGCATCAGAACTGTCCGCCCGTTCACATATGTTCACTATGTCCTATGGCCCGCCACTGTGTCATTTTCACCCACTCCCGCTCGTTGACTCCGCCACGTCGTCCTCCTGCTCGTTCCCCCGTACGCCCATGTGTCGTGCCCCCATGTTTCCGTAGTGTCACCCCGTTATATATATATATGCATGTGTTTTTGACTATTTTTCCACCTTTTATCTATTTCCCCGCGACCTAACTGTTTAACGCTCTGTGTCTGTTTACCCCATACCTCCATCGTTTCTCTCCTGTCACCCTGTGTGTTTCCATATCCTATCCATGCCCGCAGTGTCACCTTCAGCTCCACCTCCATCATCCCCGCCTTTATCCATGTCAGTTTTTCTAACATTTGGTGGGTTTTGCAGGTTTCAAGGTAACAGGAAGATATTTCAATCCACTGCCGCTATTACAAAGGTTCGGGGCCCATGAAAGACGATTCCCTGGGGTGAATTTTAATGAAGAAGCTGAGGGTAGGCGCGAGGAATGACCGCCATTAAAGAAGACATAGAGATGGATTCTCAGAACGCTCCAGATAAATTTGCCCCGCATTAAAGATCCAAGATCTAAATCTAAAGCCAAGAGCCAAAAGTACAGTACAGGAATGCAGATTATTCCAAATCTCTTACGGCAACAGATTTGCCCTCAGCTAAAAGCATCACAGTGTATATATTTTATTATTTCTGTCTTGTACACAAGGAGATTTTTATCTCCCAGCATTTATTTCTTTAGACAGATTGTTAGGTATATTCATTTATAGTCAGTCATTCATAGAGAAGGCGCGAATGTTTTCCGCCATTTTATTCAAATTCAGTCATTAATTGTGCCTCGTCTCCCTCCTCCTCTAGAAGTTTCTGTCTTCTCTATAAATACTCAGAAATAAGACATTTGAAGGGTTCCAGATTTCTGTCAACAAACTGTGCAGTGAGAAGGCTTCAGTATACATTTTGTAACATTTCTGTATGAAGTTTTAGAGCCCGTAGGGTCTCAGTGAGGGGGGGTTATGACTGTAATGAGGATTCTGGTCTTTGGTATCTCACAGTATGTAATTTCTCTCATGTGTTAATACATTATCTTATTTCATGCAAATTGCCTTCTTGTATCATGTTCTAGAATGCGAGTGGCTCACTAGTTTGCAGTAAGGATTCATCTTAAGTGGTGCCCTTTCTGGAATTAGTCAAGCGCTTTAAATAGGCCTAGTCATGGTATATTGTTCCATGTTCACCCTTTCCATATTTTCTGCTATGTTAGTTGCTTGAGAAGGAACTTTTAAAATGCCATTTCATGTAAGGATGCATTGATTAGTGCTGTATATGGTTTTATTGTATGTCTGGTGAGTCTCATATTGACTATGTCACTTATGTTTCTTCACTATTACGATATCGTTTTTGTGATTGATTAGTTGATTGACCTCTTTACGATGGATTACAACTTATTTGTACGATGCTTTCATTGTGCGAATTTACATGATGTTCCTACATTATTCTTATCTTTGTGTCAGCTTCTGAGAGAGATTGGTCCCATTCAAAACTAATTTCCTTGTTCAAACAAGAGATAGTAAGTGAGCTCTTGGACTGACAACCCAAACTATAAAGAGCTCCTTGCTATAATAAGATGTCCTAGGCACTGGTCTATGGCAACTCTAGGCTGTCTCTAGGAGGGTGACAAAATCATCCACAACATCTTTCTGGCGCCGTTGCCGGGGAACGAATTCAAGAACATCAGTTTCCCTGGGTTTTCGACATTTTATTTCACTCTCTAATCGGGTGAGCACAGAGAGGTGAAGAGTTGCAGATTTCTCACCTTGGCGACTCCACTGGTCCTTAGTACCCAGTAAATCTTGTTCGATCACCGCTCCTTCCAAGCCACATTTGAGGGTCGAGTTTTGTTGAAAACACCCTACATACTCGGCCCGAAGGTTTTCCTTTAAAAGTTTGGAGGAGTGAAAGTCAGCATATATTTTGAAAATCACAAAGGTTTGAGAACTTTGAAGACTCACGTGGGGAAAGGTTCCATTAGCCAGAAAGATTCTCATCCTTCTCCTGAGGCTGAAGAAATTAAAGAGGTCACAGAAGTTACTGTTGTTAACCGTGAGTTGTTTCCATCCACACCTCAGTCTTCTGTGCAATATATTCTTATTGTTATCCATACTCCCTTTCCTCCTACTCCTCTCCCGTCATTTGTATCTCAAGTTGTTACGCAACCCCCACCTCCTCCAATGGCCAATGTTCCTGCTTTCCTATTGAACAAATACGCTCCTCTGGCCTTGCCCCAAGTGCTTAATGATATGCCACAGGATTATCTGAAGATTCTGCCAAGATTTAATGGTGAAAATGAAGTTGATGCTCAGAAACATCTCGAGACCTTCTGCTCTTTTGCAGAAAACTTAAATGTTGAACATCTGGATGTGGTTTTGAGATTATTTGTGCAGTCTTTGGAAGGGGAAGCCAGAAAATGGTTTAAAACATTGGGAGCCCGTTCAATAACCACCTGGGACCAAATGGAGAATTTTTTTCTCAGAAAGTGGGGAGAAAAGAAAGATCATGGTCAATGTCTCACTAAGTTTAATACTATGAAGAAGAAACAGAATGAAGGAGTATCAGATTTCATCAAAAGATTTAACAAGTTGTATCTAAGCTTGCCCCCAGAAATGAAGCCGCATGAAGCTGCTGCCAAGATAATTTTCATAGCAGCCTTTGATTCTGACTTTGGATTTTCATTGAGGGAAAGAAAACCTGCCACTTTGGATGATGCACAATCAGATGCTCTGGAACTAGAAGCAAACTTTGCCTCCATTGGAAAATTAAAAGGAAAAGTTGAACAAGATACCAGAAGGAAAGGCAAAGAAGAAGTTTCCATCTCAAATCAAGAAAAGGATTTAGACAAATTGGATGAGATAAGCAAGATGATAAATAATATGGTCAAGATGGAACTGGAAGCTAAAAATGTAGCTCCCAAGAACTATTACAATGCTCCAAACAGAGGATATAATCCTCAGTATAAGAGGCCACCTCTCCAGATATTGCCGAGAGAGACAAAGGAACAGCAAGATCAGGTACCGCATCCCTTGTACCTGGAAGGACCAGCAGATGAATCCACTGGAGATGCAGCTTATGGATTAGAGGATTCCAATCTGGCCTTTTCAAATAATGATGATATGGAGTGCCCCCTACAAGAAGAAGATGAAGAAGAAGAAATCGACCATTACTGCAAGCAATTTGTTGATTTCATGGAAGCACAATTCAACGTCAAATATGATCTCAGATCCTCAAGGAAGAGGACCAGAATTCAAGAGCAAGAGGAAGAGCCACCTCAGAAAGAAGCATTTGCTCAAAAGGAATTAGCAACAAAGAGATGCGCAGAAAAAGGTAAGAATCTTCTAAATACTCCCTTGCCGTCTAACGATCAGATTCCCTCTTCTTCTAAAACAGTCAGTCCTCCTAGTACTGAGCCAGCGTGAAAAGAAGTCCAATCTTCAGTTGAGAATAAGGAGTCAAAAGAAGTAGTAATAGAAAATCCCACATCTGCTTTCAATTTTCAAAAAGAACTTGAGAAGATTAAGATTCCTGTCCCTCTGACTGAGTTATTAAAACAACCTGTATATCAGTCTCAAGTCACTTCCTTTATACTTCCTCCTGAACTACCAATTGCACATGATAGCTTAAATCTTCAAGAAGAAAGACCCATGGTAGTCTTTGGCCCACATGTCGAGGAGATAGATCCCTCTACTCCTCCTTTTTATGTATCCCTAGTCATTCATGACTTGTTATTACATAACTGTATGTTAGATTCTGGGGCTTCCCATAATCTTATGCCTTTGTCTATCATGGAACAACTAGGGCTGCAAATAACAAGACCATATAAATATTTATATTCATTTGATTCTAAAAGGGTTAAATGCTTGGGAATGATTAAAGATTTAGTGGTCAATTTGGCCCAAATTCCAGCAAAAAGTGTGGTCATGGACATTGTGGTGGTTGATATCCCAGCTCGCTTTGGCATGCTGCTGTCAAGATCCTGGGGTACAAAGATTGGGAGATCAATCAAATTGGATCTAACATATGCTACTGTCCCAATCTTTGGAGGTCAAGAAAGGAGGTTGTACAGAGAGACTAGATTTGTCAAGATGGTGACTAAGGTTGACTGCTCAGATAATTCCCCAGTTTATAACAAGGAGGGAGACTTTTCATGTTTAATGTTGGAAGAAAATCAGAATTATGCACATGAACCCCTTTTTGGTCAGGTCCAGGCTGAGCAGCCTAAAGGAGATCAGGAATTAGAAATTTGGACTTTGCATTTTGATGGAGCTAATTCAAGGGAAGGTAATGGAGCTGGGGTATTATTAATTTCCCCTGCAGGAAAATGGGTGCCGTTGTCTTTTAAACTGGAATATGAGGCTACAAACAATGTAGCTGAATATGAGGCATTATTATTGGGACTACAAACAGCTAGAAACATGGGCATCCAATGTTTGAAAGTGTTTGGAGACTTCGAGCTGGTTGTGAGGCAGATTAAAAATGAGTGTCAGACTAAGCATCCCCGGCTCAGAGCATATAGAAACGAAGTATGGGACATGATAGAAAATCTCTTCTCAGCATTTAACATACAATTCATGCCTCGGGAGCAAAACAGAATAGCAGATTCTCTTGCTGTAGCTGCCAGTACATTCCGTCCTCCTCAGAATCCACTTTTAAGATATGAAGTGGAGGTACGGTACAGACCATCCATTCCAGACAATATAAAGCACTGGCAGGTATTCGAAGATGAAGAACAGATGAAAATATTCATGGAGACAGTAGGAGAGTTCACAAGTATGGAAATTGATGATAATGAGGAAGATGAAGTTGAAAATATTGCAGAAAACAAATGGGAAGAGAAGATAGCAGGAAATAGAGTGCTGTAGTTGAAAGGTAATGTTATACCTAGAGGTTTGGTACCTCTAGAAAGGTTATTCAATAAAGATGATGTTCCTTTGCAGCCAAGTAAAGTAACAGAAGAAGATCAAGTGGGAGATTTGAATCTGGGTACTCATGCCGATCCCAAAATCATCAAATTATCTAAAAGAATCCCAGAAGGATACAAAGAAAAATATTTGAAGCTATTTCAATCTTATAAAGATGTTTTTTCTTGGTCCTATGAGAACCTAAAAACTTTTGATGTAAATATTATACAGCATAAGATTCCACTGAGGGAGGATGCAAAGCCATACAAGCAGAAGCTCAGGCAAATAAATCCTTTGCTACTTCCCTCAATTGAAAAAGAAATTAAGAAATTACTGAAGGCCAAGATAATTGTGCCATTAAGGTACTCGGAATGGATAGCGAACCTTGTTCCTGTTCGAAAGAAGAATGGAGAAATAAGGCTGTGTGTAGACTTCAGGAATTTGAACAGAGCATCTCTCAAAGATAACTATCCACTGCCTAAAATGGACCACATCCTGCAGAAAGTGGTGGGAGCATCCAGAATGTCAATGATGGATGGATTTTCTGGTTATAATCAGGTAGCCGTGTTCCCAGGAGACCAGAAGAAAACTGCATTTACTACACCATGGGGAACCTTTATGTATGACAGGATGCCATTCGGATTAATCAATGCAGGAGCTACTTTTCAAAGGGCAATGGACATAGCCTTTGTGGGAGAGCAGGACAAGTTTTTAGTAGTTTATCTTGATGATATCACAGTGTTTTCAAAGAACGATGAGGAGCACATTGAGCATCTAAGAAGAACTTTTGAAAAATGCAGAAGGTATGGCCTTTCTCTCAACCCTCAAAAATATTTATTTGCACTAGATGAGGGAAAAATCTTAGGGCACATTGTGACTAAAGAAGGTGTGAAAATTGACCCTAAAAGATTTGAAGTAATAAACAGCATTCCTCTGCCCAAGAATAAGAAGGAGGTATAGGTATTTTTAGGCCGAATTAATTTTCTAAGAAGGTTTATTCCTAACTATGCTGAGATAGTTAGGCATATAACCGATATGTTGAAAAAGGAGAATGAAGTAAAATGGTCCCAGGAGTCTAGAGATGCATTCACAAGGATAAAACAGGCATTTGCTGAAGCTCCTGTGTTAGCTGGACCAAATTACAAAAAGTCATTCATAATATTTTCATTTGCTTCACCTCACACAATTGTTGGAGTGTTATTGCAGAAAAATGAAGAGGGTTATGAACAGCCTATAGCTTTCTTTAGTCAAGTACTCTATGACGCAGAATTGAAATATAATATATTGGAGAAGCAGGCATATGCCCTGGTAAAGTCCCTTAAAGCCTTCAGAGTTTATATCTTGCAATCTCACATTACAGCTTATGTCCCCACAGCAGCAGTCAAAGACATTCTGGTTCAGGGAAACAGCGAAGGTAGAAGAGGAAGATGGATTGCAAAAATCCAGGAATATGATTTGGATATAAGGCCTACTAAGTTGGTGAAAGGACAGGGACTTGCCAAGATGTTATCTGAATCAAACCATCCAGCTTTGGGCATTTATCTGTCTATGATAGCAAATGAAGAATCAGAAAAAGAAGAAGAGCGGCATGGACTAGAGGTGGCTACTCAAAAAATACACATGAAATATCTAACTAGTCCTTGGTACAAAGAGATTGTTGAATATCTTTTAACACTTAGTTGTCCACCGGGCTGTGACAAAATGAAATACAGAGCTGTAAGGATGAAATCTCAGAAATATGCAATTGCTAATGGACAGCTCTATTGGAGAGACCCTCTAGGTGTATTGCTGTTATGCCTCACAGAAAATGAAGTGCAAAATGTAATGACAAAATTTCATGAGGGGATATGTGGAGGACATTATAGCTGGAGGGCAACAACTCATAAAATCTTGAGGGATGGTTTTTACTGGCCAAAATTGTATTCAGATACTTTTGCTTGGGTCAGAGCGTGTGACAAGTGCCAAAGATTTGCAGAAAGGCAGAAATTAGCAGCATTGCCCCTGATTCCCATTCATGTAAATGAACCTTTTTAGAAATGGGGATTGGATTTTATAGGAGAGATACATCCCCCATCAAGTGGCCAACATAAATGGATTCTAACAGCCACAGATTATTTCACGAAATGGGTGGAATCCATACCTACCAGAAATGCTACAGATGCTGTAATCATGAGATTTATAGAGGATAATATCATATCTAGGTTTGGCTGTCCTGCTAGAATTGTAACTGATAATGCACAAGCTTTCAAGTCTGCCAGGTTTGTGAATTTCTGCCAAAGATATAACATCATCCTGACTCATTCTACAGCATACTATCCACAGGGAAATGGTTTAGCAGAGTCATCTAATAAAACCCTGGTGAGAGCCCTGAAGAAGACAATAGCTGAAAATCAGAAAAACTGGGACTCTCAATTGAAGTTTGCTCTATGGGAAAATAGGATAACCAGCAAAAGAGCAACAGGGAAGTCACCCTATGAGCTGGTGTATGGGCGAGCTGCAGTGTTTCCTTTGCAATTGGCAATGCCAGTGGCACGTTTTATGCAGGAAAACCAGGAAGAATCAGATGACATGATCCGAAGAATTAATCAGCTGGTAGAATTAGAGGAAACAAGAAACCAGGTAGATCAGAGATTGGTAGAATATCAGGAGAAAATGAAGAATGTCTTTGATCAGCATGCAAAGGATAGAAATTTTCAAGTGGGAGACCTGGTTCTTAGATGGGATGTTCGCAGAGCTGAAAAGGGCAAACACGCTAAGTTTGATCCATTATGGTTGGGGCCATTCAAAATAGTGAAGCTGGGAAGAAACAACACTTTTTCTCTAGAAAATCTACAGGGTTATTTGTTGGATGCGCCCGTGAATGGTCAATTCCTCAAGCCATATTTCCAATTCTGACCCAGGTGGGAAATGCCTGATGGTATATACTGTATATAAGTTGTTTTGATTTTTATTTTTGCAAAGAAAAGAATGTTGATAATTACCTGAAGGAGAAGCGCAGAAGAATTGAGGAACAGAATGAACTATTCAGTGGTCTGCGTGTTCTCGACATGCCCGAGGACGACCATGCCGTCCCCGGATGGAGCCGATGTTGTACATATTCCCTCCCCCCATTCTAATTTTAGCCCCTGGCTCCCTCTAAATCTGTTTCCAGCGTCTTTATGGTAAAAAACCCTTGTGTCTCGCTCATCGCCACCTTCTCCGCTCCGAAATACATTTTTCAAAGGTTTAAAATCCACATTTTAAGTTATATTGAACCGAAGCCCCAAGTCTTAAGCCCCTCACCTCGTCGCTATCATACAACCGGAGGCCGAAGACCGTAAGCCAAGAAGAAAAGGGGCCTATCATTTTAATAATCGGGCGCAATGGTGGCCGTTCGATCAAAGCCCAAATCGACAGAGCGGACACCTTTTATACGGCGGCCCCCACATATGTACCCCGCGCGCCTAAAACAGGTGGTATTACCCCGCACCACTCTCATTGAAACGACAGTATTTACCGCGGGGCAACGATCCCATACACATGACGCCACGTGTCCTCAGTACGGGTGGGAAAACGCTTTCCTCCCACGCGTTAAACACTGTACCAGAGCCGGGCAGCAGAATTTATGTGGATCGTTGCATCTCCCGATCTCCATCCAATGGCGGAGACGCATCAGAACTGTCCGCCCGTTCACATATGTTCGCTATGTCCTATGGCCCGCCACTGTGTCATTTTCACCCACTCCCGCTCGTTGACTCCGCCATGTCGTCCTCCTGCTCATTCCCCTGTATGCCCATGTGTCGTGCCCCCATGTTTCCGTAGTGTCACCCCGTTATATATATATATATATATATGCGTGTGTTTTTGACTATTTTTCCACCTTTTATCTATTTCCCCGCGACCTAACTGTTTAACGCTCTGCGTCTGTTTACCCCATACCTCCATCGTTTCTCTCCTGTCACCCTGTGTGTTTCCATTTCCTATCCATGCGTGCAGTGTCACCTTCAGCTCCACCTCCATCATCCCCGCCTTTATCCGTGTTGGTTTTTCTAATATTTGGTGGGTTTTGCAGGTTTCAAGGTAACAGGAAGATATTTTAATCCACTGCCGCTATTACAAAGGTTCGGGGCCCATGAAAGACGATTCCCTGGGGTGAATTTTAATGAAGAAGCTGAGGGTAGGCGCGAGGAATGACCGCCATTAAAGAAGACACAGAGATGGATTCTCAGAACGCTCTAGATAAATTCGCCCCACATTAAAGATCCAAGATCTAAATCTAAAGCCAAGAGCCAAAAGTACAGTACAGGAATGTAGATTATTCCAAATCTCTTACGGCAGCAGATTTGCCCTCAGCTAAAAGCATCACAGTGTATATATTTTATTATTTATGTCTTGTACACAAGGAGATTTTTATCTCCCATCATTTATTTCTTTAGATAGATTGTTAGGTATATTCATTTATAGTCAGTCATTCATAGAGAAGGCGCGAATGTTTTCCGCCATTTTATTCAAATTCAGTCATTAATTGTGCCTCATATCCCTCCTCCTCTAGAAGTTTCTGTCTTCTCTATAAATACTCAGAAATAAGACATTTGAAGGGTTCCAGATTTCTGTCAGCAAACTGTGCAGTGAGAAGGCTTCAGTATACATTTTGTAACATTTCTGTATGAAGTTTCAGAGCCCGTAGGGTCTCAGTGAGGGGGGGTTATGACTGTAATGAGGATTCTGGTCTTTGGTATCTCACAGTATGTAATTTCTCTCATGTGTTAATACATTATCTTATTTCATGCAAATTGCCTTCTTGTATCATGTTCTAGAATGAGAGTGGCTCACTAGTTTGCAGTAAGGATTCATCTTAAGTGGTGCCCTTTCTGGAATTATTCAAGCGCTTTAAATAGGCCTAGTCATGGTATACTGTTCCATGTTCACCCTTTCCATATTTTCTGCTATGTTAGTTTCTTGAGGAAGGTGCTTTTAAAACGCCATTGTCATATAAGGATTCATAAATTGGTGCGCCCTTATATGGTTTTGTTGTGCATCTGGGTATCAGTCTCATGTCAGCTAATATCTCCTTATGTTTCTTCACTGCACTCACTTCCTGATATCTGATTTCTATGATATATTAGTTGAATCGGCCCTCTTTACAGTAAGCGGTCTCTTAACTATCTGATGCTTTCATGCTGAAGTTTTACATTGTGTCCCTACATTATTCTTATCTTTGTATCAACTTCTGAGAGAGATTGGTCCCATTCAAATCTAATTTCCTTGTTCAAAACAAGAGATAGTAAGCGAGTTCTTGGACTGACAACCCAAACTATAAAGGGCTCCTTGCTATATTAAGATGTCCTAGGCACTGGTCTATGGCAACTCTAGGTTGTCTCTAGGAGGGTGACAAAATCATCCACAACAGGAGCATTGGAAGACAACGATACAGTGCTAAGAGTCTTGGGTAGGCTCAAGGAGGAAGGAAATCTTCTCCCAACATCATCATTACCCACTCTCATTTCAGATTCTACGTTGTGGGAGGAGGAGCATGCAAGGAATGACATTCCAACACATACCTTTGGCATGGGAGATGTCAATGAGGAAAGAAGCCACATGACAGACATCTCATTTGATAGATCATCAGCGCTGTCATTTTTGGGGAGTTTAGATCCATATTGGAAATCCCAACTGTTGGTGGATTACTCCAAGGATCTTTATACATGCATGATACTTGATGACCAAATACATGAAGAGGGCTATTCAGTCCAACAAGGAGTCATCTACTATCATGTTAGGATATTCTTGTCTAGAGCCTCCAAGATCAAGGAGAAGTTGCTACAAAGGGCCTATGAAGAGTTATGTTTCAGCCACACCTATTCCATGAGGATCTACAACCTCATCATGAGAAGCTTTACTTGGGAGGGCTTTGAAGGAGAACTACATCAGCATTTTCAAGAATGCATGAACCATGTGGAGTTGGGACAGCAACATGACTCTATGGAAGAGTTATTTCAGCCATCTCTTCTTTCTTTTGAGAGAGGAGATAGATCTATGCACCACTCCATTTGTATGAGGAGAATTTTTGGTGAAGAACATACTCATGTAAATAATGTTTCATTTTTTGATTGTATGTATTCTTTTACCATGTATATGCAGGCCATAACTCCAAGAAGGAGTTTTGTACCATATAAACTTCATGGCCAACTTTGGGCCAAAAATATTTTTGAATATGGCCACTCTCTTGCATATCATAGGGATATTTTGTTTCATGATGGATGCATTCCTAAGGCACCAAATATATCTCACACTTTCAGCCATGGTGAGATGACTTGGACAGCAAGTAAGTGGTGGGGAAACGACTTACCACATCTTGATCTAATGCAATTAGGAGATGCACTGTGTTGGTTCCACATGTGGGACTATGACCCACCTCCATATGCACAAATTTATGTTTGTATGTATGTAGTTTTGATCCCATACATTGATGATATACTTGTACTTTTTATGGGGATGTATGGAGGGAGGATGGGAGGTATGTATGTGCCCTATGGGATGGAGACTCTCCATGTACCTTATGCTACATGTTTCAGGGAGAACATTGGGAAAACCATGTTTGTTTCATTTTAACTATTGTCTCCTTATGGGATGGACTGTTTTCATCTCATGAGAACTTTGGAGGAGCAATTCATGTAGGGATGGATTGGTGAAAAATTAGCTTATGGAGGAAGCTTATCACATGTTGGTGTCACCAATGAAGGAGGAGAAGATTTGCAACACTCACCTTATCAGTTGCTTGAGGACAAGCAACATTTGGGAGCGCAGGACTGTAATACTCCCAATTATCCCTAAGCTAAATGGAATATTCATTTTTTTTTAATTACTTTGTTTAAATAATAAAAGAGAAAAGGAGGTCCATAATACTCCTTAATAATGAAAAAATCAATGCCAAATGTAAAAAGGCTAAATCTTAGCTGTTAAATCAAGCACCCTTAGGTGTGAAAGGGGTTGGATATTTTGACTGGGTCAACCTTGACCAAATCTACAACACTATCATGGAGGAGTGGCCATCAATAAGGCACAACGTAGTTTTAGATGGATATGCCTTGTGTGAAAGAAGTGATCTCATTGGAAGTCGTTTAGGGTTTGCAAGCTCTTACCTTATAAACAGAAGAGGATGGAAACATTAGAAGGTTGTTGATGATTATTATATTTCTAAATATATTGTCTATTTAGACAATTATCTTTCTCTTGTTGTTTAGCTGAGATTGAATGTTATTTAGCATTGGGTGTTCCTGGTCGGGAATCCCACCTCTTCCCATTGAGTAGCTCTTGGGAGAGTTTGTATTGCATAGTCCACTATCTAGCTGAAGGCCAAGCTTCTTCTTTCAACTACAACACAGATCCTATTGAGGGTTTGGTTGTCTGAGCAAGCTGCAGCAAGTGGAGACTAGATCTTTTAGATCTAGGCCATTTAAGTGCTCCTTTTCAATGGAGGAGACTTCTAATTCATTGGGAGGAGAGTATTGGAGGACGTGAGCTTCATTTTTAGATCTTGGAATGAGGCCAACAAAATTTTGATCCCTACAACGTAGTTTTACTTCCATATTTGTGTTATTTATGTAGTTGCAATTGCAAGGTGTTTTGGCACACCATTTGGAGAGTTGGTTTTCAAGTGTTGGGGATCTACCCTTCACTTTGGAGATCTATTTTAGGATATCATTCTCTTGTTCATATCAGATCAGATCCACTTTACATATCTTAATTTTTCATTAGATATTTAGTCTTATATCTCATATCTACAACTTGTACATGGTGTTTTTCTAATAACCCAAAGGGGATTCTTTAGAGGAGCCTATATAGTGTATGGATTTGTTATAGATTTGAATTGCCATGCACTTATCTGCTCTAGATCTAATGTGTAATCTAAAGTTGTTGTAGACCAATAAAATAATGTTGTAAGGCTTTTTCCAGTCTTTATACATGGTTGTAGCACCTCCTTTTAAGGATTTCCTCTCATTGGAGACTTGTATTTCATTTTATGCATCTTATGGGCCATCTTTTACATCTATTTTGTTGTTGTAAATACAAATGAAAGGTCTCCATATTGGCCTCCTACTTTGTCTGTGATTATTTGCATTCTTTTCTTGTCTATCTGCATTGTATTGCTGCATTCCCCATTTGGGAATATTACAGACCAAAAAACCAAAAAATAAAAAATTTTAAACAATTTTTTTGTTGGCTCATGATCACACTTGTTTTCTACATATGTGTTATGTTTGTGCACCTGTATCAAGCACAGACGTGTGGGACATCGTGCAAAAATGCTGCCATGTGCAATAACCTCATGGGAAAGTTTCCTTCCTCGTGAGGTTCGCGCGCCTCTGCCTTAATTTCCCATGCGATCAAGGCAAACAAGAGGCAGGCAATCCGTACAAACTGTATTTGTACGGAACCCACCCACCCCCCCCCCCACCCAAACAAAACTGAAAAAATTGAAATAGAGGATTTTCATGGCCCTACTTGACACTGACAGCACGAATCCTGGGTACTCAGGCTAACCGCAACAATAAGAAAGGCTCGATAGAAGGGGCTCAACTCTGACCTCAAACTCTCAAATGACACAAATGAACTGAAATGAGCCATATCGACCCATATATTTCCCTTTTCTCATTATTCGACAGACCATAATGGGAGCTTAGAACACCCAATTGCAAAATCGTAAGAAACACAGTGATCAACACCTCATCATGTCCAAAGTAGGCTTCACACATCCACGCCTCATAAAACATCATTTTTTTCAGTTATGAAAGGTACGTCCTCTCTTATCGCTTTCCATTCATAATTATTTTCAATATTTTTAAATAGAAAATATGCTTTCACTTTGGGTATTGGTTGCATGTAGTACAAGCACGACAAATCACTTGTTGCCCCAGCCATTGAAGGTACAAGAGCAGGTATCATTATATCCCTAGCATGATAGGCTCCCAAAAGAAGCTTTGCATATCCTGACATCATTTCTCCATAGAAATATACCATAGGTTCTAGTCACCCAACCATGTTTATCATCACCTCACTTCACACATGATAAACATTATTGTCGGTCGGTAGAGCCTCACCCTCCATGGCATACATCACTCAAGTAGACCATAAATCAAAAACCTAGAGCCATGGACATAACATCCAAGTCTGGGATGCACTTCATGTTTATTCATCCATCATACATCAAGTCAAGTTTTACCCATGTCATGATAAAACCCCTTTCCCAGACTACCATTCTCATAAGCAGATCGAATACGCACCACCACGTCTCGCACTTGTCCTACCACACCCCCATCACCATAGCCCACTTGTGACACTTTTCATCTGCTTCACCACCCTCGCATTGAGACCAACCAATGGGGCCCCCACCCTCAGAAAAAACACCCTTGTCAAACCATAAGTGAGGGATAATTTTCATGTTTATTGGGGCACCCGTATCTGTGCTTGTACATCCAAACCCATTCGATATTATTTTGGAAAGTGTACAAATTTTTTTTTAGGAGAACATGCCCACCCATAAATCCACATTTCTCACCTGGTATTAGTCCCTAATCACCCTTTAGTCGAAGCTTCACATTCTTTACAAAACCACACCATGAAAATCATAACAACCACATACCCACCCTACACCTCCTACCAACCCTAGTGATTTCCTCACCAGAAATTGTTGTGATTATCGTGTCTTGAATTTACAAGCTTCTACCTTGGTCCACTGAACTCCCATCATCGGTTACAGACAATTCTCATCATCATGGCTAAGTTAACGTATCACACCCCGCATGCTACATCAGAAATCCTAGTCCCTCGCATCAGTACTTCTCTCAGTCAGTTGAGGCTTCCTTCTTGTCGACTTCAACAACCATCTTCTAAGAAGGAGGCAATACCTTGGATGGATCCTCACCTCAATAGGGGCATTCTCATATGGCACTATGGGAGTTATCATTTCCCATTGATGACATTCGACTTCAACACAAACTTTCATATCAAGATGGTATCATACTTCATAACCATTGCGCTCTATCATAATTTGTCAAAGACCCATGCCATCATAAACATATCTTTAAACAATGCTTAAATGTGAAGGTACTTAGTCAGAAACCCATGCATATGATGAGAATTTACTCTGAAAAATCATGCCATACCAAGATTATGCATATGGGCACCACATTCAACCTAATGTCAAAGAAAAAATTCCCCTGAGGGTGTCAACAATCATCGTCATCAACCAAACAACAAGTCACTACCATAAACGTGACACAAGCAGAACCATTATCTGTTAGATAAGCTTAACTAGCGAAAACATCACGAGCATGGGACATTCATGCCTCGTAGAAATATTGTATTTATTTTATCTCTTTTAGGTTTCCAACAGAACATGGTACCTCTTTTACTCATGACAAGGGGTCTTCAACCATAGGTTTCACATAAGTTACTCTCTCTCTCTCTCAAACGAATTATATAAAAAGTAAACTATAATGTATTTCAGTTATACAATTCTTCCTAGACCTCATACATTAGGGGGAAACTGTTATCATTGGAGAATCGTACAAGAAAAATACATTGGGAAATGTTAATAAAAAGGTACATATAAGGATTTATAGGGAAGGAATACATTACAGGATCTGAAAAATTTAACTTTTCCTAAGGTTAAGGGGGAAAATTTATCAAATAACGCACAAAAATCACTAATCCCAAGTGAGTGCAGCCTTTTATTTTATAGAAATGAAGATCGTCGCGGCTATCCCATAGATAGTCGCTCGGTCCTGAGTATGCAAAAAGTCACCATCCGAGACAACTTGGCACACTTGAAGAAGAAGATTCCCACTCAAGCCATCCAAGTACAACCACCTTGGAGCCAAGTTGAGGCCTTAGTGCAACACGCAAAAGAATCAACCTCCCACTCTTGTGTCAGCATCCATCTTGTAGCAAGAGAGGGAGGGAAAATTTGAAATTTGTCCATAAAAGATTGCCATGGGAAGAGGAACATGAGAACACATTTTTATGTTGGCGAAATTGCTTGAGAGAAAACCAACATAGTGTTTGTAATATCCCAAAATAGAATAAACATGAATATTGAACAATAAACTGGAAATTGTAGTAAACATCATTAAATAAAACATATGAGTAGATCATCTGAGTCATTTTAGTACATTCAATAATAGAGACGAAGTACAAAGTGCTTGAAGAAAAGACACTCAAGCCAGACAGAAAATCATGAATTGGCCCTAAACCTCAACACATGATATGTTGCTGCTGTAAAAACTGCTGGAATGCTGCCACTATGCAGTCCTGCTAAAAAATACAACTGATGGAAACTAGTAATGCGTAGATATACTGATTGGGTGCTCCGACATAGTCAGGATCAGAGATTTCAGGTTTCTAGCACTTTTCCAATATAACCCAGAAAGGGTTTCTCGAAATGACAATAACTGAAAATGTATCAATGGGGTTGATTTTCGCACCATAGCTGGGATACTGCTGGGAGGTGGCTGAACTGATGAGAAATCTCTTCTTACTCCAAATCAACTTCTTGGATGAAGGGTTTCTCCTCTCACTGGATGCCAAGCTAAGAAACTTGGGTTATTTCTCCTCCAATAGATCTTCCCTCTTGGATTGTGCAATTATTGAAGGAGACTGTGTTGTTGATAAGGGCTGAAGATTGGCCTGATGCCTAATGATGAAATTAAGCTCAAGAAATTTGGTTGAGTGGGCACTCTAAGTCCCTCGATGATAAGGGTTGTATTTCCGCTGGGAAACACCCATGTGCTTAAACACACAACAAACTTAGCTAAACAGCTGAAGCGTGTAGAAAGTCATAAAATACAGTTCATAAAAAATATTCAAAATGCTTTCTATGGTTGTCATCCCCTTCCTTATATGCTTGTGAGCCCTCACCCTCTTTTCCCCACACAATAATGATGCTACACACATGGCCACTAACCTCCATTATGATTGCGTTGTCCTCCATTGTCTCCACTACCTCCATGACTGCGCTGTTAATTTTGTCAAATTAACCCCATCCACATGCACTAACCCACATTGACACCAATAAGTGGTTTATTCATTTTGACCCTATCTAGATGCATTGATCCACATTCACAATAAGAAGTGGTTTTATTCCTACTAAAGGGATTTATGGGTCCCTCTACCCTCTTATTCATCTATCTTGTTGCAAAAAACAAAAATTAATATTATGATTAGCAAAAATATAATTATGAATATTACAATCCTCCCCTCTCAAATGTTGCTTGTCTTCAAGCAACTACAAGAATGGATGCTACAAAATATTCTATCCTTCCCAAGTGGCATCCTCATCCGGAAGGTTGCTTGTCCTCAAGAAACTACAAGGATAGAACTGAAGAGCCTCGTCTCCTTCTCCTGTAGCATCCTCATATGATAAGATTCTCATTTGAACAAGATTATCTCTAATGAATATGTCACCTAGTTGCTCCTCCCAAGTGTACAAGTTAGCCTTTGGTGATAAACCCAAATGGCTCTCATCCTGAAGAAGTGGGATATCCATGGAGGCAACTATATGATGTATAGAGGCCTTCTTGAGGCATGGATATTGAAAAATGTTGGGAACCTTCCTTCCCATGTGAAGCTCTAATCCCTAAGCTATCATCCACACAAAATGAATCACCCTCCAAAATGGTAATTCATAAAAAAACTACTCCACCTTTGGCTCCTGCAATATAGGTGGGCTGCATAACTCAACATGATAGACAAAATTGTCTACCCCACATTGTCTCTCTCTCCACTTATGATATCTGTATATCTGCTGCTGAATTTGGGATGAAATAATGTTTCCCTCAAGAGTAAAAAGGACAACTAGATCTTCAAAGACCCACTCTTTAGTTCTATGAACCTTTCTTGCCCAAGCCATCCCATATACAATGAATACGATATCATCACAATATGGAATCCAAATGAGAAACGCACTGAGTGTTATATGAAATATTGAATGGTACCAATGGTTTCCCAAGTGGATACAGCACAGTTTTTCTACCTGTTGTTTCATAACATAATATGGAAAGTTATCTCCCAACCATTTTCTAGATGTGCATGTTCTCTCATCTACTAGAAAGTAGTAAATGGCATTGTGTATCAACTGAGCATAAGAATAGCATAATACTTTCCCAAAGCCATACAATAAATGGCTATCTCTATCACTGATATTGGTCTTAGAAAGACCATGAAGCCCAAATATAAACTTTTCCTCTTGTGGAGCAACGCACTGTATATAAATGGAAAGTTAATGCAAATACTTTGTTAGATGATCAATAAGTGTAAAAACACAACTCATACCATGTACTGAGAGTAAGCTGCTAATGATTTTCATGGATGATCTCTCCATAGTGGCATGATATATCTCCATGAAGCCTTGGTGAATGGAAAGGAATGAACCAAGTGTTACATGTAAGGAATTTTTCTTATGCTTGGAGATCCAAGTCAATAATACCATATCATGGTAATAGATGTCTCCATCCACCACTCCATAACTCTCATCTCCTTCTTTCCCATCAAGTGCATCATATGTGAAGTGATCCTGGGAACACTCCATCAACAAATCCAAGCTCCCAAGTGACAACACTATTGGCCTTTGTGATAAGCCTCATGTCATCTCATAGCTCCATTCTTTGACATAAAAAATTCCAAAGTCATCTAACATAATGTTGTTTTATATGGGAGACTCCTTCCTATATGGAAGTACCTCTTGATCCTCCAAAGTTAAGGAGTAGCCCCTTTGCACCATGATTTTTCCACCATCTACTCCTAAAAAATCATGCAAGGTATGGGAGAAAATCAACCGGAGAGTTAGATTCTCCTTGAAAGCCCTTGATCGAGATTTATATTCTACAAGATACTCACTTAGAATCTCATGATTTAAGTTTCCTCCATCTCCATGCCTTTCATCTTCCTCTTATAATAAAAAGGGCATAGTGGATTTATTTGGAGCTCTATGCAATAATTTTTTCTTTAGCTGCTAATAGGAAGTGCATGGACCTTCCTCATCTTGAAATCCTCTTGAGGTCTCATTGCATCTCTCCATTATCCTTTGCTTGACCTCCTTGGAGAGGTCCTTCATAGATCTGAAAATAGATGAGACAAAGCTCATTCATTCCATCATTTTATATATCTTCTTCTCTTCTTACTCTTCTAATTGCATAATGGCTGAAATCCACAGGTTGAGCCAAGATTATGCTCTGATACCACTGTAATATCCCAAAATGGAAAAGACAGTAATATAGAACAAAATGCTAGAAATAGCAATGATAAATCAAAACATAAGATGTAAGCAGATCAAATAGCCATTACATTGAAGTCATAGCAGCAAAATGTGTACAATAGATTGAGGAAAATATCACTCAAGATTGGCAAAACAAGCCTCAAGAGAAAAAGTACATGAAATATGGAGAACATTGCTACACAATAATGCCCAAGGCTAAGACAACGCAGTTTTTGTGGATATAACTTCTGTTGGAGAATGTTGATACATGGATCTTCTATTACATAGCTCAAAAGGTGTCATGGATAGAGATCTATGTTCCCAAACACATTTCCAAGACAACCCAGAAAGGGTTTTCGGAAATACCCCAAAATGAAAAATGTCAGAATGTAGCCCTAGGGCTAAATAGAAGCTGCAACTAAATATTGTAAAGGAGGTGGCTGAAACTGATATGAAATATATATATCTCCTCCAATCTATCCTTCGAGTGAAAGGCTGATCCCTTCATTGAAGATCTCACCCTCCAAATCAAGCACTGAATCCTCCACTGCAAATTCTCACTGGAATAACACAGACTATGAGGGGATCTACACTGTAGGAGATGGAAATAGGTTGGCCTGGTGCCAAAATATGAAATAAAGTTCAAGGACCTTCCTTTCTGGCCTCCCAATGGAAAGAATGCTTCCTCCACTGAAAACAAGCTCAAAAAATGGTCGTACAAACCCTCCACTGCTTCTACCTTGCAACACAATAGAAATTTGAACAGAAAATGCGTTGTAGCTAAAGACTGAAGCTTGGCCTGATGCTAGAATGTGGGCTATGCAACTCAATAACCTCTCCTGAGTAGGCACTCGAACTTCCCCCGAGGAAGAGTGTGGGATTCCCGCTCGGGAACACCCTTGTGCTAAACAACACATCAGACTCCGCTAAATAGCTGAAGAGTTCAAACAGTAATAGATACCACAAAATCAATAATAAGATAACATAACATAATCCTCCATGGCTGCATTAGCCTTCCTTATATGCATTGTGAGCCTTCTCACCTTGGGTTCCGCTCATTAAAGCCACTACTCTCATGGAGAATTTCTCCCATTAACACTGTGTTGTCTCTCATTGATGATCCACTCTCTCCATACCATCGCTATTGAATTGGTCAACATTGACCTTGTCCACATGCTTTAGCCCCTGTTCACACATCGAGGTGTTTTATCTATCTATTAATATTATCCCTATTAACGTTAAGAGGGATTTTATTCCTAATAAAGAGATATATGGGTCTCCCTACCCACTTATTCATCTATCTAAATGACAAAAGAAAATATTAGTATTCCAATTAGCTGCATGCTAATTTTGGAATATTACATTGCATGTATAGCCATCAGTTCTACCCATCTCTGCATCCTTGGATCTCTAGGGTTAGATATACCCAGTGTCACATGCTGAGGCTACATCAGTGGAATCTTGTCTAAGGAAAAATAAATAAGGATCGAACCATAGTTGAAAATTTTCTTCCTTCCTCCCTTTGCCTTACTCAGTTGTTCTTTAATTTTAGAGAGTACAACCTCAACCTAGTTGAAAACTGTTGGTTCCATACAATCTAGCACATACTGGATATAAGATATGTTCGCTACATGTATTGTAGCGGTACCAGCAAGCTTTGCAATCGTGAATAAGATGGTTCTTGATGGAAAATCACGAATGTCACGGATGTTTATTTTCACATCCTTGCTAGGCTCTACCCCTGGATAGAAATACTACAAAATATAGTCTATCACCGTCTCTCCTTCGAGAGAAGAGAATGAGAGAGAAATGGGTAGGCCTCTTCTTGACAAGCCTGTCAGAAAATAGATATCCTCCATTGAAATTGGCACCACTTTTTTCCCAATGTGAAATGCCTCAATTTCCAGATCCCATGCATGAAAAAGGAACTCCAATAGTTCCATATGTTACCTCATACTTGATAGACAGAAGTACTTCAATAACCCACAATCCCTGAGGGCTCTTACAGTACCCGAATCATTAAGGGAAATCATATTTTTTTCTTCATGCTCTCTTTCCCTCCAAGTAATTGTCATTTTAGTCCGATCAATCCCTGAAATACAACCATAAGATTCAATAAGACCCTTTTCATGCAAAAAATTAGGCAAAATTTGGGTACAATGCAAGAATAAAAAATGTGAATTGTGCCCAAAGCAGTCTTGGTCAATAGACAATGCATTGCATATGCATCTGAGCTTCATTTCAAGAGCATTCCAATGCAGTTTTTGATGCCCAAGGGTGTGTTTCCCTCTTTTGAAAATGGATTTACCCTAAGGGTTCCATATCCCTAAAAAATTGCAATGAAATGAAATAAAAAGGCTACTGAAAGAAAGAGGAGGTTTGTGGCACCAACCTGGATCAAACGGTGAGCAAATCTGTCCATAGAATCGATTGAAATCAACAGCTAAATTTCGGGGGAAAAAAACAGATCAGAGCTCCAAAATGAAAATGGTAACTTTCAAATGGTTTGCAACTGATATAGCAAATTAGTCGTACACATTTATTCCAAGAATGATTTGATCACAAAGCATACTTTTATCCTTCTTTTTCGAGCTTTGATAAAAATGAAAAAGGACTTGAAGCACACTTTTATCTCTTTTTCGAGCTTCGATAATAGTGAAAAATGAATCCCTGGAGTCTTATTTTAGCTCTTTTTAGACTTCGATAATGTGAAAATATTGTCGAGAACTTGTCTTTTCGAGCTCGTAAAAGTAAATGAATTGATATATACTTATCATAAGTTTAACCCTTTTCTAGAGTGAGATAGATTATTTATGAAAAAGGAAAACCTTAGTCGAATATGGCTAGGAGGTTCTCTCAGATATCATTTTACACTTTTTCAGATCTGAGCGACAATTTTACAAAAAAGTACTTATGGAGTTTTCTTTTGTCTTCTTTTTCAAACTCTCTAAATATGAAAAAAGACTGGACTGTCACTGTCGTTAGCCTCATTAAAACATAAAATAGTGATAGGATTGTCGATCATGGCAAGAATCGAGTTTCATTCATCACTAAAATCATTAAATTATTAAATAGTGATACATTATTCGCCCGAAGGGTTGAATTATAGATCAAGCATATGTTATCCTCCTCAAGCTTGTTAAAAAATAAAGAGGTACTGGTCGACAAATGACCGGGGACCATTACGCTTCACTCCATCATTATGATTGTTTGGGTTAGGTAATATTCTTGATGGTTCATTCATACCTATGGTTCATCATACCTTCACTTCAGCTTTGGGTAAATTCTGCCAACTCATCTCAGTGTCACCGATATGTTCAAGAGAAGTCATCCAGTGAATACTCATCCTTCTGTAATACTCATAAACCTTCATTCTCATGATAGTCATATCTAAACATTGCTATATCAAGTCACATTTTGTATTCGAAATCAGTAAATACAGTTTCGCGATGAAGTGGCTTCCTTTCGACAGCAAATCATCATCGAGGAAGTTTACTTAGAAACATCATCTTCCAGTACCATGAGGCTTGTTACAGCATCGACAAGGTCCTCTCTTCCGGACTTTTGACCGAAAGATTTTGTTTGGCATTCGACATCAAATCATCTATTCACACCTTATGAAATGTACTATACTACTTTGAGATCCATTAACATCAATGGTGGTTCTCTCTCATTTTTTAACAACTCACATCATTGGATGGTAATCAAACGATGTACTACAATGTTCGACTACAAATCACATATTCGCATGCCTAGATTTGTACCCAACGATCAAGTGAATGAGATAAGAAGATCCCAGATCTAGTTTCAGCCATTTAGGCTGTGATTTTAGGATTATTTTACACATCATATGTACGGTGACCTTACATACAGACCATCATCCGAACATGGGCTTATATCTATAGGCATGTCTATATTGGGGAACATTCCAATGTAGACGACTTTCTACACTATGTACATGTTATTATATAGTTTATGTGCTGAGCATGGGAATGCCTCCCTCAACAATTCGTGATCAAGATGAATATATCATGATGTAATGTATTGTAATATTGATGAAGGTTGCCACTCTACTTTGGTTCGAGCCCATCACGTCGTAAAGCATCTCATTCAAAAAATATTATTATTATTCTAACTTCATGCTTTAGGGGGCAGCTGTTATAGGTCAATTTGGGAATCATCCCCCATGACCTCGTCAAACTGGAAATCATCCCCAAGACCAATGAAATAGGGTCTATGATCGCCTATCATTTCAATTGCTACATGCCCTAAGAGAATAATAAATCATTCATGACTTCTATTGTGAGATTTCAAAGGTTTGAATTATATGTTATGTCACTTGTGAGCTCACCAATGTTGCATCTCAAGGGACTAACTGTGTTGCTTATGCAAATCCCTCCATTTGAGGGTGAACTGAAATGCACTTCCTGACATTCAAGGGTGTGTTGATCAAATGGGAGTGAAATTATCATTGTTCTAGAATCTCCACATGGAAAATGCCTTATAGAAGAGTCCATATGTGTCAAACTTCGAATCCATGTGTCCATCTAACACCTATGAACTTGGAAACATGTATTTCCTATTATTATAAAGTAATTGATTAAGAAACTACCTTCAATTTCCCTATAGATTGAGCATAGATCCTAGTCCTATGGAAGGAAGAATTTCGGTAAATAAATGTTGTTGGATTCTCAATTGAGAGAGTGATTGAAGTGATATGTTGTTGGTGAGATGTTAATTGTGATGAGGTTGGGATGAAGCTGGAGCTGGTGACGTCAAATCGATCATTGGTTGTAACCTCCCCCTTCTACTCATTAATAAATATTGTTGTTAATTTTCCCATATATGTATCTGTTTATGTTTCTATTTATCATACAATGGACTCTTGAATCATATATATGTTTCATGTTTTATCGATTTAACTGATTAAGATAAATAGGCATCTATATACTGCAATCTCTTTGCTGTTCTTTGTTTATACTTGCAGGAATCCATCTGGCGATCTAAGTTGGATTGGAAGCTACAACAAAAGAGACAGAAGGAGAATAGGAAGCGCTTGGATCACAAGTAGGTTCTTCTATCTTTCGGTGTGTCTGTTTACTCTTAGAGAAAGTGATAGCAAAGTCTTTGATCTATTTTTCTAAATGCATAGCACCACATTTAGGGAATTTTATTTATTCGTAGATCATAATTTTGCATAACACTTCGACAAAGGGTCATAAGTACATTATTGTAGCAGTAGACTACTTTAAGAAGTGGGTTGAGGCTATGCCTACTTTTTCGAATGATGGTGAAAAAACAACCCTATTTCTGTTCAACCAAGTCATTTCTCACTTTGGTATCCCCAAAGAGATTGTCATTGACCATGGCCGTCATTTTGAGAACAATATGATGGTTGAATTGGTTCTCAAATTGGGTTTTCAGCAGGATATTTCATCTCTGTATTATCCTCAGGCAAATGGGCAGGTTGAAGCTGAAAACAAGTCCTTAAAGCTTATCCTTCAATGTAAAATTGATAAATCCAGGTCCCATTGACACGTCATGTTGTCGGATTCACTCCGTTCCAATTATTTTATGGGATGGAATCAATATTTGTTGTTGAATGTGAAATTCCTTCCCTCAAGCTGGCATTTGAGCTTCTTCCTAACACTTCAAGTCTCGAATAATGCCTTTTCCATCTAGAACATCTCGATGAGCAACGTCGAGATGCAGCTACGATGAACGAGGCTCATAAGAAACGAGTGAAGGTTCAATACAATAAAGCAGTCAAACCTAGGGTTTTTTCTAAAGGTGACCTTGTTTTGGTTTATTCTCAAGATAAGGATGCCTTGGGGGCAGTTTCAAATCAATGTGGTACGACCCTTTTATTGTTGAAAAGGTCTTGAAAAAGGGAGCTTATACCTTGGTTGATTTTGACGGAAACAAGCTGGTGGAGCCCATGAATGGGATCTATCTGAAGAAGTATTATGCCGAGGCTTTCACCTAGCATTTTCTTTGTTTTTATATATTTTATTTTTTGTACATGTCTATTTATCAATTTTTTATGTGACTTCGATGATTTTGACTTGCTTTGGAAGGTGTTTTTGGATGAGATGAGTCATTTTGGCTTTGCCGATGGTGCTAGTAAACATACCAGAATCTTGCTTCCGCGGCTTGGGTAATTCACTATCCATTCGGTTACTTGCTAGTCTCAAGGGGTGTAAGCATTGGTCCTGCTTCGAACAATTTGTCAGAGTACACTGCAGTGGTCAACCTATTATCGGAGGCAATATCTCTTAGTGTTGATTTGTTAGTAGTATACTTGGATTCACAACTGGTGGTTTCACAATTAAATAACACCTATCGTAAAATTTGTAAGTCATATTGTCTTAACAAAAATATTTTCCGTTTTCATATATTTTGAAAAAAAAAATCATATAACAAAAAATCATTGTGTGATCTTACCAATCGCCCCCCATGCTACACCGGGTGGAAGGATCAAATCTGGATCTCCTCTAAAATCCATGCCAACATAGGGATAGTCCTCTACTGTGTTCACTTTTTCTCCCCACCAAAGGAAGAACTCATCATCCTAAGTAGTCTGAGGGACCTCACTACCCTCTAGTATCTTCATCAGATCTTCACACCTATCTATCCGTGGATCACGAGGGTTTTTGATGGTAGAGATGATCTTAGGGAGAAGCCCTGGAATCCTCTCAAAGAAGAATACGCATAGAATGGTACCATAACCAAAATTATTTGTCTTAATTTTCCGGATTCAAGTCAGTTGTTTCTTAAAAATTTTCAATAAGGTTGTGAACCAATCATACAATGTAGTCAAGCAATCCACTGCCAGACTCATGCTTCCTCATGAATCCTGGTGTAAGGAAGTTGATCCAGCTACCATCATAATGGTGAAAATAACTATCTTCATGTGCAGATCTCACACATATCTAATTGGGATCTATGTCCTGGCCTTCTGAGTACCCTCAGCATAGTAAACAAACATATAATCCTCCACATTTAACCCTTCTGTGGGATTTCCGTACAAATTTACTGGTTCCCCTCTCTGAGAGAGTCCAGTTATGAAGTAAATGTTTTCGATTTCAATACTTAGTGGCATTTAATCTATCATGAAACAATATTCATCCGGATCCTAATAACTTACAAGAATCTCGAGCAATATTGTGCTCATTTTCATGTTTGGCATTTTGAAGAATTTCAATAATCCACATCCCCGGAGTATATCCAAGGATAGCTGGTCTTGCATAACCTCATTATCGATTGTTCTATTCTCTCTTTCCCTCTAGCTGATGGTCATTGTTACACCATTTTTTGGTCATATAACCTATTATCATTAGATGGACCCAAGTACACCATGTAAGACCAATTTTACTCTAAGTAAAATTGTTCTCACTATGTAAAATAACTTAATAAAACACATTTATTAAGTTGTTTATTGTCTAAACAGGAAACCCCAAAAGGAAATATTA
This sequence comes from Pinus albicaulis, assembly GCA_034641835.2. Classification (NCBI taxonomy): domain Eukaryota; kingdom Viridiplantae; phylum Streptophyta; class Pinopsida; order Pinales; family Pinaceae; genus Pinus; species Pinus albicaulis. The sequence goes on from CM076578.1 coordinate 1,082,709,789, forward strand.
AACAAATCTATATTTGTTTTATTTTCCTCATGGAATAATTAATTAAACAATAATTTAATTATTATTCCGGGTCATATTTAACCCAAAACAAGGAATTTAATGAGATAAATCCTTATTTATCTTATTATTTTCTAGGAATAGTTATTTAAATCTTATTTCAATAATATTCTTTGTTAAATATGACTAAATCATTTATAAATCATTTAATAAATCATTATTTATTTAATTATCATTCAACCACTTCCTTAAAATAATAAATAAATAATTTATTTATTTATTATTTATAAATAATTCCGGGTCATATTTAACCTAAAACAAGGAAATTAATTAGATAAATCCTTATTTATCTTATTATTTTCTAGGAATAATGATAACTACTAAATAATATCTTGCTAAATAATAACGATATAAATTAACAACAACTAATATTTATTTAATTAATATTTATCTTCTCCTAAAAAATAATAAATAACGACATGATATTATTTCATGTGATTTGACCTAAGTCCTAAATGATTTCCCAAATATTAATAAAAATATTATTACAGTCTAGAATTCAATAATGGGCTTTTATCAAAATTGTCCTGGATCACCTAATACTTTATATAAATAAGGTTTTCATTCATTTTGTTTCACTTATTTTGTATTGGATTTGATTCATTCTGTCCATTTATTACTATCATTGAATACTTCCATTATTTGTCTTGTCTCCTTTTGATTTTCAAAATAATCGGCTTAAACAATACAGAGAGAAATTAGATCTGGCAAGAGAATTTCAAGAACCATCATCCCATTGGAGTAGGAATTGGAACATCTTTTCATGCCTCTCAAAATTTCCTCTTAATATAAAAATTATTTCAAAAATATTGTTCTTGTCTTGTCTATTGGATGCATGGAGAAAAACTTTATTTTTACTGCTTAATGTCTTTTTATGCATAGATCTGGATTTGTGTAGCTTTATTTGGATCAACTAATTGCATATTTGAAGATATTGGCAGCCATAATTGATGTTAGGGCTATTTTCTATGTGTATCTAAAGTGGTCTTTTTTCTGACGAAAGATTCATACTAACAATTGGCGACTCCACACGGGTTTTCTTTTGCAACCGCTGTCGTTTTATATATTCCTGTGTGTCTAGCTATTTCAGACCCTAGGGTTTCTCTTTAGTTTTTTTAACTTCTGTGTGTTTCTGGCCCTATTGTGCAGGTGACAGACATCAGCCACAGCTGAGACGACAATTTTTTCTGCAATCTGCCGCTGAGAGACCCGGATCTGCAGGTCGCACTTATCAGCCCAAAACCTGTGACCTGGCCTGGAGGGCGCACTTTTCTACCCCAAAACTGTGACCTGGACTGAAAATAGGTCAGAACCTGCGACCTGCACTTTTCCAGCAATTTTTTCTGGGTTTGTCTGAAGCTTCTGTCAGGGTTTTCCAACCTCTGTCTCTGCCTATTTAGACCTATTTGTGATCTGTTTCACTCAACTAAGTGGGAATCTCGCCCCTTAGGGCTTTAGTACCCTCCACTTTTTGTGGACGAGTTTTAGATGTTTCAGACGTCTGAATTTTCAGAGTTTCAGTCTTCTTCTTTTCAGATCTGATACCTCACTTTCAGATCCCTTTTAGATCAGCTCTTCTCCCTTCCAAATCGCATCATATAGTTTTGTTTGGGTTTTCCTCTAGGGTCACCTCCTTGTCCCTTTTATCTTTAGTTGATTTCCCCCTTTGTTGCAGCAACCTTTCCCTTGCCTCTTTGCTGTTTTCTGCACCTCCTTTCAACAGATTTCTCCTTTAGATCCCTGTCCCTCTCGACCTTAGATCTAGTGGCCCCTCTTTAGTGTGTCTTGACTAGATTTTTTCCCTCTTTTTAGACTATTTTTGGGAGACCCGCCTTCTTGGGTTAGATTGCTGCATAGTTAGCTGTTAATTTTCTATTATTTCAGCATTATATACTATTCTCTGCAGATTTATTTTCATTTACACAACACACTTTTTTCTTTGACTCTCAAAACGTCTAGGTTTAAAAATTAAAATTAACACACGCCACACACTGACCCTAAGCGAAGAAGAGTCTGGTTAACACCGCCAAGAAAATAATTTTTTATGGCCTAAATCTACCTCAGGCTGAGAAAGGCAGAATCTAGGGTAACATCAAACCATGCTTAACCTGGTAGCTAGCCCTACTAGATCAGGAGAGGGCTCTCTCCTTGTCAATCTAAAAAAAAAATGATCAATGAGGGTTGAGATGACTTGAATGAAGACTAATTTTAGGCTAGGTATGTATGCAAAAAAGTCTTGATTGATTTTAAAGATATTTCGTTGGCTCAAGAGGAAAGGCAAATTTGGGTCTGGGAAATGAGACTCGGTTTTGCAGAGATCTGAATGGGGCAAGGTAGGGAATTGATTTGACACTTCAATTTGAAATAAATGGAGAATTTGAGACAGGTGAGGAGTTGAAGAGGGCAATAAACCTTCAGGGATCCTCTTCAAATAGCTGAAAACATAGAAAATTAAACAAACCCTAGGTAGAGCACTGCAAATTTTAATGAATTCTACCTTTATCCTTGTTTGTTTAAGTTAAGAAGAAATAAGAGAGAAAATGGTATACAATAAACACCAGTAGAATTAAATTTATAGAGAGAAACACACTATCAAAGAAAAATTCCACATGAATCCCTTAGAGTGCTGCAAACCCTAGTCTATTCCTTTGCCAAACTGCAAAGATGAATGTACAATGATGCTCAAATCATTCCCAAAATTCCAACCATGCTAATGACTAAAAAACCACAAGATATAGACAAAAAATAACTCATCCCAGCCTCTAGGGGTTGAGCTCATAAGTTTAGGAGCTGTTCCAACAAAATCTAAACTGAGAACTAGAAAGTAGGCAATGGAACAGCTTGCCTCTAAAAACTAGGAAATTGAATCATTCAGTTGCTAATAACCTTTTGATGGATGAATCTACCTCTATGAGTGAAAATTTAGCAAAATTACATCAAAATCCATCATGTTATATTTAATTACATCGTGAGTTTGACAACTAGAAGGAAAAAGTCAAACTGTGAAAAAAAAACTAGGCGAAAAATAGAGCTTTTGACCAAAATGAGTAAATTTCCTCCAATGCGCCGCGCCTGATTTCCCTATGCGTCGCACCTGTTTGCAGTTGATTTTGGAGGCCTTCCTGGTGTCCAAATTTTCTCCAACTGGGCTTGTTGGAAATTTCTGCCTATCTACTTTCCAAAACAAGTGGAATTTTTGAATTTTGCCTTCATTTTCCCCTCCAAAACTGATTTCTCCCAACACTGCTTCCTGTATGTCAAAAAAGGGGCAGAAAGGTCATTTTTGGGGTGTTTTTGACCCTTTTGGAAGCCCAAAACCTATCAAAATTTATTGGCCATTGGTAGGCATGCATATTTTTCCATGAAAAATCCAAAAATGTTGAGTTTGCATCAAAAGGAGTCCCCTATCAAAAGCGCGCGCCAGGTGGCGCGACGCATAAAGCAGAAAACTCTGTTTTTTAGGGAAAAAATTTCAAAAATGCAAAAAATGTCCCAAATTTTTTGAAATTTGGGCTGAGAGTTCTTCATCAAGTGCTGTGTTGGGCCAAGGAAGCCTCAGCCAATATCTGAATTTTATCATGCTCTTTTCGCCTCTTTGATGCCTTCTTCAACTTGGCCTTCAAGTTCCTGATTCTTGCTTTGCAAACATGGTTTCTCGCCCAATAATGATTGGCCATGTGCCTCAACATGTTATTTTCCTTGTTGGCCTTCTCTAGCATCCTTTCCCAAGCGCAAGTTTGTTCTCTCAAGCCAATATTCACGATCAGCTCAATCTCTCGCTCATACCCATGATCACTATCTCTTTCCATTGTTTTCCTTTTATTTTGAAAAATGTGGTTGTACATGGATGGTTTTGTGAATAGTGTGAAATATGGTAGAGGAATTAAATGGGTAGATTATATGGAATAAATTGTAAAAATTTATGTGTGAACAGAGTTTAGGGATGGGAGTAAGAGTTTTAGGGATGTAAGTAGGGTTTAGGGAGTGTAGGGTTTGGGATAGTGGGATTTAGGGATATGGGAATTAGAGAAATTTTGGAATATGGGAATTAGGGAATGAGTGGATTAAATTGAATAATGAATGAAGAAGTGAAAGAATGGGGGAGTGATGGAGTGGACTTGGTAGCAAAAACACAAAGACAAACCCTAAACAATTGTTTTTGAGCGAATTTGGAAAGAGGTAGTGTTTGAATTTTATCACACTAAACCACCATAAATTCTAAGAAAAACTCTTCACTAGTAATGGAAGGAATCTTAAATTACTTGCACACCATGAATTTGAGAAAATTTGGAAGTTTTGGTGAATATTATGGTGAAATTGGGCTTGCAGCTCTATGCGTCGCGCCACAAACCCAATGTTCTGCGCCACTCACCCAATGAGCTGTGCCTTTTTGCAGGGGACTTTTGGAGACCATCCCGGTGTCAAAATTGGGTTCAGGGTATATTTTTGGAAATATTATTGAGTCTAATTTCCAACCCAACTGGAATATTTCAATTTGGAGTTCATTTTCCCTGTCAAAAATCAAATCTCCCAAGACTGGTCAAAATGTGAAAAATGAGGCTGCCTCAAGGCAGAGTGCCATTGCAGTAAACTTTTGAAGGTCTTCCTCAACTCCAAATTGAGCTCATGATATCTCATTGGAAATATTTTTGTGTCTAGTTATCATTTGACACATCAAGCAAGTCATTTTTCCAACCAAGCTAGGAGAAAGCTTGATTTTCCCAAGGTCACTTCAGAGGTGCATCAATTCTCCTGAGGCAACTGTAGTTTTGACATTTATCTAAAACCATGACACCTGTGTAAAAAATGAAGGAGGTTTTTTTTCCTTGGCCTATTTTGGAAAAACACCTCTCTCAGGTTTCCAAAATTCATCTTTTATTGCTTAGAAACATCATTTGAGTAAAACCTATCCCGATGTGTGGAACAAGGGATTTGTCGAAATGAAGCGAAATGAAAGGGCTAAGGGACTTCTAAATTCTTTAGAAATTTTTTGAAAGTAGGGACGGATGTTAGGAAGTAGGGGAAAGTGGAATTTCAGAGATTGAGTGAGGGGAAGGGGTCCAAAAGGGAAAAACACAGTCCTAGCCTAGAAAATTGCCAAGTTGTAGCAAGAAACTAGGGTTTGTGCGAAAACGAGGAATTTGAGGGATATCAGTGATGGGAAGTGTTTAATAAGGTAAATTAGGGATAGGGGAAGGTGTATGAATATCAGGATACAAGTTTTTCTGATGATTTTACCATCCAAGAGAAATTACCTTCAAAACCCTAGGAGAGGGAAATAAACCTTACCTAGGCACAACTGAAGCATGAATAAGGTGTAAAATGACCCTTTGGAATCTAGGATGATGATGAAAACCCTCTGAATGATGGTACACTCAGCTGAATGGTGACATGGACTAACATCTGGACAACTTTGACAGGAGTAAAAGCAAACCCTAGACCTAATACCTAGTGACCAAATTTTACTTGAAGACTCACTGAAATGACAAAATTTGACCTTGACACCTTAAAATCACCTTGTAAGAGCGTGTTTGATCATTGGAGGAAGGCTGCAAATAATAACACTAACATTGGCTCCAACGGGGATGGTAGCTCCTTGGAGGTGCCAAGAACTACAAATCTTTGGAAAGCAGACAATGCCTTCATCCATTGGGCAATGAAGTCAAAAACTCAAGCTGAAATGAATGACTGAAAACTGATGACTTGACGACACAAATTGACTCTCACTCAACTAAAAACTAACTCGATACTTAAACACAACTGACAAACTAGAAAATATGCTCAATATGAAGCTTATTCAATACAACCTACTCTAGTTGTTCCATTCATCACCTAATCAAGTGAAATGAAACAACCAATGCAACCAAGTAAGTATTCCTACTTCTGTTTGAATTCTCCACAAGTGCTTAGTTATGAACAACAAGAGAGGACTACTGAAAGGCAACTCCCATGAAAACATGGAAACAGATCCATTGAATGATATGGATTCTCTATTCGCCTCCAAAAACACTGCATAAGGATCTTGAAGTTCATGCACACTGGGGCTTAGCTCATCCAATGGATTACTTCTCTTTTCCTCATACCATGAATGCAAACTTTTTTTTGAGCTTTGTGACGAGACTCCTACTAAAAATGACAAATAAATCAGCTGTTGGATCAATTTTATATCAGCACACGTTTCAAGCTCACATGTAGTCAATGGAGAAAGACTTTGACTGCAGACATCATCCAACACATTAGCTATTGGATCGTGAAAAACTTGAAAAGACTGCTACAACCTATTTTCTATTGGTTCCGATGAGATTACATGATTTCCTACAGGATGCTCATTTGAAGATATACTATGCAATTTACCCTTCAAAAACTGAAATGATTCAAAACAAAATGGTACGAAACCATCTTGTATCATTTGATCATATGTTCTAGCTTCCATGTCTTCATCTGCAACTTGACAATCAATGGCATTCGGGGGCTGCAAATCTGGATATGAGAAGTCTTGAACAAGGTTTTTATTGCCCTCAAGATGGTCCAAATCAAGACTTGTCGACAGTTGATTTCGGATTGCATGAATGTTGTCTCTGATGAACTGAAACGAGGCAAAACAAAAAGGCAAAGATCCTTCACTTAACTCAAAATTTTCTGCACTTTCCTCATCATTTCCATAGCAGATATGTGATGGCTAAACATTGTATTTGAACTGCTGAAAGTGAACTTCTTCCTCCCACAAACTAGCTGCTGATTTGTCTGCAAGATTAGCTTCTGTTTGGAGAACATAATCATCATCATACTGATCAAACTGAGGAAAATCATCAGTATAAAACACATCATCAAGCATACATGTCATATCAACAGCTCTCTCTTCTCCAAGATGATCTATAAAACAATCATTATCAGATCTATGACAACTGGGATAAGAAACAAAATGTTTTGGATCAGAAACTTGTTCTTCTTCAATCGGCGAGCCATGGGCTTGAACATTATACTCATTCCTTGTGATGATCCTTTGCATCATCTCTTCCACTACACTTACCAAAATGTCAAGCTTTACCTCTAGAGATGTCGATTCCCTCGGATCTATGTTTTTCATCTCTTCTTCCTTCAACTTTTCCCTTCGGATCACCAAATGAGCTTCTACATCTACTGCATTGTTTTGTATCTCTTCAAGTGTTGCTAAGTTCCTTTCTCTCAGCTAAAACTCCATTTCTGGATCAAAATCACCTGGGTAATGCAAGAGAGCGGATCCAAGAGGAGGTCTTATATTAACTGGCATCGAATAATAAACTTGGTTAAATCTGGCAGAAAACTGTTGTACTGTCTCCCCTGGCAGTCTTTTCAGCTGGTTATACTCTTATATAATCAAGAAAGGGTTCTGTCTAATCACCCACCTGTCGAGGAAAAATTTGACGAACTGCTGGAAATCTGAGATGCTCGCATCAAGTAGGGTTTTGAACCAAATCTTGACATTGCCTTGCAAAGAAAGAGAAAAAAGCCTAATACTGACATCGTCTTCATCAACTTCAAAAAGGTCAAGAAAAGACTCAAAATTCAGAACATGTCTCTCAGCAGTGATGTTGTCGCATTCACCATCAAATCTTGGTAGATATAGGTCATGATTTTTAGGGAAAGCATGGGATATAGGAGGTAAAATCAGAGGCTTGTATTGATCTGGAATTTTACAAGGTATAGGGGTATGTACAAATGCTACAGAATTAGTCTTGGTCTCTTGAGGTTCATCAGTTTGAAGATGGTCATCACAAGATTCGGAAGAATGGTCTTGATCAAGCTCAAAAGCACGCAAATCTTTGGTATTCACAATATTCAAAGGGAAGGAATCAAATGCAGGCCGAGGATCTTTTCTCCTATACAATATACTTTACAAAGCCTTCTTGACATTCTCGGGAAAAGAGAAGAAATAATTTATGACAAAGAACAAAATGTCTTGGATGAAATTCCAACTTGAATACTTGATCTTTCCATATTGTCCTTTCATGTTTCTGCTGGTTAGGTTCATCCTCCAGTGGAGTCATTGGATCTGATCTCGAAAATGATTTAGAGTCGCCAGGTGAATGATTCCAGCCTTGCGGTGTCTGATCGTGTCCACCATCAACAATCAGATCTGAACTTGATTAGATCTTACTGAGGAAACCAGATGTTCAATTCATAAACTAGACCAGAGATTGATTGAAGCAAAATTCATCTACTTTCGCTAATGCAAAGCAAGAGCATTTCAAAAGCTACCTGGATAACTTCAGGCTCCGTCTGTAGTTTATAAAGCAAACAAAAAACTTTTCTTCCCCAGTATGGTCGCCACTATGTTATGGCCTAAATCTACATCATGCTGAGAAAGGTAGAATCTAGGGTAACATCAAACCACGCTTAACCTAGTAGCTAGCCCTACCAGATCGGGAGAGGGCTCTCTCCTTGTAAATCTTAGCAAAAAATGATCAATGAGGGTTGAGATGAATTGAATGAAGATTGATTTTAGGCTAGGTATGTATGCAAAAAAGTCTTGATTTATTTTAAAGATATTTCATTAGCTCAAGAGGAAAGGCAAATTTGGGTCTGGGAAATGAGGCTCCGTTTTACAGAGATCTTAATGGGGAAAGGTAGGAAATTGATTTGACACTTCAATTTGAAATAATTAGAGAGTTTGAGAAGGGTGAGGAGCTGAAGAGGGAAAGAAACCTTCAGGGATCCTCTTCAAACAGCTGAAAACATAGAAAATTAAACAAACCCTAGGTAGAGCACTACAAATTTTAATGAATTCTACCTTTATCCTTGTTTGTTTAAGTTAAGAAGAAATAAGAGAGAAAATGGTATACAATAAACACCAGTAGACTTAAATTTATAGAGAGAAACACACTATCAAAGCAAAATGCCACATGAATCCCATAGAGTGCTGCAAACCCTAGTCTATTCCTTTGCCAAACTGCAGAGATGAATGTATAATGATGCTCAAATCATTCCCAAAAGTCCAACCATGCTAATGACTAAAAAGCCACAAGACATAGACAAAAAATTACTCATCCTAGCCTCTAGGGGTCGAGCTGATAATTTTAGGAGTTGTTCCAACAAAATCTAAACTGAGAACTAGAAAGTAGGCAGTGGAACAACTTGCCTCTAAAAACTAGGAAACTGATTCATTTAGTTGCAAATTACCTTTTGATGGATGAATCTACCTCTATGAGTGCAAATTTAGCAAAATTAAATCAAAATATATCATTTTATATTTAATTACATCATGATTTTGACAATTAGAAGGAAAAATTCAAACTGTGAAAAAAAACTAGGCGAAAAACAGAGTTTTTGACCAAAATGAGTAAATTTCCTCAAATGTGCTGCACCTGATTTCCCTATGCGTCGTGCCTGTTTGCAGCTGATTTTGGAGGCCTTCCCGATGTCCAAATTTTCTCCAAGTGGGCTTGTTGGAAAGGTCTGCCTGTTTACTTTCCAACAAAATTGGAATTTTTGAATTTGGCCTTCATTTGCCCCTCCAAAACTGATTTCTCCCAACACTGCTTCCTGTGTGTCAAAAAAGGGGCAGAAAGGTCATTTTTGGGGTGTTTTTGACCCTTTTGGAAGCCCAAAACATGTCAAAATTTCTTGGCCATTGGTAGGCATGCATATTTTTCCATGAAAAATCCAAAAATGTTGAGTTTGCATCAAAAGGAGTCCCCTATCAAAAGCGTGCGCCAGGTGGTACGGCGCATAGAGCAGAAAAGTCTGTTTTTAGGGAAAAAATTTCAAAAATGCAAAAAATGTCCCAAATTTGTTCTTCATCAAGTGTTGTGTTGGGCCAAGGAAGCGTCAGCCAATATCTGAAGTCTATCATGCTCTTTTCGCATCTTTTATGCCTTCTTCAACTTGGCCTTCAAGTTTCTGATTCTTTCTTTGCAAACATGGTTTCTTGCCCAATAATGATTAGCCATGTGCCTCAGCATGTTCTTTTCCTTGTTGTCCTTCTCTAGCATCCTTTCCCAAGTGCAAGTTTGTTCTCTCAAGCCAAGATTCACGATCAGCTCAATCTCTCGCTCATACCCATGATCATTGTCTCTTTCCATTGTTTTCCTTTGGTTTTGAAAAATGTGGTTGTACATGGATGGTTTTGTGAATAGTGTGAAATATGGTGGAGGAATGAAATGGGTAGAGTATATGGAAGAAAGTGTAAAAATGTATGTGTGAACAGAGTTTAGGGATGGGAGTAAGAGTTTTAGGGATGTAAGTAGGGTTTAGGGAGTGTAGGGTTTGGGATAGTGGGATTTAGGGATATGGGAATTAGGGAATTTTTGGAATATGGGAATTAGGGAATGAGTGGATGAAAGTGAAGAATGAATGAAGAAGTGAAAGAATGGGGGAGTGATGGAGTGGACTTGGTAGCAAAAACACAAAGACAAACCCTAGACATTTGTTTTTGAGCGAATTTGGAAAGAGGTAGTGTTTGAATTCTATCACACTAAACCACCATAAATTCTAAGAAAAACTATTCAATAGCAATGGAAGGAATCTTAACTTACTTTCACACCACTAATTTGAGCAAATTTAAAATTTTTTGGGAAGTTTATGGTGAAATTGGGCTTGCAGCTCTATGCACCGCGCCACAAACCCAATGTGTCGTTCCTTTTTGCAGGAGACTTTTGGAGACCTTCCCGGTGTCCAAATTCAGCGCAGGATAGCTTGTTGGAAATATTATTTAGTATACTTTCCAAACCAACTGGAATTTTTCAATTTGGAGTTCATTTTCCCTGTCAAAAATCAAATCTCCCAAGACTGGTCAAAATGTGAAAAATGAGGCCGCTCTGCGTTATGTCGTTGCAAATAACTTTTGAAGGTTTTCCTCAACTCCACCGAGGTCATGATAGCTCATTGGAAATCTATTTGTTTCTAGCTATCATTTGATGCATCAAGAATGTAATTTGGCCAACCAAACTAGGAGAAATATTTATTTTCCCAAGGTCACTTCAGAGGTGCATCAATTCTCCTGAGGCAACGGTAGTTTTGAAATTTCTCTAAAACCATGACACCCGTGTAAAAAGTGAAGGATTTTTTTCTTCCTTGGCATATTTTGGACAAAAACCTCTCTCATATTTCCCAAATTCATCTTTTATTTCTCTGAAACATCATTTGAGTGAAACCTATCCCGATGTGTGGAACAAGGGATTTGTCGAAATGAAGCGAAATGAAGGGGATAAGGGGCTTATAATTCTTGAGAAAATTTTTGGAAGTAGGAGGGATGTTAGGAAGCAAGGGGAAAGTGGAATGTCGCAGATTGAGTGAGAGGAAGGGGTCCAAAAGGGAAAACACAAAGCCTAGCCCAGAAAATTTCCAAGTCAGAAAGCAAGAAACTAGGGTTTGTGCGAAAATGAGGAATTTGGGGGATCTCAGTGATGGGAAATGTTTAATAAGGTACATTAAGGATAGGGGAAGGTGTATGAATATCAGGATACAAGTTTTGCTGATGATTTTACCATCCAAGAGAGATTACCTTCAAAACCCTAGGAGAGGGAAATGAACCTTACCAAGGCACAACTAAAGCATGAACAAGGTGTAAAATGACCCATTGGAACCTGACATGATGATGACAAACCTATGAATGATGGTACACTCAGCTGAATGGTGACATGGACCAAAATTTGGACAACTTTGAAAGGAGTGAAAACAAACCCTAGACCTAATACCTAGTGACCAAACTTTACTTGAAGACTCACTAAAATGACAAAATTTGACCTTGACACCTTAAAATCACCTTGTAAGAGCATGTTTGATCACTAGAGGGAGGCTGCAAAGACTGACACTAACAAACTTTAAAATCAATTGACACTACACCTTTCTGCCCTTGTTTCGACATTATGATCACTTGATTCTGCACCTCCCTGCCCTTGTTGGTCCTTCTTCTTCCCTTTGTGCCGTCATCTTTGCGCCCCCAAGGCGTATATCCTGGAGACTTCTTGGCCTTCACCCTCAATTTCTGGTTGGTCGACCTACTCCTTCCCGTCGTTGTCGAGTTAGTCCCCCTCTGAGTCCGCACTCCGACTCCTCTTTTGATTCTCCCCATGTTACCTTCACCATGTCTGGTCCAGGGCCTAATGCTAGTAGCATCCCCAGCCGTAATGCTGGGAATGTTACTAGCGGAACCGCCATGGGAACTACCTCGACTGCTCCCTTGCTCCCCTTCATGGCAGGCCTCAGTCTCCCCGATTTCAATCAGTTGATCAATGATCCTATCCGCCACGATGTTAGTTGGCCTGCTATGCCAACCAAGCTCCCCTCCGACATTCCCAAGTTCGAAGGCCTTGCTGGAGAGGATCCCTCCAACCATATCCGATCTTTCCACATGTGGTGTTCATCCCATTCCATTATTGATGATTCCATCCGTCTTAGATTGTTCCAACACACGCTTACAGGCGAAGCTTCTAAGTGGTATGTTGATCAACCCACTTCCTCTCATACCACCTTTGCGACTCTTGCCCGGGCTTTTTTATCTTACTTCCAGCTTCCCCTTCGTTATGACACTGGTATCGAACTTTTGACTTCTTTCCGTCAATCATCTGCGACCCGCCTATTCGATCATGTCCAGGAATGGCGGAGAAGAAAGAGCCTATGTCAATCTCCTACCTTCGAAGACCGTGTTTACATGGACTGGTTCCTTAGATCTCTCTCGCCCCTTATCGGGAAAGATGTCGCATCACATTTTCCTCAAATCGAAGAAGCTGCCCTCCAAATGGCATTAAAATATGACCCGATCTATGCTTAGACGGGTTATGTTTATACTGTTCTACCTGATCTCCCCAGACCCGGGGATGCCAATGCACCAGGAGTGCCTCATGCCGCCGACAGTATCATTGGATCTATCTCTCATACATACGCCCAACCTCCCATGGGTTATGGTTTTTCTAGGGGGGGAGGCAACACCTCCCACACTTTTTCCCCTCCCAGTAGCACGTCTCTAGGATACGACATGCACCCTCTTTTGGCCCAACCTCCTACTTACCACAATGTTACCCAACCCCCTTATTATCTGTATCCTCAACTTGGTGCTCCAGCTCCTCCAACATCAGCACCTCCGCTTCCCTTGCCTTCTCAACCCCCACAACAACAGTCACCACCCCCTCAAGAGTAGGTGGATGCACAACAGGGATTTGTGGCTACCCAACCACCTGACTGACAAGTGGCCACTCAACCTTCCCCTTCTGGTTCCTTCGATTACCAGATTCTCATGATGAACTCTGATCAACCTTTACCTGTTGACCTTAACCTTCAAACTCGGTCTCGTCAGTACCCCAAGCCTCCCGCTCCGTCTATCCTCGAGTCACCTTCTTCAGGTTCTACAGAGCCTCTTTCGACATCTAATGGTCCCTTGCATATACCTCGGCCCAAATTTGAGGTTCATACCAAGATTCCTAAGGGCCCATTATGCCGAAATGTTGCTTCTGGTCGAGCGACTCATTCGTATAGCATAGTAGATGATTTGTCGCAATCTCCTGTTGCCATTTCAACACTGGAACTCCTCCAGTCATTTCCTTCTCAAAAGAAGGCTCTACTATCCGCCATGGGCGCTGTAGATCCTGCTGATGACCAGTTGATTGTTTTCGACGCCCGTCAATCAGAACATCCTCCCCTTCCCGCTTCCGTAGCTTTCCAAATCCCAGTCAAAATCCAGAATGCTCACGTTTCTCGGTGTATTATTGATGAGGGGGCATCCACCTGTGTGATGTCTGCTTCGGTTTGGAAACAAATTGGATATCCCGAGCTGGCCCCTTCCACAATCACCCTTCGTGCATGGGACGGCCATGCCTCCCAGCCCATTGGCCTATTTCGTAATTGTCCTATCACTCTTGCGGGCAAGACTATTTGCATTGACTTTGAAGTCATCGACACCCCTCTTGATTATAACATTCTTTTGGAGCATAGCTACACCTATGCCATGTCTGCTATCCCATCTACGGTCCACCGCAAGATATTTTTCCCTCATAATGGAAAGATAGTCACCATTGACCAGTTGACATATCATGAGCCAAAATCTCAGACCTCCCCTAAGTCAACCATCTCTTCTGTAGCCAATAAGCAAACCATCGATTCTTTGACCAATGTCTCCCCCGGTGTCTACAAAGACTCCTCCTTGCTTGGAACTTTCCCTGGTATTCCTCCTCCTGCTGTCTCTGATCCCAGCTTAGCGAATGTTTGCATGATGCAATCATCTCGAGCTGACCTTAAACGACCCGCTTCGGCTAGTCAGCAACCTCAACCTCAACCTTGCCTGTCGCAACCTGCTCCTAGCCCTTCACCTCAGCCAGTCGGACCTCTTCCTTCTGGCCCTTCTCCTAAAACTGGTACCCACGAGCCCCTCTATCCTCTTGGGTCGGTTCCAATAGGTCTCAAACATCTTGGAGCCATCCCTCTTGGCCATTAACCTACTGGTTAGATACCTTTCCTTGTTCCCCCTCCCGGAGTCTATTCGATTCCCATCATGGCAAACCTTTCTCTCCCTAACCTGACCCTGGGTATACCCGTCTGGTACCTTGATCCTCCAACCGCTACCCCGCCTGGTCACCCCAAACCTTACCTTGCTTTGACACCAGTTCAACTGGGTCCCCTAGCTTCTTTCGTTGCTACAGTGCCACCCGCACCTCAATAGGACCCTTCTCCTATTGTGACAACTCCAGGAAAGAAAGGTAAAGCTCACAATGGGGCATCCAAAGACAAGGCCACCTCGAATGACACTGCCCCTACTCTGCCCGCAAAGCCTTGCGCCTTATGTTATGTCATCGGTCATGCCACCCATACTTGTCCCGAGTTGCCCCATATTAAACACATGGTTAAAGTCGCGTTCCTTGAGTCTACGGTCCCTGAAACCTCTATTTCTTCCTTGACCGCAGCCAAGAACCCAAAGACTATTCGCACCAACAAACCCTGTGCTCTGTGTGGTGTCCATGGCCATTATTCCCACCATTGTCCCCACCTGACGCATTACTGCGCCTCTTTAGAGGTAATTCGAGAGTACGAGATTGAACAAAATCAATCCGCCTCTCCCCTACTTGCGCAGTATGCTTCAGGTCAGCTTGAGGATTTACCTGCTCCCATTGACATTCCCTCTCCCGATGTCGAGATGACGGAGCTTGTTGCCACCATTTTCTACCTATCATCATCCATGAGACCCTTGGTGGAAGTCCCCTTGGAGACTTCCCCTAATGTTGCGCTTGACCTCCCTTTAGCGATCACCCTAGGCTCAAAATCGGTAGATCCTTTATCTACTTGCTCTTCTGTCACCCCTTGTGACGATGCGCATGTTACCCTCTCTTCTCGTGATGATGAGTCAGGTAGCTTCGTCGCGTCAGGTGGTATTTCTTCCACCAGTCACCCCATATTCTATCACGATGATGACATTATGGAAGAAATCACCACCCCCGAATTTATCTATTCCCCCTTACATCGAACCCATGTGTTCACACCACATACACCTTGTGGCCATTACATTGAAACCCAATGTTTGGGTAAGGGGGCACCCACATTTGAGAGACCAAGAGAAGCAATTCTCCACAACTCTCCTAGTGTATTTGGTCGTGTTGACTTTAGTACCATTATTCTTCCACATTTAGAAGAACCTCTAGAGTCCCATATCACTTCAGATCACTCTAGGGATGATACCCCTTATCGTTCCTTCATCTTACATCAGCAACCCAGTATTTTAGACATTGTTGTTGACCAACCTATAGGTTTTCTAAGAGAGCATCAGTTCATTATCTCCAAATCCTCTTTTTGGGATAGTGACACCAGGTATGCCAACCCAAAAGCTTAAAGTCCATTTGATTCATATATGCAGTACTAAAAGAGATTGGTAATCCTCTATTTCCTTTCTCAAACTGCATAACCATAACGAAAACAAATGGCGCACCATATCATTAAAATGTGTTTAGATTCCCCTTTTTCTAAATACATTTTGGCATGACCACAACATGCTTGGGGGTACCTATGCCCCTCAACCATAAAAATCCCAGATCTCAGCCAAAAACAGCACTGAAACCCCCCTCCTCTGACAAGTCACACTTTTCATGGCATTTCCTGGGACCGGTCACATTTTTCTGCCCAGTACCTGCTACCTAGGTCGCAGAATAGACCCTAAAAAGTGAGACCTATCCTGTTCATGAGCTTTGGGTACCTGTTAGTTTTTAGTACCTTGATACTTCACCAGGACACATTTTTCCCAAGAAAGGTCTCTTCACCTCTCCTAAAAATCGGATTTCCTCACTTACAACACTTGTACTTGAGGCACCACTTTGCCTCCATACTTGTCCTTGTTCGTGTTGATTTTCATCATGATTTACCATCTTGTACTCATGTTTTCATGGTCCCCCATTGGACCTTTACTGTGTGGCAGCACCATCGAGTCGCCCTTGTTTAGATCATCTGATTTGAGTCATCATCACATTCATGGAGTCTATCCCGACTCCCTTTGTGCCCCGCTATAGTCCTCCATCCTTCATTGCTTGGTCCCTCTCTCGTGTCGCACATTATGGCCTTCAGTCCCATTTTCCCCTATCCCTCATGATATTGTGTCAGTCGCTGCAAGGTCATCCATGCCCTTTATGCTTTAACAAGGGAAGTCGTCCATTCGCTACTCAGTACCCCCCACTTCATCATCATCATTAGTGTCATTCTGTCAGTCGCTCTACTATTTTCTCTCGTGCCTTAGTTGAGGATTCCTTATTGCCTCACCTATGGTAGACCTCCTTCTGTCGACGTCAGCTCATTCATTCTAGAAGACAGGTCTAGAGGGCGGTGTACCTTGGTTCCAGCTTCCACTCTTGTTCGGCGCCCCGGATCAGGAAAAGGGACTACTTATTGCCCTTTGACTGGGTTTTTTCTCACCTTCAGCTCCTTTCAGCATGATCGAGATTCGTAAACTTGATGGTCCAGTGATGCAGCAGTTGTTCTCTGTGATTCTCGAGTGTGTGTGAGATGTCTCAACCCTCATGAGGGGGTGGCCCTGTAGGTAGCCCCCCACATGCCTGGATGACCTCCTCCTCGCAGCCTTCGATGCAGCTCCATACATTTGATGATGTTGGCCTTAGCCGCTTGTAGCACCTCTTTGATTTGCATGTATCAGTCATATTTTTTGAGCCCTTCCCTGTTCATAGGGGGAATTTGGGTTGTATTTATATCTCTTGTACTCAGATATTAGTGTATAAGTCCTGGCTATTATCCCAAACACAACATGTATGTGGGATTCATCATTATATATTTTATCTGGCTCATGTTTATGCCAGCATGTACTTTGCAGTTCAGTTCCTTGTTTATTGGACACTTTATTCTTTTTTACTTTGTCTTGGCGGGCATATGTATGCCTCCCCCGCTGCCTTTAGCACAGGTACCATCTCATAAAAAGATACTTATTGCACCTGTAAGTCTCGTCTCCTCCAGCTCTAGTTCTTTAGCACCTTAGACTACCTTACATTTCTCTCTCTGACTTCCCTTTTGGATGTCTGGTGATTGAGTTCTTACGACGTACTTCGGTCATACGATTTGCTCCTAACACTCACACGCTGTGGGGAAATCTGTTACACCATTTTTTGGTCATCTAACCTATTCTCATTAGATGGACCCAAGTACACCATGTAAGACCAATTTTACTCTAAGTAATATTGCTTTCACTATGTAAAATAACTTAATAAAACACATTTATTAAGTTGTTTATGGTCTAAACAGGAAACCCCAAAAGGAAATATTAAACAAATCTATATTTTTTTGATTTTCCTCATGGAATAATTAATTAAACAATAATTTAATTATTATTTCGGGTCATATTTAACCCAAAACAAGGAATTTAATTAGATAAATCCTTATTTATCTTATTATTTTCTAGGAATAATTATTTAAATCTTATTTAAATAACATTCTTTGTTAAATATGACTAAATCATTTATAAATAATTTAAGAAATCATTATTTATTTAATTATCATTCAACCACTTCCTTAAAATAATAAATAAATCATTTATTTATTTATTATTTATAAATAATTCCGGGTCATATTTAACCTAAAACAAGGAAATTAATTAGATAAATCCTTATTTATCTTATTATTTTCTAGGAATAATTATTTAAATCTTATTTAAATAATATTCCTTGTTAAATACGACTAAATCATTTATAAATAATTAAATAAATCATTATTTATTTAATTATCATTTAACCTCTTCCTTAAAAATAATAAATAAATCATTTATTTATTTATTATTTACAAATAAAGGGATTTGACCCAAGTCAAATACCTTTTCCCTCCAACAAATATAATAAAATATTCTTAAAAGGTGGTTCTAGAATTTGGTTAATAATATTTTATTCATGCACCAAGTCCTAGACTACCCTAATATTTTGTTATAAATAGAAGGGTTTTCCCATTCATTTGTCACCTTTCATTTGCATATTAGATCACTCTGGATCTATACTCTTGGTCTGACTTTGAGCCATTATCATTGTCACATTCTCCATTATCTGTTTTGTGAGCTCCCTTTGAGTTCTATGTTTGTCTGGGTTTTCTACACCAACAAGAGAGAGAAATTTTAGATCTGAAGTGCTGAGGACTTTCAAGAACCCATCCCATTGAGGAGAATTGGAAACACCTTTCTTTTTTTCCTCTCAGGTGCCCTTTAATATAAAAATTATTTCAAAAATATTGTTCTTGTCTTGTCTATTGGATGCATGGAGCAAAACTTTATTTTTAATGCTTAATGTCTTTTTATGCATAGATCTAGATTTGTGCAGCTTTATTTGGATCAACTAATTGCAGATTTGAAGATATTGGCAGCCATAATTGATGTTAGGGCTATTTGTTATGCGTAGCTAAAGTGGTCTTTTTTCCGACGAAAGATTCGTACTAATAGTCACCCTACATCATTTCATCCAAAAACCATTTAGAAATTCATTTCAAAATTCCGCTCTGTGCATACACGAGTCCATTCGGACATAGTCGCATCTATATGCGAGTTCCTCATTATGAACCTGCATATACGCATAGGGTTTAAAAAAAAGCATATATTTATATGGTGAAAATCCCAAAAATTTACTTGAAGCGATAAAGAAATTAATGAATAAGTTGAGTATGAGGCTTACTTGAAAGATTTGGATCAATTCAGTGGGTAATTGCTCCGTTTCCAAGAAGGGGATGTTTTTCTCTAGAGCACTTTCACAATTTCTTCACAACACAAATGACAAAATGTGAGTCCAAAATACCTATTTATGCCCATAATTCAATTTTTTTTTTTTCGCAAATTTCGTTTGTGGTCATTTTTTGAATTTGTTCACAAATTTTTAACCTTTTGGCTTGTAAGTGTTGGGACAGGTTATTTTCAGGTCCATTCTGGTGATTTCGAGATGATTCCATTTTTTTCTTCGGATCCATGACCGCTAACCTGTCATGGAAAGTAATTTATTCCAAACTGGCATATAGGTCAGGGAATTCACTTTCCATTGCACTTATGCATACTAGCCTCCATTCTGAAATCTTGTCATAGGGTTGACCCGGTCATATTATGACAATTAAACCAACTACACTCGCCAACTTATAAATCATGATATGATGGTAGAGCCATCTTTACATGGGATTCTTGGTTATTTCCTCACTAGCATTTGTCACCCATCCTGCAATTTTTGTAGGCCAGGGAGTCCTTTTTAGTTCCACCATGAATTATGCGTTGAAGCTTCATTCTTCTTCTTCTTCACTATTTTTGTTCTAGCCATATATCTTGGAGGCTCTCATTTTATTGTTGAGTTGTATTGTTGTATTGCATATTGACCATTTGTATATCTTGGCCTTTAGCTGGATTCAGTTGAACTCATATTCAAGCCAGCTTTTGACCATGTCTTTCTACAAAGTTAACTGTGCAATCACTTAGCCTTCACAACTTAACACTATTTCCCATGGATGGAACATTCCTAGGGGAACAACCTAGATCACCAGCTAAGGAACCTAAATGACCGCTCAGTGATGAAGGAAGTACAAGTGCAACGACAAAGTGTCACTTACTAGTTTTCACCACCTTGCATTGAGCATAGGTTTGTTCCTATCCCAGGAAATAGACCATTTGTTTAACTCACACTCGTTCTATCCATTGTACTATATGCATTCTTTTATTCCTTTTCAGGCTTTGAAATATGAAAAATACAAAAAAAAAAAAAAAAAATTCCAAAAACAGTGGGAACAAGACATTACTTCCATATTTGATGGCAGCTAAAGATTTAGTTGTGTTTCCCTTAAACAAAGCACAAAAAAACTAAGTCTTTTCTCCATTTGGGAAGGGTTTAGTTTTTACCTAGGAGAAGCTGTAACCTTTTTATCAAGTTAGTACTCCCCCAGTTGGTTATCTCTTCCAATCATATGGAGGGTTTGTTTATGCCTGCTGCATGAAAAAATTATACAAAGTTATCATATCCTTCCATAGTCAAAATAAGTCGTGATTTTGGTTTGAAGGAAGTTAACCTAAGTCGCCATTTCTGTAGTGTCTCATGACTCATTTTTCAGTCCGCCATCCCAGTCTTTCAGAGTCTTGTTATATCACATCAGCTATTTGGTCCTTTTCTCATGCTAGTTTGAGAAGGTCTCCATTGACTTCTTGTCGGCGAGTTTGTCTCTTATCAACTTCAACAAATTTCTCTGAGAGTAAACCTAGAGCCGCACCCTGGCCCTATTTACATCATTAATAGGTGACCTTGTGCTCAGAATTTTATCAACTTCAAGCATGTTTTACTGAGTGGTTTCCCTTGTGTTTGACATCAAGTTCCTTGGTTTCCATTTGACCCTATCGGTGGATTCCTTGCCTCTTTTCCAGCTTTCATTATTGGTTGGTTCACAGGGATCCTGATATGTGCTAGCTACATTTTGTGCATGTTGGAAACATACTTCGGGTTGGTTACTTCACTCTTATTCATCCGATTCCTTCCAAATTTTGGCCTGCAAGTTACACTCGCATTAGATTTATGTGGGATGCCTTAATGTGTTCCTTCCAGCAGATCGTTTCCCATCGACTCCAAATCATTTCTTTGGGAATAAGGTCTAGAGTCCTTTTATCATTACCTTAGGGTTTGCAGTCATCAGTGGCAGAGTCCTTCACTATCGACACTGAGAATACATCAATGTATCCTGATTGGTAGACTCTCTCATGTTCTTCAACTCATTTATTCGCACTTGTTAGATTTTACTGGGGCACCTTGACTCTCATCATCATTATCAGTGAGTTGTCTCACGTTTTTTAATGGTATACAACTATGACCGGTAATCAAAATTTTTGTCACATGGTCGACCTCAACTCATTTATTCCCATTGTGTAGAATTGTGCCATGGTGATTGGTTAAGACCTCGTGTTTGCATCATCATGTTTTGGTTCACCTTGACAGCTTATTCAGTTGTCTACCAGTGATACCATCCACCCTTATATTTTGCAGTTCATTTCAGCAGCATCTTATATGTTGGCACCCTAGTTATATGCAGTGCCATTTTTTCCACCACTTATGATTTTGTACTTGGAGATTTAGTTGTGAATTCAATGATTAGATATATTTGTAGCACCATTGATCAATCTTTTATATGTGATACTTGGACATGATTTTGACATGTACTTTTGGGCAGTGATTAGATGATTCACTATGTACTTTACAATTCAGTTATACTTGTCTACATATTGGATCTGCTCTATACTTGGTATGCAAACATGATTTTATTTCATTGAGCATGAGTATGCCCACCTCAGACATGAGATTTCTTTTTTATTTCTATCACTGGTTTTTCGTAGGCTGAAATCTCATAAAGTCCTCTCTAGTCCTCGCAAGATTCTTTCCTATGCACATAATACATTTTGGCCATCCTGTACCCCTTCTAACCTCATATATTAGGGGGAATATGTTATAGCATCACTTATCACCTATATATACTTGATTATTTATGTATTGGCCTTGGGCAACCCTTCCATTCAGACTGGGTCAAACTTCTTAAAAAATAGTATTTTGAATTCCATACGTGACTCTGCATAATTTTTTCTGCATGCAGATGTGGGTCCACTCATATCTAACTCACATATGCTATTTAAAATATTAAAAAATATAAAAAAACCATACTAATTAGGTGGGGTTTATGGGTTTTTATTATAACTTAACCACCCCAGCCCATGGCCAAACTGTTTCCCAACTGAAAAAACTGATTTGAGGAATTATAAATACACCATAAGGGAATGGAATAAGAGAGGAGAGAGAGAATTCTATTGATATTATAGCCTATTATAGCCCCGATCAAGTCTAATATTTCCCTGTGCCTCTTGCACTTCCCAGGTTCAAGAAAACATTGTTTCCTTGTGATGTTCACCCCTACTTTATGTGACATACTTTGTGTACCCTTTATGGAAGAATATTTGTGAGGCTAGGGTTGGACGGATCCAGAGGACGGTTTCACTTGGAGCTGTGGTACATCTTAGGTGATTTATCCACTTTCTCTTTAAATATTATCAATAAAATAAGATTTGTCCCATTCTTGATGTCTTTGTGTTATATGTCTCCTATACATGTTGAATGATCTTGAATGCTTTATTTCATGTTATTTTTATGAGATTATATATGCTAACATGCTGTCATCTAGGACATATATGATGTGAAACTAGTTTGCGTCATTTGTCTTGATTGATTTGCAGGTTCTGAATCACGAGTAGTAGGGGAGGGTTCACACCTTGTGGATCGACCCCAAACATAGGACACACGGGTAAGGTCATCTATCCTCAATTTTATAGTTCAAGTATTAAAACTCATAATTAGAGTGTTTCTTGTGATGATATGCCTTCTGCTCTATTAGGTGCCTCAACCCAGACCTTAGGGTATCTTTTCCTGTAACACTCAGGGGAAGCATGGTGAGTACAAATCAGATCTACAGAACTCTGCCTTCTACAGGGAAAAAGAAACCTTGTTTTCGGCATTGGTCTACCCTTTTCCCTTGCTGTCAAAGGGGGAGAATAAATTTGTGTTTGAATAATTCCTATGTCCTATGTTGATGTATCTATTAGGTAATTGTTATATCTTATGTTGATGTATATATCAGGTATCTATAGGCTGTGTTGATAAAACACCAACATCAAGGACCAATATGATTACCATCAAGTCCAAAGGGGGGGATTGTTGGCATTATGATTCATTATGATTGCATGTGTTTTCCTTGATGGAAACCCACTTGTAAAAGATGAATTATATGGCTTCTGGAGAAGAACAATGGTTTAGCAGAAAATGGATAAAATACATATTTAATGATCTATACGTGAGTTCATTCAGGAAAAATTGCATATACATGTGGAAAAGAAGAAGAAAAGTAGTGTATGTGATTGCGCACTAAATGTATGATACAATATTGAGAGTTGTGCCTTCTATTTGATTCCATCCAAGAATACCATCACCACTTGTGTGGTTTTGGCTCATGGTATTAGCTAAGGCTTAAACTATCTAAGGAGAAGAAGATCATAGTGTAAAGGTGTGCATGTGTATGGATATTGAATGAATACTTCACTCTGAAGTATATCTACATGGAATGGGTTCCAGTTGATTGATAGATCTAAAATAATGATGCACCTATGGATACAATGATGGATCGAGATCTCTAGACCTGAAATGGATATGTATTTTCATGATCTTTTTGTGAGATGTCTAGATTTGTGATCTTACATTTTGAAGTGAAGGGTATGATCTAAGTAAGTCTGTTGATATGAAATTTTACGTAGTCTTGAATATTTACAGATCTATATGCTGGTTCGTCACGGTGAAAGCGGGTATACACACGGGTTCATTTCAAAAAAAGTGTGTTTGGAAATTAGGGTTTTTCTCAAGATTGCTAAAGAGAATGTCTAATATTTTCTGCTAGATTTCTGATGTCTCTCAATGAAGTCTTCATGTAGATATGGGTTTTTTGAATACTATATATGTTGCTTGTTAATTTTGTATAAATATGATCAGTGACTGGGTGATTGAATATGATGGATGCTTATGACTGAATAAGGGTTCTGTAAATTTGAAAAAGTATGCCTGAATATCTCAAATCTATTTTGAGTCTGATCATATTTCTAAATTCAGTATACAAAGATCTATGCGTAGGTTCATCGACAAGAAAGCAGGTATATACGTAAGTTGCAGTAAGTGAAGTAGCATATACATTTTGTTTTATGAATGATTAGGGTTGAGATTAATTATGCATGTTAATTAAAAATTATAAGTTTATTACTCTGATCTGGTTATAGTGATCTCACTATTCTGTTCAAAGGTTGGTTTATGGCTATTGGTGTTGATCTAAACATTGAGTTGTGTTGAAGCTATTGCATCCAGTGTGAAAATTTATGAAACGTGGTCTGCAGTGGTTTTGAGGGTTGAAGCCTTTAGTGTGGAAGTCTAAGCTTCCTGCTAATAGAAGCTGGTGATCATTTCAGGGGGTTGTAGCTCCCTTCTAGTAGTGGCTAGTAAATGAGAAAAGGGGGTTGGAACTCCCTTCCAGTAGTAGCTGGAGAATGAGAGAAGGTTACAGCCTTCTGCAGGTGGCTGCCTATGTACTGATATGAGTCTGCATCGGTACAACATTGTAAGTAGTATTCTATATAATAAATATTGAAGACAGAGATGACAACAACGATGGTTTTTTTCGCGACTTGGGTTTCCACCTTAAATATTGGTGTTCATGTGTGATGATTTATTTTGTTATTAGTGCACATTTTTACTGCTTAAATATATGATTCATAACTGATGAACTGGGCTAAGTAATGTTTCTAAATACTTATTTGAACATTAGGTTATTTGGGTATACACAAGTTTCTTTTAGGATAGCCGTGTACATATGCTAGTTGGGCTAATCAAAGTCACGTATAGAAATCAGTAAAAGAAAAGTAAAAGATTGTGATTCTTACAAATACTGATTCACCCCCCTCTCTCAATATTTTTCCCAACATTTGTATCATTTGCTTGTCCAGTAGTCAACATTGGTTCTTGTGGAGCAGTTCCAACCACAATACCTCTTTCTTCTATAATTCCATGGCTCTTCTAAGCTAGTGGTGTTGGTTATTTTGTAGCACCACCACTCGCTTCAGATTCCATATTTTCTTGGAGAAGTGGTGCTAGTTCTTGTGTGATAGCACCACTTACCAATCCCCTGAATGGTGATGATCCTGTTTGTGCACTATTAGTCGATGTTGATTCCTATGGAACAACATTGACTTCATCCTCCATCTCCACTGATTCTGTCCTAATTGAACCCACAAGTGATGCTGGTTCTTGTGTGAGAACATCGACTTTATTTTCTTCAGTGTCCATTGTTTCTTCCCCTGTTGAACCAATAGGAGATGATGGTTATTGTGTGGAAACATGGATTGTGGCGTCCTCTACCTCCATTTCTTCTACTTTGTCCTCCTCCCTTGCAGATATTATGACCTCAAGTTCTTCCTCTGATAATTCAACAAATTGTGACCAAGGCATATGGATTTGAGCTAGCGCATGCATTACCAATAACATGAACAAACCATGATTTGTAAGGACCGCTAATACCTTTCGGGAGCGGCAGGAAAATTGTGCCATCAGCTGAATATTTTTCCATAAGAAGAAGGCATATCCACCGAGTGAATTTGTGCCTGCCGAAACCAAATATGCGCCATGAGCTTGAAATAGTATTGGAATATATTGGCGAGTCTCCCTTCACAGGTTATATATCTAATCACAAAGTATGCCACCTTGCCCCATGGATGTGACAGGGATTTACAATCACATCCCATTCCCTTATGAACCGTTGTTTCCCAAACTTGTAAAAATAATTCTAGGAATTCTGGAAAAGGGGACTTCTGAGAAAACCATTTTTTCCCCTGTTGTGGTAGTCCACTGACCACTGAGATAACCACTTATGTGACAACAAGTTCCAAACCATACACTCTGGAGTGATTTCCCTCAAGGTTCAATGCGAATTCGATTGTTATCGTTTCGTCAAATCCTTGCAACCTGTCAAAATACACATCCCAGCTTGCGTCTACAAAGACCTTCCATACAAATAAATTGTTGCAAGTTAGAGTTGTAATCTCTAGTTTGTGCCTCATGATCAATCCACCCATTCCGCGATAGCTCAGTAACAACACTTTGGAGCATCAAAGGACTGTTGGGAGGGAGTATCGACAGGTAACTCTTGTGGTGAAAGTATGGTAGAAAATGAAGTGTGGTAATAGTAAAATATGGAAGGTGATTTTTTGGAAAATGAGAAAAATCATGGTGGATTATGGTAATAATGGTGGATGATGATGGTAATTATTTTGCAGGATTGGAAAGGACTATTTAACTAACAAAATGTACTTATCTCTAGTCCTAATTCATCTTAATAATTGTGCGAAATGAGGTAAGAATCATGGAATGTACTATCAACACAAGTTATGATGATGACATCGAAAAATCAGTATTAGGATTTGATTACGCTTTCGTTTCAGCTATGACAACACCTCCCCCCAATTAATAGATGACTGTCCATGATCATTTCAATGTCATTTTAATGTAATATTTAATCAAATCTGCAAAAGTCAATTGGGGAGGTACCTGGCCACTTACCTCAACAGAGTACTAGCCTCGGAGGTGTAACAATAGCAGATACTTAGAAATTTTCCTAGAGTAACAACATCAGAGGAGTAACAACACCTGGTACTTAGAAAATTTTCCGAAGTAACAACATCGGAGGAGTAACAGGACTGGGTACTTAGAAAATTTTACGGAGTAACAACACCAGATGAGTAACATCACTAAAGGAGTAATAGCATTGGACACTCAGAAAATTTTCCGGAGTAACAACATCAGAGGAGTAACAGTGCTGGGTACTTAGAAAATTTTCCAGAGTAACAACATCAGAGGAGTAACAACACCAGGTACTTAGAAAATTTTAGAGAGTAACAACACTAGACACTTACAAAATTTTCCAGAGTAACAACACCGAAGGAGTCATATCATCGAGTACTTAGAAAATTTTCAATCTACGCATAATTTCACACCAGTAGTAGTTTCTGCAAAAAAAAAAAACAATTGAGTAGTAATAATATTTTATTTATATATATATATGGATTTTTATTTTTATTTTTTTAATTCAAGCATGCAGAGGAGTAATTATTTGCACTAACAGCCTTCAAACCAGACTTATTAGAGAGATGTTTGATGAAGGCATCCTTAGAAGCTGGGTGGTGATAAAATCTCAGACGATGTCCATTTACTATGAGATATGTGTGTATCATCAATTGTGACAAGTCTGATAGTTCCATTATCAAACACCGCATCAACTTCATAAGATCCCATCCAATGAGAGAAAATATTTCCCTTAAAATCCTTAAAACGAGAATCATAGAGTAATTCCCAATCCCCTCTGTGAAACACCTTATTCTTGATAAATTTATCGTGCCATTTTTTTCTCTGCTGTTGAATAGCAACAATTTTCTGAACAACCATTGAACGGAATTCATCCAATTCATTTAGTTATTCCAATTGGTGTTTCTGGTCTTTTGATAGATCTAGTCCTACTTCAAGAGTTGTTCTGAGTGTGCTAATCTCAAATTCTATCGGAAACAATGGGGATTTCCCATAAACCAATTCAAATGGTGAAAACCCTATTTTATGCCACCATGTTGTTATGTATGCCCAGAGAGCTTCAGGAATTTTTTCAGCCCAATCTCGGTGATGTCTTTCAATAGTATTTGTGAGAATGTTTTCTAATACCTTGTTCGTGTTTTCCACTTGACCATTCACCTGGGGTGATATGAATATGTCACCCTATTTTTAATTACATACTTCTTCTATCATATGTGATGTGAATTGCGCTCATCCATCTGAAGCAATCTCTATCGAAGCACCATATCGAGAAAAAATATATTCAAATAGAAAGTCTAAAACAACTTGTTCTATTTATTTCGCAATAGCCTTGGCTTCCAACCGCTTGTTTACATAATCCATGCAGACCAAATATGAAATTTATGATGTGAAGGTGGGTTAAAAGCACCAACGAAATCAGTAGCCCATTTTTCAAAAGGCTCAAGGAATACCTATGGCTATAATGGAATTTCATCTGATCGACCAGGCTGACCCATCAGTTGGAAACTATCACACCTTCGGACATAGTCTCGTGCATCCTAGAAGATGGAGGGCCAATAATATCCCATATGTAACACCTTATGACTTGTCCTCTTATATGCAAAATTCCCTCCACAAGGGACATCATGAGAAACCTTTAGGACTTCATAGATGTCATCATCTCCTACACAACATCAGATTTGATGATTGACCCCTGTATGTAAAAGATATCATGCTATCCAATAATAACGAGAACTATGATGAATAATCTTTTGCTGTTTCCTGTATGAAAAATGATGAGGCACCTTCCTTGTAGCAACATAGTTAGCAATATCTGGATGCCAAGGAGTATTAGTAGAAATTTCAAAAATATTTTCATCCATAAAACTATCTTCTATGGGTGTTCCTTCATCACTAGTATCTAATCTAGACAGAAAATCAACAACTACATTTTCCTTCCCTGGTTTTTCTACTATGGTAATGTAAAATTATTGAATCAACAGTAACCATCTTGCAATGCGACCAAGGGTGATAGGTTTATTCATAAAGTACCTGATTGTTGTGTGATCAGTATGCACAAAAGTAGGATATCTAGTAATGTAATGTCAAAATTTATTGATTTCATAAATAACAACTAGGAATTCTTTTTCAATTACCGTGTATTTTAATTCAGCAGGAATCAAATTCTTTGTGACATAATAAACTGCATATGGCTTCTTATCTTCTTGTTGTCCTAAAACTGCCCCAATTGTTTTCTGAGAGGCATTGGTATGGATGTGGAATGGGAGTTCCCAATCCATACCTCACAAGATCAGAGCTCCACAAACCAATCCCTTAATCTTCGTAAAAGCCACTTCGCAGTCTTCTATCCACAAAAATTCCGCATCTTTAGTTAACAACTGAAAAAGTAGAGATGTTATCTTAGAATTTTTTTGTATAAAATGTCTATAATATCCAACACAACCAATAAAAATATGTACCTGTGTGGGTGTCCTAGGTACAATAAAATGTAATCTTACCTCTACCTTGGCAAGATCAACTCGAATTCCAACAACCAAGAGAAAGTGTTCCAGAACTATTCCCTCTTCCCTCATCATGTGACATTTGACTATACTCAAAGAGACATGGGTCTATTTAAATATTTTGAGTACCTTTTCTAATTTTCCCAATCCTTTTTCAAATGAGTCCTCGTTAGGAGTAAAGTCACACATATAAATCTCGACACTGTCATCAACTAGTTTAGAAAAAATTCCCAATATTTCCCTCTATAATGTTGCAGGAACATTACAAAGACCGAATGGAAGGACTTAGTAATAGAAAGTTCACCAAGGGCATGTAAATGTGGATTTATCTTGATCCTAAGGGTCTATCTAGATCTGATTATACCCACTAAACCCATCTAAGAAGGAGAAGAAATTCTTCCCAGCCAAGGTATCTAGGACATGGTCAATGAATAGAAAAGGGAAATGATATTTTTGAGTTTATTTATCTAATTCCTTATAGTCCACACAGATCCATTACTTACTATTCTTTTTAGGAATGATAACCAGTGAGGACACCCATTGAATTTCTGATATGGGGTAAATAAATCCTACATCCAGTAACTTTTGAATCTCGTCTTTGACAATGTTCATTAAGGCGGGGTTCATTCTTCTCTGGGGTTTTCCCACAGGTCGGAAATATTATTTAATGTATATATGATGAGTGCATAAATCAGAAGGGATCCCCTTCATATCTGTATAATCCTAGGCGAAGGCTTCCTTATGGTCTTGAAGAAATTTTAGGAGATGTTTTGATTGGGATTTTGAAACATTTAGGTTAATGTTCAACATTTTCCCTGGTTTGATTTCAATGGGGATACTATCATGAGACGAAGTTGTAGGTATGTTTTCAATTTCATCTTCTGGTTAAATAGTTTCCTACGTCTTACAACTCATGAAAAATTCCAGGATTTGGAAAGTTGAGTCAGAAACAGAATATGGATCACTGATGAAAGTGTTAATGAAGAGTCTGCCCAATGGTAAGGATTGGTCTGAGTTCTTCTTTTTCAGGTTTTGATCCTTCTATTGGTAGGGGTTTTCATCTAAATGATGGCTTCCCTGATGGGCTTGGTTTTGTAGGAGGATAAAGGATGAGATTATTTGTGACCTTCCCATTAGATATAACTATATTTCCTGACTGAAACCCAATATAGGTGTCTGCAGTTGCAAGCCAAGTCCTTCCTAAAATCAAAGGATGACCACGAGCTAGGGACCGCGTTTGTAATACCAAGAGATGAACGGGATAGTTCCATGAGTTGAATGAAATAGTAATATATTCCAACTTCCCTACTGGCCTCACTGTAGAACTATCTTGATATTCTAAGAAAGTAGGGGTTGGTTTAATATTCTGAAGACCCAATGTGTGCATAATTTGAGAGGTGATAACATCTACTACGGCACCTAAATCTACCAGTACATTTGGGATATCAATCTTGTTGATTTGTACTATCAGGATTGGGTTCCCTAGATCCCCATATTTGACAGGCATAGAATTTCCCAGCATGATGTTAGACAGCTTCCCCATAACATGGATGGTGATCGCGTCCCTTGATTTCTTTCCAGGATTTTTGGAACAATATTCTTTGAGTGTTTTTGCATAAATTGGTACATCCCTCATAGCTTGAAGTAGGGGAATTTTGAAAAACAAGTTTTGCAGTTCCATAAAAAGTCAAACTATAATTGAGGTTATATTTACTCAGGGTCAAACATTCAGGATAAGGTGGATTAGCTTGACATCCCTAAATAACAGTTGGTTGAGGAGGTGGTTTATTTTCAGTGTCTTGGTTTGGTTTATCCCCAACTACCCTTTTTTCTGGTTTCATGATTTCATTGTCAACTTTTACAATAATAATAGGTGAAGTCTAAGCATTCAATACCCACCCAGATCACAGATTATCTCATCACATTCTGTGGTAGAGATGTTATACGAAGGAACATTGAGAGTTCTGGTTTGCTAAACTCCCGTATTGTTATGATTTTGATTAGGTTGGATGGGAAGATGAGGATGAAGGGGTGGATTATCGGAAGGAATATTAGAAGGCAACTGCAGCTGCTATTGTGCCATAGGTTGGGGAAGTTTTCCTAGAGGAGAAGGTCTACGCCAATCATGGGACCATGAAGGGTTTGAACTGGTATGAGGGAACCATGGCTGCCAAGGTGGGTATTCACAATACTAGGGCCATGCAGGTGAAAAAGGTATTGATTTAGGACCAATATTTAAATTACTAAAATACTGAGAAAGGTCCCAAAGCGTAACTTGATTCATATTTTGTGGTCACGACTTCCATGGCTTCTTAGATCCCATAAAATATAGTTGGTCCACCTCTTCATTATCTCTCTGAAATACTGCATTCAATCCTAGAAGAGAAGGGCATGAGCTGGTTGAATGAATTTGTTCGTAGATTGCACAATCTTCTACAGTGTTTAATGGACATTCCTTAAGGGGGTGTTTCTTCCTACATTATGGGTAGAATATGGCCATGGTATTCTCCAATTCCATTTGCTTCTGCTTTGCTTGCAATGCCTCCATCTGAGCAGATAATGCGCTTAATATATCAGTCCTCAAATTGTCCAACAAATTTCCGATTTCTACCTTCGTAACTCCCCCACTGGATGTCTCCAGCAACCAAATTCCATGTTTTTTCCTTGCAACTCCTTGCGAACACTGAATGCACAACTTGCAGATAGTCTCAAAATCTTCTTTCGATATATCCCGTGTTCTTACTATGTTCAAAATCTCCAGAGATTATTCCCTTAATTCCAGAGAAGGATGATTTTCAATGTCCTTATCCAGGTTACTATGGCATCTTCCATATTCTCATCTTCCTTCTGCATAAATTTAAACATTTCTTCCTTGATGGAATGGGATTTGTAGTAATCTTGATACTTCTCCAGGAAAATATTTTTCATGTGATCCCATGAGGAGATATCCCCCCCCCCCAAAAAAAAAAACCCATGAACCATCACAAGGTTGTTCCTTTTAAGGTGGTAGGGAATATATTCAATTTCTGAGCATCAACTATATAATATTACCCCTGATATAAAATCTCAAATTCAAAAAGGAATGTATCTAGATATTCAGAGGAAATCCCATGAAAATTAGGCAATGATGTCAAAGGAATGGGCTTCATCGGTGCATCACCTCTAATATCCCCAATTGAGAAATCGATCGAGGAAGTTGTAGTTGCCATGAATATTTTCCAATATTCACTCGAGACCTCAATGAGTTCTGCAGCAAATGACTGAAGTCGTTCCTCAATAGAGGGTTGAATTTGTTTAACAATGCTTCCCCGATAATGTAGTGACGAAAATTCCTTTAAATCGATTTCTTCTTCACTGGGAATGCTTGATTCCTCTTATCCCCTATGAAGTGTTGTTTTTGTGCTCAAGTGTACCAATCCACTGGTGCTTGGTAGGAGTGGTTGCAGCTGCAAGCTATGGTCACAGGAAAAAAATATGGTTAGCGGGTTAGTGAACACATCCTAATATATAAAAAACACACTAAATTTTGGAATGTAGTATGCTACATATAAGAAGAAGAAGCACAACTAAACTAAAACAAAAACACAAGATCTAATGATTCAAACGAGACAATAATACAAATGGTGGAATAAAATTCCCTCTTATTGACCGCTATTAGTAATAAAGGAAGAACGTTACACACTTGCCAAAGGATCCTTAGAACTATGGAGTTCTAAGACCCATTGCAAAGAGGTTTTTACCCTTGAGTTGATGTCGCAAAGCCTCTCTCTTCTCCTAAGGGATTGAAGTTTTTGGGTGGCCAACAATCGAATCCTCTAACTTTATTTTTTCTTCGGATCACACAATGTTGGTTTGCTCATGGGAAATTTGGCTAGCATAACAATGTGTTCTCATTTTTCTCTTTTCATGGTGGAAATTTATAGGAAGATTCAAATCCTTCTTCGCTCTCATGGTACACTTGTGGATAGTGACCCAAGAGAGAGGGTCGATTCCTTTGTGCACTCACTTGATTCCTTTGTGTGCTCACTTGAGGTCCCAATGTGGCTCTAGGCGTCTGTTCTTTGGAAGCCTCAAGTGGGGGATATTCTCTAGAAGTGTGTCAAGTCATCCCAGATGGTGACTTCTGCCACTCCTAGGACCACGCGAATTTTTGAGGGAAAGCCACCCACACGAGCACGCCTATCGAAGAAAAATGCTCCCAAGGCGCATTTTTCCTGTGTCTCTGGTGGACAATTTGACATTTTTCCTCTTGACCTTAGAGATTTTTAAAATTTTCAGATTCTCTAATGTTTATGAGCCCTGTAAATCCTTCTGATTAACATTTAATAATGTCATTTTTCTTGTTCGATTTTCTAGTGATAACACCCTACTTGCAACTTCCTCTCCTTCTGCCATCAACAAGAATATTTCTTATTTTGGTAACCTGCTTGATACTTCTTCTTCTGCCATCAAAAGGGATTCTTATGCTATTATGGGTAGTACTGGTTGCACAACAGACTACCCTTTGGATTTTGTCTGAGTTCTTACCTTGAAAACAACTTGCGAAGATGCTTCTGATTCATCCTTTGCGATGAGTTCTTGGATATAGGTCATCCTTCCTAAATCCTTTCATCCTCTCCTTGGGGTCCTTCTCTACCCCTTTTATTCGGATCTCTGTTCATACAATTTATGAAAATAAAAACATTCAAACAAAAAAATGCCCTCGAGACCTAGAGCAGCATGAAACTTCCCTCCCTGGGACGCGATATTGGGTGTTTAAAATAAAGGAAGAAAGAAATAAAGAAAATCAAGAAATCTTAAGCTCGGGACCTAGAGCAGGCAAGAGAAATTCCCTCCCCGGGATGAGATATTTGCCCCTAAGAAATCAACCAAATGAAAAGAAACAAAAAAACTATGCCTAAGACTTGGAGCAAGGTGAAACTTCCCTCACCAGGATGAGATATTGATACTTAGACCAATAGGAATTGTGTTCTTGCACCTTTGATAGCCTCCCAGACAACCACGCCAAAATTTTGGTGTCCAAGTGTGAATTATTTATTTAAACCCTTTCTCACATTAATTATCAATTTGGGATGCATTGGTTATTTCAATACTAACGTGCAAAATATTTGTAGATGAAAATTACACAATTCTATATTAATCATGGATTCGATAAACTATGTGAAACAACAACCATTGTAACAACAATGAAAGTACAACAACAATTAATTGTAAACTCAAAATAAATTCATGGAAATTAATAATTACAAAAATTAAATTAACTCTCACAACAATTAAAGAAATACACGATGCAGTAAAAGAAATTAAACACACACATAAGTTACACAACACCTGGTCAGGAGAGCAGCCCCAACTCCCTGATTAGGGCTACAGTATAATCACAGACTCACGAAAAGGACAAAAAGATAATTTTCATTTAATTAAATGAAAAGCTCTGTTACAGATCTCAATTCCCTTAGTAGCCAACCTCGATTCACAGCTTTGGGCCCTTTCTTATACAAATGATTATAATGGTAGTTCTTGAAATATTGGCTACTAGTGCCTACAATTACACAGTCATTATGATAGAAAAAACTAGATGTGAAAGATAGAAGAGGAAATGTTGTGAAGCTGTTGTGCCACTACAACGCTGCCCAAGATAGCACTTCCAACTCAGTAGATATTCTTAGAATTACGAATATGGTATTCCGATCACTGAATCTGCAAAAATAGCTAAATTAGTAAACCTCTTAGGTAAAAATCCCCGTGACTATGCTTCATTGACTAAATACTCAAAAAAGACATGACAAGCAGTTTACCTGTGCACTTTAAAACATGAATTTAATGTTAATTGTACAAATGGATAAAGGAAATAGGATAGAATGGAAGGAAAATATGTGCAGGTTTGGCTCCCAACAATGGATCTCTCTTCTGAGTGTGATTGCAAAGCCACTACAAATTCTCGAGATATCTCTTCATCAAAACCTTTCAAAATCTCAAAGAACCCTATCCATTGGTGATTTTTGAAAATTTTCATGACTTGAGGATGTTGCCTAATTATTTTAATGTAAGTGGGCTCCCTTCTTTTGAATACACCTCCCATTTTAATGGATGTGATAGGAAGGTGTGTTAATATATTTGAGAGCTATGTGTGAAGATGTATTCGAGATGGAGGTCTTAAACAAATGAAATGTTTTTTTACCCTTTAATTGCCAAATTTAACTTGATGTGTGTAAATTTCATGGAAAAATCTCAGTGTTGGAGGATGGAATCCACTTACCTTTTTCCTCTGGTGTTTTTCCTTGAGATATGGTGGATTTGGGAAGCAATTTCACTCACGGGTGACTCCGTGTTGCCCTCTATACCCTTGCCAATCTACCTCTGAAGTTGCCTGTAGAAAATCTCTGTTTCTTGTAGCACGATGGTGGATGCAAGCTCTGATCACAATGTTGATCTTCCTTATGGCTCCCACTTCTCTCTTTCTTTTTCTGCTCTTTGAAATGCTCACATAACTCACCTTTATGGACTTTTTAACTAAATTTGGAGCGTTACATTGACTCATACTTAACACGAGTTTTCCTCTTTGAGACCGTTGGTCCCACTCCAGTTAATGATTTCTTAGCCTTGTGATCACTTTCTTCATACTCTTTCACTCCCTATTGACTTGATTTGACTTTCCGAAGTGGCATGCACTTTTAATTTTCCTCTAGTTTAACTTTACGGAGGTGGCCAAGCTAACTGACCACCTTTTTTCCTTTTAAATTTCTAAAACTAGACATTAAACCATTTTGGTCATTATGAATGCATAATGAGAGGTAAAGGGACATACCTGAGCCTACTTGTTTCTCATGTGATGAATGACCTAGTGCAAGGAGCTAGAGCTGGTGGTTGCACCCATGATCTTTTCTTTGCTATAGTTTTACTTTATTGTTTATTTTCTGAGTGAGCAGATTTTTCTCAGTGAGTTTCTTAATATTTTTCTTGTCTTTTCTTTTTTTAGGTGTTGCATGGAGGTCTTCAGGTGCCATTGATGGTGTGTTTTCTCTCCTGGAGTCTCCTGGTGGTATTTTGGAGTCATCCTCATCAACTTTTCTTCATCTTTTGGCGTTGCTATGCCACACACATATTTTCTACAAGAAACTTTCCAATACTTGTAGCAGTCTTCTTATTGCTTCAATTTTATTAGAAATGGAGGGAAATGGTTTATGGAGCTTAGGAATGGAGTCATGGAATGAATTCAGTGGTGGATAGGTGAGTGAATAGGTATCATTCCAAGTTTCAGATGATGTAGCTGCTAATGGTGCAACACAGGGTTTAGAGAGTGAATCCTTGTGCATGGAGTGAAATAAGGGGCTGGGAATGGTAGGTACAGGGAAAACATAAATTTTCATGCTCTCCTTGAAGTTCTGAAATCCTTGAGAGAGATTATTCCTTCATGAATTAGTTTCCTATACCATTTACAGGATTTTTTGTAGTGCTACAGGAATCTTGTAGATGTTGGATTTGCTTGTAGAAATTACAATTAGGAGAAAAAAATGAATTTTTTTCCTATCTAAGGGGTGTAATGACTGAATGGGTGTATGTTGGAGTGGTTCATGGAGTGTGAAATAAGAGGAGAAGGATAAATAAAGAAAAATTACTCCTCTAGCTCCCAAAAACCATCTTCGATCAATAACCTGCAAAACATAAAAACAAATAAGTGCATAGGTATTTTTCTTTCTTTTTCCTTTTTTTATTTCTTTTTTGTTTTTATTTTTGTTTATTTTTTTATTTTGAAGGCAAGTGGTCTGCCTCCACAGATTTTTTCAACCCACATGCCTGCCTTGGGCACCTCAGAGAGGTTTTCACCCAAGGATCTTTTATTTTATGTTTTTTTTTTAATTTTTCTCTCTTATTGTTTTGCTCCAGGATTGCCTCATGGAGGTTTTCAACCTTGGAGTTGGCCTTGGGTGCCTCATAGAGGTTTTCACCCACGCCTCTTTATTTTTCTCTTTTATTTTTTTTTCTAGGAGGGGGAGGTGCTGGAAACTATGGAATCTCCCATGACATACACCTCCCTGTTTATTGAATTTATAAATTCTTCCCTAGATAGGGGATTTTTGTAAACCTTAAGCCTATAACCATTGAAAAGTACGAAAATTCCTTCCTCATATATGGTTTTGATCTGAATTGCACCATTCTCATAAAATTTTTCCACTTTGTAGGGTCCCCTCCATCTTTTCATTAATTTGCCTTTGAAATCCTTAAAATTTGAGTCATACAACAACACCCAATCTCCTTCTTGAAATGTATTTTCCTTAATGTAATTGTCATGCCAGGCCTTCGTTTGCAGCTTAATCACTTATGTGTGAAATAATTCTTGCATCTTGAACACATCGAATCCATTTAATTGCAACAACCTCTCCTGTTTGGAATTTGATATATCTAGTTCTAATTCAGCTACCATCCTTAAGGTGTTGAACTCAAATTCAATTGAAAGCAGAGCTTTATTGCCATAAACTAGGTCCTAAGGAGTGAACCTTATTGTTGTTTTCCATGTAGTGTTGTAGGCATAAGTAGCTTCTACTAATCTATCTACTCAATATTTTTTGCTCTACTCACAACCTTGGTGAGGATATTCTCCAAGGCTCTATTGGTCACTTCCACTTGGCCATTTTCTTGAGGTTGGTAGGAAGTGGAATTATTATACTTTATCTTATGCCTCCTAAGAATATTCTCAATGCGATGAGATGTGAATTGTGCCTCCTGGTCAGTGACTAACTCTCTGGGGTATCCAAATTTGTAAAACACATTCTCTCTTTGAAATTATGCTACCTTCTCCTCGGTTGCTACCTTCATAGCTTTTGTTTCATCCCACTTTTTTAGGTATTCAGTGCAGACTATGATATAATTTTTCTAGCCAGATGGTGGATCAATAGGTCCAATGAATTCCATGCCCCACTTATCAAATGGATCAAGAGCCATCTGATGGTGCAAATGAATCTCATTCCTTTGTGTAGGTTTCCACATCCTTTGGCACTAGTCACACCTGATAGTGTATCTTTTGGAATCCTAGTGAAGGGTAGGAAAATAGTGACCTCCCTACAAATATTTGAAGGTAGTCATTTTTGCAGAAAAGTGGCCTCCATGAGGGCTATCATGATAGTTATCACTGGAAAATTGTACAAGAAAAATACAATGGGAAATGTCAAGTAAAAGGTACAGATAAGGATTTACAGGGAAGGAAGACATTATAGGATTTGAAAATTTTAACTTTTCCTAAGGTCAAGCATAAAAATTTATCAAATAATGAAAAGAAATCACTGACCCCAAGCTATCCCTGTGACCTTTTATTTGATAGAAGAAAATATAATCATGCCTATCCCTCAGATAGCCACGCAGTCCTGAGTATGCAAAAAGTCACCATCCCAGACCACTTGGCACACTTGAAGAAGAAGATTCCCACTCAATCCATCCAAGTACAAACTCCTTGGAGCGACCTTGAGCCCTTAGTGCAGCACACAAAGGAATCATCCTCCCACTCTTGTGTCAACATCCATCTTGTACCAAGAGAGGGAGGGAAAATTTGAAATTTGTCTATAAAAGACTGCCATGGGAAGAAGAACATGAGAACACATTGTTATGCTAGCCAATTTACTTGAGAGAAAACCAACATTGTGTTGTCCAAGAAGCAAGGAGTGGAAGGATTCAGCTTTTGGCCACCCAACACCTCAATCCAAGAGACGAATTTCACCAAGTGTCTGTTATTCTACCATCCGTTGAGGAGAGAGAGAGGCTTGTAAGAATATTAAAGGTAAGAGACCCCCTTTCCTTGAATATCAGAGCTCCATAGCTCTAAGGATTCATTGAAATAGATTTAGCATCCTATTCTCTTATAACATCAACAACTAATAAAGGAAGAGATTTCTCCATTTGAATTATTAGTGTGTTTGACTTTATTGAGCTTGTTTTTGTGCATGAGTATTTTGTTTCTTGTTTCTTCTTTAATGTAGCATGCTATGTTATTTACTTAGTTTACAACATATTATTTTTTTCCAATAACAATCTAACAAACCAATTTACATGTTACTTTCTTATATGAAAGAAACCTCCCTATTAAGCACAGTCTATTTTGTCCACCCATGCGTCGAATACACTACAACAGGAATGTTGACTCCACTTATTTCTTTCTTTTAAGCTAGTGGTTGTTGATTGCAGGTCCTCTCTCCTGCCCATAATTGCTTCAAAATCACTCTTTCTTCCCCTCACCACTTTTTAGTCACCCTTAGTGAGAAATTTTTCTTAAAGAGGGTGGAGTTTTCAGACACTATAAATTTTCATGTGTTCATCTCAAACATAAGCGTGAACCTCATGCATGTGTGAAAATAAGCTGTGCGGTAGGTAGTGAACACAATTTTCACTGCTTTTTCTCATTTTTTAACAGTTGTAAGGTGTTGGCAACCCATAATAAATTTTCCATCACTGTGTTCTGGTGTTTCATGACTGGTTAGGACACTTTTTTCTGGAGTTTAGCTTAGCAAATAGTTTGTTTTAATTTTGGTTTTTTATCATTGAAAATCACACATAGTTTAAGTAGGGGTAAGTAAGTGGCCTTCAATCCACAAATGATATCTGAAAAAAAAATATTTGTGGGTAAAAGATACCAAACACACAGAATAATTAGCGGAAAAGTAACTGGCCCATACATCCACACATCTTTAGCAAGTTTTTTTTGTTTTCAATTTTTTTTGCATTAATTTAGTTCAATTTTTTGCATTAAGATTCGGGACCAGGACCAAAATATTGAAAATAAGGCAAGTAATATTTTCCACCCTTGCACCTCTCGGTGAGCCCGGGTATGCATATGAAAGCTTTC
Source organism: Pinus albicaulis (assembly GCA_034641835.2). NCBI lineage: Eukaryota > Viridiplantae > Streptophyta > Pinopsida > Pinales > Pinaceae > Pinus > Pinus albicaulis. The sequence goes on from CM076578.1 coordinate 1,082,749,784, forward strand.
TTAAGTTAATTTTCCGTCTCCCTATAATGAAAAGCTTAGTCTAACTAGGCAAAGTGTAATCAGCCCACCATCCACACATTGTTTATTTTTTTCAAGGAACAATAACACATAATGTAATTAGAGAAGGATTGTAAAGGATTGATGCATATCCATATCTTATAACACTTATGATTATACACTCCAAAGCACACACGAATCATTGGTAAGCATTGGACCAAAAGGAACCTAGTGTGTTGGGACCTTTGTCCTCTCCTTACATTTACTTCACCAAGGCACACCTTAAGAAAATTAGGACTCTCTAAAACTAACCAGTCATCGAACTTGCTAAATTATCCCCACAGGGGCCACAAAATAACTTATAGTTTAGGTTAGGAACATCGGGGGTAGGCATCCAATAAACTTCCATGGTCATTCTAGGTCTTGAAACATAGATGTTGACTTTTTAGGGAGCTTAAAATCCGTCTATCCACCCACGGAACATAATACCCAAGCTTTACAGAGACCCATTTCAAAGGGGGTTAAGATTAGGCCCAGTGCGTGTGGTACTCTTTGGGGCTACTTGACCCATCCAGTGCTCGGTACTAGTAGTTGAATTCCAAGAAGCTCAAGACTCAGATGCTCATGTGGGACGACAATACTTTAGTGGCCAAATCTAGGGCATCCTTTCCTATAGGTGATGGTGCAGGCAGTAGTAGACCCTCATACCTTTACCTTGGTTGATTCTTTGGCTGCTGGAAGGTGTCGCCAGTTCTTTCGGGACATTATCCCCAGTACCCATCAGAAGATATCTTCGCAAGGCCTAGTTACATTTGAGAGTGTGAAGAAGATTAGGTATTTTTAGGCTTGAGTATCATACACAAAACAACCAAAAACCATATTTTTTTCTTACTTGATCACATAGAATTAATCTAAAGGAAAACTTACCTTTTACTTTTCTCTTTGTTTTATGTATGTGATCATTTTTTATTTGTTAATAATCTTCCCCCTATTGAATTCCAACAAGAAATTGCAGCACACACACTAGTGTGGGACCAATAGGTCCTAGCGATACATTAGTGTGAAGGCAAATTTAATTAATAAAATTGGTGCAGTGTCTAATTAATTTTCCCTTAATTAAATTGGACAAAAAATGTAATCTTATCTCATGATCACTTATAATAGTTAACTAAGTGTGATAAACTCAGTTAGCTCATGTGTTTCAAGTTTAGGGTGGATGGTGAGGCATGCAAAGTAATTCTATTATTTATAGAGTTCGAATTGCATTGGTGCATTAGTTTAATGCATGAGTAATCAGTTAAATAAGTTAGGCGAGTTAGAGTTAGTTGCACTAGTTGTAACTATTTGTTGCCCTAGTGAGAGATCAAGTGAATTAAATATTATTTAATTCACAATCAGTGATCTGCCATGCAACTAAAGAGTTATTATTAATAATTTCATGCATGTCAGTTCCAGTGGAGACCCAATATAGACCAAGGTTAAAGGGAGGGTTACTATTGGTTGTGTGATTAGTAGGTTGCCCACATGCAACTAGACATCCATTGGATTGCCCGTGATCCTTGCATACTTTTAGAAGGCAAAACATCCCAAATAATAGGGATTATATTCATCAAGAATTTCACAAGCAAGGCAGGTTGTTTAGAGGCTGAGAATTGGCTAAGTGTTGGTTAGCTTTGTCCAGGACAATGTGAGATAGTTGTGAGAGTGCAGGATACTCTTGTGAGAAGAGTGAATTGTAATTGTTTCAATATTCCATGGTGCATATACAATAGAAGATAGAGGGGTTTTGAGAAGAAATATTTCCCTGGGAAATTATCTGTGTTGTGGTTTGATTTGATTCTTTCTTTGCTTAATGTGATTAGCGATTATGTTTAATTTCCGCAATTGATTTGTAGAAGGATTCAGTGTATAGATTTAGTACATTATTATATCAGATTGAATCCATTGATATAAATATGTTTATATAATTTCTACATGGTATCAGAGCACAAGAAATCACTATAGTGGAAGAGAAGCTAAGTTTGTGTCTTAATAGAATTTTAATTTGCAAAATTATTCATGGTGTGACAGGAAATTCAGGATTGAAATGTCTTTCAATGGATTGAGATTGGAGCATGCAATTGAGAGAATATCTAACTATATTGTGTGGAAATATAGGATGGAGGAAGTACTGGAGGAAAATGGGTTGAAAGAATTCATTGATAATGATGTTCCCAAACCCATTGTAGCAGATGCTGCAAATCTTGATGCCTGGAAAAATAAGGTTGCAAAGGTGAGGAGGATATTACTGGAGGGAGTACGATACCACATTTTCTCAAGTATCCATGGAAAAGTGACACCATATGCAATGTGGAAATATTTGACAGATCTATTTCAAAGAAGCAATGATCATAGAAAATTGGCATTGAAGGACAAGCTCGGAAAATCAAAATGGAGAAAGGCGACACGATTCCGAAATATTTAACAATTTTTTTCCAATGTAAAGATGAGCTTGGGAGTGTCAAAATTACTGTCGCGGATGATGACTTGGTGAGCCTAGATCTTCTAAGACTTCCCAAGTGTTTGCATAGTGATCAGGACTCCGTCAATGGAAGGGAAAAAATGCCAGATTGGGAACGACTTTCATCGGATTTGGTGCAAGAAGAATTCAGGCAGAATACCATGGATGGATATTCATCTAAGAATGATGATGAAGAATATTGTGCTTTGGCTACCAAGGTGAAGAATGGGAAAGGAAAGAAACTCAATTCCAAATCTGAGTCCAAAAAATATGGCAAGAAGCGCGACATGTCCAGAGTGAAGTGTTTTCACTATCATGAGCATGGACATTATGCCACTAATTTTCCACAAAAGAATAAGAATAAGAAGGCTTCAAGATCTGTAGCTAGTGAGGCTTTGGCCTCACAATTTGAGCTTGACCTCTTTCTCATTGCATGCATGGTGTCAAGTGCAATGGGATCGGTGTGGTACTTGGATAATGGTGCATCCTTTCACATGACGAGAGACAAAGAAATTTTAAGTAGCATGGAGGACAAGGACCTCCAGATGTATATCGAAATGGGTTATGACATGCGGTATAGTGCTACCGAGATTGGTATAGCTACCTTCTAGAGACAACTAGGTAAATCCTTTCAATTAAAAGATGTATGGCATCTACCAGGCTTGACGAAAAATTTGGTCTCAATTGCATTTTTGGAGGATGGAGGCTATGATGTTAGTTTTAGTGAAGGAAAATATTTACTTCGACCAAAATCAATAGAACAAGCCAAGAATATTGTGATTCGTGTGAATGATCTCTATAAAATTGATGTATATGGCTACACAACATTGATGGGTAAGGTGGAAGAAGTGGTGAGATAGGATGAGGGTGAGTTATGGCACAGGAGATTGGGCCAACTACACCACAGAGCCTTGAAGGTCGTGCAACAGATTTCTACGAGTCTTCCCAAGGGTACTCTTGCACAATCAGATACATGCAAGGGATGTACTATGGGGAAGTATGCTAAGGGCACTTTTCATGATAAGGAGAACCGAGCATCGTAAATCCTTGAGAGAGTTTACTCAAAAGTGTGTGGACCATTCTCTAATGCTTCGACAATAAAGCATAAGTATTATGTGATATTTTTTGATGATTTTTCTAGAAAGTGTTGGATCTACTTCATGCAGAAGAAAGATCAGACGTTCTAAAAATTTCTTGAGTTCAAAGCACTGGTGGAGAAAGACATGGGGAAGCATGTGAAGGCTCTTGGGAGCGAAAATGGTGGTGAGTAAATCTCCAATGAATTCAAAAACTTTTGCAGCAAAGAAGGAATTCAGAGAGATTTTATTGTGCTTCATAACCCACAGTAGAATGGGGTTGTAGAAAGAAAGAATAGAACAATTGTGGGTGAAGCATGAGCGATGTTGCATGATCAGGGCCTACTGTTGGATCTCTAGACAGAGGCATGCAACACAACGATATTTGTACAAAACCATTGTTCTCATAGGATACTTGGCATGAGTACACCAGATGAGGCTTTTACTGGTAAGAAACCTGATGTTTCATATTTTAAGATTTTTGGCTCGTATTTTTATGTGCATCTGAGTAAAGACGCCAGGAAGAAGCTTGAACCAACAACTGAGATTGGTGTATTTGTGATGTACATTGATATTCCCCACAACTATTGGGTATATTTTACAAATAGAAAGATGACTTTTGTGAGACGTGATATAAAATTTGATGAGGAGAAAGCCATGCAATTGTCCCTTGACAGGGATCTGGATCTGCATGCAGAGGAGGAAATCTTGGTTCCAAAGAATGAACCTCAAGATGTGGAGAAGCCACATGTGGAGGATGATGGAGTGGTAGAAAAAACTCATGCATATCCATCCACTAGAAATGGTAGAAGGTGCACCACGGAAGCTGATAGATTGAGACTTGATGTAGTAGAGAATGTGGGAGCCCCTACTTCACTGCGCAAAAAAAGATAGTCTCTAGATAGTTTTATTGGATACATGGCTCTTGTGAGAAAGTGTATTGTGACAGAACCATATTCCTTTGAGAAATTAGTGCAACAACCAATTTGGGTTGACGCTATGGTAGAGGAGTATGACTCCATTGTCAAGAAAAGTGCATGGGAGGTTGTCCCAAAATAGGTCAGAAAATCAGTGGTTGGATCTAGATGAATCTATAAGGTAAAGCAGGCAACAGATGGGAGTGTGGAGAAGTATAAGGCTAGATTTGTGGCCCGGGGATTCTCACAAGTTGAGGGGATTGACTATGAAGAGACTTTCTCACAAGTCATGAGGTACTCTTCCATTAGATCTATCCTTGCACTCTCAGTGTAGGTAGGGTGGCGCATTAATCAGATGGATGTGAGAACTACATTTCTCAATGGAGTTATTGAGGAGGAAGTGTACATAGAGTAGATAGAAGGTTTTGAAATCTTTCACACTGAGTCACATGTGTGCCGACTCAAGAGAGAAATGTATGGGCTGAATTAAGCACCTCATGCTTGGTACACTTGGCTTGACAACCATTTCACCAGGTTGGGCTTCATCAAAAGTGAAGCAGATGAAAAACTATACCAGATTGTGGTTGATGGTAAGATCTTTATTATCGTACTTTATGTTGATGATCTAATTTTGACAGATGATAAGCAATTGATGACCTTATACAAGGAGGATCTTGCAAGGGAATTCAAAATGAAGGACATGGGACTCCTTCACTATTTCGTTGGTTTGAAAATATGGCAACAGGATGGTGAACTTTTTGTTTCTCAAGGAAAGTATGCCAAAGAGATACTGGGTAAGTTTCACATGGAGAGATGTAAACCCATGGACACTCATCTTCCGGGAAATTTGAGGAAAGAGGATGCTACTTCAGGAGAAGTAGTGGATGCTACTATCTACAGGCAACTATTAGGTTCACCGATGTACTTGGTGAACACCAGACCAGACATTTGTTACGTAGTTAACTCGCTGATTCAAGTTATGGTTAAGCTGTCCAAGCTCTTTTGGAAGGCAGGGAAGCATGTCTTGAGATATCTCAGGGGCACTACAGAGTATGGATTATGGTACAAATGGACAAAGGGAGTGAAGCATCAAGGCTTCATGGATGAAAATTTGGCAGGCAGTCCGTTAGATAGAAAGAGAACATTAGGAGGGATCTTCAGCATAAGATCAACAATAGTTTCTTCATACAACAGGAAGCAGTGATCTATGGCACTCATTTCAACTGAAGCAGATTATATGGAAGCAATTCAAGCTGCATGTGAGGCCATCTGGATGAGAAATATTCTGGTTCGTTTGATTGGTTCTCAGATGGATCCGACTGTGATACATTGTGATAACCAGAGTTTCATTAAACTCTCGGTTAATCTGGTATTCCATGATAGGTCAAAGCACATAGAAATCGGGTACCACCATCACAGAGATTGTATTCAGAGGCACATTATGTTACTTTAGTACATTCCCACGGGATATTAGGATGCAAATATTTTGACGAAGGCGATCGCCAAGAGAAAATTCGAATACCATAGAGGCAGGATCAGGGTGGTAGATAATCCCATTCTTGTTGAAAGGGAGTGTTGAAGTCCAACAAGAAATTGCAGCATGCACACTAGTGTGGGACCAACAGGTCCTAGTGATACATTAGTGTGAAGGCCATTTTAATTAATTAAATTAGTACAGTGTCTAATTTACTTTTCCCTTAATTAAATTCGACAATAAAATTTAATCGTATCTAATGATCACTTGTAATAGTTAACTAAGTGTGATAAACTGAGTTAGCTCATGTATTTCGAGTTGAGGGTGGTTGGTGAGACACGCTGAGTAATTCTATTAGTTATGGAGTTCAAACTGCAGTTGGTGCATTAGTGTAATGCATGAGTAATTATTTAACTCAGTTAGGTGAGTTAGAGTCAGTTGAAGTAGTTGTAACTGTTTGTTGCACTAATGAGAGATCAAGTGAATTAAATTTTATTTAATTCACAATCAGTGATCTCCCATGCAACTAATGATTTACTATTAATAATTTCATGCATGTTAGTTCTAGTGGAGACCCAGTTGAGACAAAGGTTAAAGGGAGGGTAACTATCAGTTGTGTGATGAATAGGTTGTCCGGATGCAACCGGACATCCATTAGATTACCCATGATCTTTACGTAGTTTTCGAAGGCCATAATTCCTAAATAATTGGGATTTCATTCATGGTAGTCAATACTCAGTTGCCTTTTTTAGCATCATTAAACCTTCCATATCTATCAAAAATAACTAACGACCCCATTACACACAACCATAATTGGCCCCCCATGCCCACGAAGCTCCAATTGGACATACCAAAATTTCAGGGGAAGCAAGAGGAAGACCTTCGAAATCATATTATGACTTTCCACATATGGTGTCCATCCAATAGTATTATTGATGATAATATTTGACTGAGATTGTTTCAATGGACCCTAACTAGACCTGCCGCGAAATGGTATGTGGAGAAGCCTTCTGCTTCGCATGGAACCTTTAGTGCCCACGCTACTACGTTCCTCACTTATTTTCATCTATCCATCCACCATGATTCGGGGATGGAGTTGTTGACTCATTTTAGGCAAATGATAGCTGTCCATATCTCGGACCATCTCCACGAATGGCGGTGGCATCGTAGTTTGTGCAAAGCCAAACTTGACGATAGAGTTTTACTGGACTTGTTCTTAAAAAATCTCACAAAAAATATCTCAAAATATGTGGTGACACAATGACCTACCTCCGAGGAGGATGCCATTTGAAAAGCCCAACAACTCGAACTTTTTTATACCCAGTTAGGATACATTTACAATGTCTTGCCTAATGCCCCACACCTACAAACTTACAGAGAATTTCTAGGCACGTCAAATACTGTAGATGGCTTGATCGAGTCATTGACCCAAGGTCACATAGGCAGCAATATCAGGTACCTAGGTTACTCGTATGGTTCTAACTAGAACATCGCGCAACCTGTCTATCACCAAATTCAATCTGCACCTCTGCAGAATATGAAAAATAGGGTGTCATTATACCACTATCAAAAGAGAGGATCGTACCCTCCCTTGCTGGGGACCTAGTACTCAGCTAGAAATGTCGATGGAAGAGATCCCCCCCAACAACCATACACCAGCTAGGTACAGGGAAACCAATATTCCCTCTCCCCCGCACAAAACCCACCACTGCAAAACAACACGCCGGTGAACTTTGTGCAACCTTCTAAGGCTCAGCCATGCTAGTCTTATGACCAAGAGAATCATAATAATCCTCATAATGTTGCAAGAAAGAAGCCTAATAATAAACAAAAGGGAGATTCTCGACAGGGGGGAAGTAAACAAAAATTCCCCTGACGATCTCAGTCAGGGGGCAACCCCAACCGAAATAAAAAACAAGAGCTAAAAAAAAACTACCAAGGGCATAACAAGAGGTCCAGTATGAGAAAAAACCATTCTTGTTCCAGTTGTAGTGAGTATGGACATTAAACTCATCACTGTCCCGAGCTCCTTGAATGGGACCTACACAACAAACTGTTGTAATGCAGGAACCCTTCCCCCACCAAGGAGTGGTTAATACCCAACAACAACAACCACCCCAAAATGATTCTGGGAACGACAACCATGGAATATTTATGACTAGCGAAAAAATGTTCTTCAAGACAAGCAATCGAAACTATGATGCCCCCCTAGATACTAACCCATCAGGGGCAAGCACGAGTGAACCTACTGCACTGTTGACCATATCTAAGGTACCTATTGAACCCCTACCAAAGATGGCTAAGGGGCTGACCAAGCACGTAGGAAACCACTCAAAAGCTACCTATAAATATAACATTGTGGATGATTTAGAAAAATATCCTGCTACCATGTCAGCCTTATAGGTCCTACAATGTTTCCCAAAACATCAGAAAGCCTTACTTTCTACATTAGGCACAATCGACCCTTTCGATTCGTGCCTAATGGCTTTTGACTTAGATAAATCCACCCCTAGGCTTCCTTCATTGGTCGCCTATGAGATATCGGTGTCAGTCCAAAATATTACCATACATCGATGTATCATTAATGAAGGTGCATATACATGCATCATGTCCAAGTATGTTTGGCATAATTTTGGATCACCCGAACTAAAGCCATTCGACATCATGCTCAGAGCATACGACAGTCCACCTTTTGCTCCCGTCAGTCTATATCAGAATCTCCCTATTAACTTGGCTGGAAAAATGGTACTCATAGACCTTGAAGTCTTGGATGCTCATCTTGACTAAAATATACTCCTTGGGTGGAGTTATATGTATGCAATGACTGCCATAACCGACTTTTTTTTTTGGGTAATGATGTTCCCCCACGAGGATTGAATCATCACTGTTAACCAACTTACATACCATGATAAGAAACCCATGATGGTTATGGATGTCATTCTACCTTACGTAGACAAAACTGTAGAGTCGCTCATGTGGTACCAAGAATATGGCCCGTTCAATTCAAACCATCATCGATCCTTGGATCATTCCTAGGAGATCCCCCTATCATACCAGAGGCAGCCCCAGAAGTCACAGGGGCACCAGTGTGCATGATGCTATCATCAAACACCAAGACGATCCCGGAGATAGACACTAGTAGTACGGAAACCGAAGCCACTGAAATGAATTTCCTACCCTACGACATCTCCCAAACCCCACTCTTATACCCTCCACCTGGTTTTATGTCAAAGAATTTCTTGGAAACTGTAACATTGCCAAACATGTCTTTCGCAATAACTATCTGGTATTTGGTCCCACCAACCATGCTGAGAAGCCTTGGCATCACTTCTATAGGGATAATCCAGATCACTCCTCAGAAGGCAACACCAATTAATGAAACTCCAATAGCAGCACCAATTAGAGCGACCAAGAAAACAAACAAAAGGGAAGAAAATTTAAAACCCCAACATACCTAGGGCATTGCAACCTTGTGCATTATGTGATATCGTAGGCCATCCTACTAATATTTTCTCAGAATTAGAAGAACTAAAACCTATTCTAAGCAGTAGAAGAAATGCCACATCCTCAAGTTCCCATAAAAAGGAACACGCCACGAAAAATCAAGGGAAATCATTGCACACCAACCACGTGTGCACAATCTACGACCATTATGGGCATTACACTCATTACTACCTAGAGATGCCACGATATAGGGATGCCTTGCAAGCCCTAGATAAATCATACAAACAAGATCCCTCAAATCCACCCATGTAGATAGATGAGGGAAAACCTAGAACCATATTGTACCTACAAGGGGAGAGGCATTCAGCTAAACGACCACCTCCCCCCTGTTATCTCCCTCCAACTCCTATTCAACTCTGTGCACTCTGTGATGAGCGTGATCACTTCATCATTTTTTGTACAGCCCTAGAGGTTTTCCAGAGATGGTATCCAGTCGACCTTGTATACTACGATGGCTTAAGAGTACTCCAGTATTCATGTCGAGTGTGTTCTAGAAACCATCGAATTCATCATTGCCATTATATCCCCTGATTTCGTTCGACGTTAAACAATTTATGCATGACCATAGAACGCCTCGACGCAGCAAATGGATCAGATACAGAATCCATGGAAAGTTAAAAAATGCAAGAATATGTGACAAGAAGGTCCATTCTCTTTGTGTTAGCAGAAAAGAGGCCAGTAAAAGGGCACATCGTCACCCCCAACTTCCCTCCATGGATAAGACCAGCTTGTGCATTATGAAACGCACATAACCATTTGGTCGCCCAATGCCCTGACCTATAATCACTCCACAAATGGTATCCAATCCCTTTAGCAGCCCTGAGGGAAGGGAGTATCGAGGAAAGACAGTCTTGTCTAGTTTTTCAAGACAACCATCAAACTTGCCACTGTACTTACATCTACCAAGTAGGCCCTTTGATAGACATCATGCATCGTTGGGGGCACAACACTTGCATATAGTTGGTCTAGAGCTAAGACAACCTAACTCAAGGCAACATGCCCCAAGGAAGTCTGCCCCCCATAATTACCAAAACGTTAGGAGAGAAAAACAACCCATCATCCTAGCAGGGCCCAGGACCTGCTAAGGACAACGTATGGGCTATGAAATAGAATCGACCATTGAGTCAATAAATGTAAAGAACTAAAGAACCTTACTAACAACCTTCACATGGTCACCCCCATCCCATAGATCATTATATCTAATAAAGAGAAGATCACACGCTTCTATTGCAGGATTTTCTCAATCCACCATACGCTAGATTGTGAGTACCTCCCAAGGCTACGAGAAGAAAGGGGAGCATTAAGTCTAAGCTCCCCGAATGAGCTAGACCACCCAAAACCAAAAATGCATAGATGGAAAAAGTGCAATCATGCCCCAATTCCCAATCAACTCTCAGCATCCACTTCAGGGACAAAGAGTAGCGTTGGTTCTCATACCATCTACCTAATAAGCACCATGACACCATGCACCATTTTCACCGGGTATAATAACGAAACAAAGTCATGTCCCATAATGGAAACATTTAGGCAACTCTACACTCAATACAACTACCGAATACAGGAAAGTGAAAATACCCTTAGTACATCGCGTGAGGAACATAATATTTATTTCATGCAGGCCACCACAATGGAAATTACTCCACCATCCAACGTTGACAACACCCAACACCACATACGATTCATCTCATCATGTATGGGAACCATGATTCATGTTGTCTTCTCATTTGTCATTGGTGTCGAGACCGATACAAATACAAAAGTATTTTTACCATAAATGATACAAACTCAATCCGTCTATACCCTATCGACCTCATCTCGTTCCACAACATCAACCATGGAATCATATTCGTGTCTGTGGACTAGCTCCCTTAGGCCCGAAACACCGCCTCACAGCCTGACATAAACACACTCCCACTTAGATACCTTGTTCCATTTAGACGAGGATATTTTGGAGGCCATGATGGAACAAGATTATCTGTGGGATGAAATTCATCACCGCTCGTTTTTTCTTCCCGAAAAAACATTCAGCCCTAACAACCTAGAAAACCAAGGAATATATGCTATCAAGACAAAATAATTCCTCCCATCTGAGAATTTTGACTGGTTCAAAAATCCCATCCCTGCAACCGCCGCGTTAGAAGAAGGGAACATGTCCAATATTTCACCAACCATCAAGGTAATTATCTCTAGAAACCCATGAAAATTTGAAGAAATCTCACTGGGGGTAGCATGCTCCCCAGATGAAGTAATCTCTTAAAAAAACTTGTTGCAAGAGTACAGATACATCTTTGCATGGGATTATTCATAAATTATAGGACTTTGTCCCACTATAATAGAGAACCATATTGACACCTAGCCTGACATACTACCAATATGCCAAAAACAACATAAATTTCACCCATTTAAGGCAGAAGAAATCAAGTGACAAATCGAAAAGCTTCACAAAGCCAAGTTTATCTACCCCATAGCTTACACATCATGGGTCTCCAACCCTATTCCCATCATGAAAAAATAGGGCACCATTTGCATATGTACTGAATTTCGAGGTTTTAACAAAGGTTGTCCAAAAGACATCTACCCTACCCCGTTCATCGAACGAGTTATTGATTCTTGCACCTGACACGAGGCCCTATCCTTCATGGACAATTTCTTAGGGTATAACCAAATTCAAATTTGGTATATTGATCGATGCAAGACATCATTCATCACCCCTTGAGGCACTTTCGCATACCAAGTTATGTCGTTCGGACTTAAAAACACTAGAGCCAATTTCCAACAGGCCATGAGCCATATCTTCCATGACCTAGACCACCTTATCCTCGCTTACTTGGACGACCCCACTGCTCGATCCAAGAAGCAAGGTGATCATCAAGAAGATTTATGGTTGGTATTCCAAATATTTCGACATTACAACCTATGCTTCAACCCCCTCAAGTGTGTCTTCTACGTCAACGCATGACGACTATTAGGTTTTATAGTATCCCAACAAGGGATCAGAGTGGACCCCTTCAAGGTCCAGGCTATCAAATAGGTGCCACCACCAAGAACCCTCAAGCAACTCTAGATATTGCAGGGGAAAGCCAATTTCCTGAGATGCTTTGTCCTAGGTTATGTCACTTGTGCATAGGGATTCCTACGCTCTCTGCCAGGATATCCTGTTTAAATGGGATGATCAAGCCCAACAATCATTTGAAGTGATAAAAGACGCATTATCTTCAGCCCCATTAATCAACCCACCAAATTAAGACAAATATTACACCCTATATTTGTCATCATCAAAAACTACCCTAGCCGGGGTGTTAATCAAAGATAGATCTGATGTTAAAGAACATGTAATTTATTACATCAGTAAGAACTTATCAAGCCCCACATTAAGATATGAACCCGAAGAAAAAATTGTCGTAGCCTTTATACACGTAGTCCAAAAGCTTTAGCAGTACATCATCTTACGAACTACTATATTAGTCGCAAATATCAACCCCATGGGATACTTGTTGACCCACCATTTGATGAACCACAAATATGCTCACTAGGTAGTCATACTGCAAGAGTATGACTTACAATTCAGCTCCCCCAAGAGCAGGAAAGCTTTGATCTTAGTTGCGTTCATCACTGACCTCCGAGGTCAGAATAAAGGATCCCTAATCAATGACTGACTACCTAACGAACATCTAATTTTAGTGATGAATTTTGATCATTGGTACGGTGATATCCCCTTATTTTGACGAACACAAAAGTACAATCCAAAGCTGACACGTGATGACCGAAGGTGCATACACCACCAAGCCCCCCGATACCTCCTCATGGGAGACGTCCTTTATCTGTGAGGCATAGATACTATCCTAAGGCGATTCCTCATGCATGACCAAGCTGAGCAAGGCCTCAATGACTGTCATAGTGGAGCTTGCAGTGGCCACCTATCTGAAATGGACACCGCCCAAAAATTTCTGCGGGCAAGATTTTTTTGTCCCACCTTATTCCACAATTGCATTTCAGCAGTCAAAATATGTGAATGATGCCAACTCTTCGCCCACAAGGCAAGAGCGCCTCCCGCTCTTTGCACCCGATCATTATAGCCGGTCCCTTTTTCAAATGGGGAATAAACTTTATGACTTGCAACCCTGCATCATTTGGAAACCACAAGTACAACATTTTCTTCGTCGACTATTTCACCAAATGGGAAAAATCCATGCCTAGATATGACAACAAAGCAAAAACCATGACACGGTTTATTTTCAACCATGTCATCATGCAGTTTGTTGTGCTGAAAGAGTTTGTCTCCAATCATGGAAATCATTTCAAAAAAGAAATATTCCAGGAGTTGTCTCCCCACCTAGGGTTCACACACGAATTTGCATAACCATACTATCCTCAGTCCAATGGACAGGTAGAAGCTATCAAAAAATTTCTTAAAACAATGTTACAGTGTATGGTGAATAACCATAAGACAAATTGGCACCACATGGTTTTTTTCACCCTATGGGCATACCGCACGACAGTTAAAAACTCAACAGGATTCACAACCCTCCAACTAGTGTACAGGGTAGATGTCATGATTCCCATCGAACGTGAAATCCCCAACTTTCACGCCACCATCGAACTCCTCAATGATACCCAACCTTTATAAAAATTATTGTTACAACTACTACTCATCGATGAAAATTGACAGGATTCGCTCCAACATAACGATGCACATAAAAAATGGGTAAAGGCGGCATTTGATTGCAACATCACCCCTCGATCCTTTACCGAGGGAGAGTTAATCCTCCACCACAATGTCACGAAAGAGGCCCTAGGACTTGGGAAGTTAGAAACATTATGGAAAGGTCCCTACGTCATAAAAAATTGCCTCCTCAAGGGGGCATACATCCTATCAGAGCCTGATGGTACACTCCTAGCTAATTTCGTCAATGGGCTCTACCTCAAAAATGCTTACCCATAAGGGCAGGAGGTCTCAACCTTAGAGATAAGATGAATGTAGAATAATCTATTTTTTTTATGATTACAATCATGAAATACTTGTTCTTAAAAGTGTTGTGGTGTCATATATGGATCCTCCCCCCATCCACTATTTTGGATTCGCTGATGAAGCATCGTGATGGTCTAAAAATATAACAGCAACTGCCTGGGCCATTTACTATCCTAACCGATTTCCATTCTTAACCAACATATCTCACATATATATATATAAATATGTGTGAGTCACAATATACAAGTCATGTCTCTGACTAGTAGGTTAGCCAAAAAATATGTCTACATTTCATCAAAAAATAGGGAAGTGTCCTCATAACGGGTGCTTTCCCTAAAAACATAAAATCTCTAGGACTGAGCCCAGCCAGGTGGGTCCTTTCGACCCACAACTACACTTGGTGCCGGTACAGGTGCAACACCCAAAATAGAAACTGCCACATGGCACAATGTATATTGATGTGCCCTCTCTCGAGCCATCAACACCTTGAGCCATGCGTAGTCCAAATGATCTACAAAACCCCCAGTCGGCATGCCCCGGGTAAACCTCTCCACACGACCCCATGAGTCGGATAAGTCTATTGAATGAGCCTCAAGAACAACTGGCTTCTCCTCGAACGCTGATACTCATGCCTCAAGCACCTCAATGCGAGAAATAAGAGAAGCATCCTTGACAACAGCCACACTAATACCCTCCCCTGAGGGGCCAACACCATCACCCTGCCCTCCAACCTGGGGCTTAACAACCCCACGTGGTTTCCTCCTCGGTGCTGATGCCCCACTAAGCGGGAAATAGGATGCCCAACCACTGCCACATCTACAAGAGAAACAAGGATAGTGTCAGTGTCACCACAATAGACATATAAATCTCACATCATAAAATACTCAAAAACTATAGAATAACATAAGAATGTCATACCTGCAGGGCCCCACACATAACCAGTAGGAAGACCCATACCCAGATCCCCCTGGAAATCCATCCCTAAGTATGGATAGTCCAAGAGCATATATGGGTTTGCCTAGAACCATAGCTCCATCATCGCATCCCAATATCAACCCACCTCCCCTCCTCTTCCACGAGGCATCATGGGTGCCCATCGCCGCATCCGATGATCCCGGTGAGGACCAATAGGCATAGGAAAAATGGGTCGCAACATTACCACCCTCTTGAACATGATGTTGTAGAGGATGCTCGCATATGTGAACACTCTAGAAGATCATCCCCAGACCTTCCCTAATTGCGTCACCATGTCATCATACACACGGTGTGCCCAATAATAAAAGTGACCAGCTCGGAGCTTAGGGAAGACACCAATCTGAGGCCCTGATGCCCTATTGGGTGAAGATGAACCATTCAGGTGAAATATCATCATCAGGTCACATCGATTGGCTAGGTCCATCACTAACTCGATACAGACGCACCCCTGGGTAAGCAGCACAAAACCACAATGATGCACCACCCAGCGTCGGATATTCACCCACCCAGGAGGGAGTGGGTGTGGTAGGGCCTCGCCCTGAGGTAGTAGGCCAGTCACAAAGTACGAATCCATCTCTGGATAGATGGCAATGTCTCTACACTATATGAACATCACTCTCTATCTCCTGTTCCAATAGCAGAACAGGAAATGTGGCCGGCTATCCTATGATCTTAGGATATCGTTCTCCAAGAACTTTAACAAGCCCCACTATTCCAGGAGCATCTTGGGCCATAACAATGTGTAGGTCAGGCCAATCACTCTTGTGCCACAACATATTGTCGCTTGAGAAAAACCAAATCAGTGACCATGTAATATTCCTAATTAGTCCTAAGCTAATTGGAATATTCATTTTTGTTTTATTACTTTTTTTAAAGAATAAAAGAGAAAAGGAGGTCCATAATACTCCTTAATAATGAATAAATCAATGCTAAATGTAAAAAGGATAAATATTGGTTGTTAAATCAAGCACCCTTAGGTGTGAAAGGGGCTGGATATTTTGATTGGGTGAACCTTGACCAAATCTACAGCGTTGTCATGGAGGAGTGGGCATCAATGAGGCACAACGCGGTTTTAGATGGAGATGCCTTGTGTGAAATAAGTGATCTCATTGGAAGTGGTTTAGGGTTTGCAAGCACTTAACTTATAAAAGGAAGAGGATGGCAACATTAGAAGGTTGTTGATGATTATTATATTTCATAATATATTGTATGTTTAGACATATATCTTTCTCTTGCTGTTTAGCTGAGATTGAATGTTATTTAGCATTGGGTGTTCCTGGTCGGGAATCCCACCTCTTCCCATTGAGTAGCTCTTGAGAGAGTTTGTATTGCATAGTCCACTATCTGGCTGAAGTCAAAGCTTCTTCTTTCAACTACAACACAGATCTTATTGAGGGTTTGGTTGTCTTTGCAAGCTGCAGCAAGTGAGACTAGATCTTTCATATCTAGGCCATTTCAATGCTCATTTTCAGTGGAGGATACTTCTACTTCATTGGGAGGAGAGTATTGGAGGAATTAAGCTTCATTTTCAGATCTTGGCATGAGGCCAACCAAATTTTGATCCCTACAGCCCAGTTTTACTTCGAGATCTACATTATTTCTGTAGGTGCAGTTGCAGGGTGTTTTGGCACACCATTTGGAGAGTTGGTTTTCAAGTGTTGGAGATCTGCCCTTCACTTTGGATATCTATTGGAGGAGGTCATTCTATTGTTCATATCAGATCAGATCCACTTTCCAGATTTGAATTTTTCAATAGATTTGCAGTCTTAGATCTTAGATCTATAGCTTGTACATGGTGTTTTGCTGATAACCCTAAGGGGATTCTTTAGAGGAGCCTATATATTGTATGGATCTGTTATAGATATGAATTTTCATGCACTTACTCTAGATCTAATGTGTAATCTACATCTGTTTCAGACCAATGAAATAATGTTGTAAGTCCTTTTCTAGTCTTTATACATGGTTACAACACCTCATTTTGAGGATTTCCTCTCATTGGAGACTTGTATTTTCTATTATGCATCTTATGGGCCATATTTTACATCTATTTTTCTATTGTAAATACAAATGAAAGGTCTCCATATTGGCCTCCTACTTTGTCTGTGATGATTTGCGTTATTTTCCTGTCTATCTACATTGTATTGCTGCATTCCCCATTTGGGAATATTACAGTGGTATCAGAGCATCATCTTAGCACAACCTGTTCTTTCTAAGAAGCCAATATGTCTTATGAAGAAGAAGAGCCTTTTACTGACAGAGAAAAGATATATCTAAAGAGAAGACACAAAAATTTTGATTACACAAATGACAATGAAGACAAGGGTAAAGACCCTTTATCTGGAGGTGAAGATGAAGATAAGAATTTTCCTAAGATCCTTCTTAGAACCATGCAAGATCTCGCTAGAGAGATAAAAGAGATGAGAAAGGAAAGAATCAAGGAATCCCATAAAGGATTTCATCTTGGAGAAGGCTCTGGCATGTCTCATCACTAGAATGATAAACCAATGTGTCAGCCACAAGTTTCCCAATGCTCTACCATGCCTACATGTTTGGCTGTGGGAAATGAAGGGTTTCAAGAGCATGAATCCCTTGAAGACTATTTTGAAGAATATGAGTCTCAAAATCAGAGATTCAAATATCACTTGAGTTTTCAGGAGTTTTGTCACATCAATGAAAATAGAAGACCAAGGCATCATCATAGAGGTGGTGGATTCATTCAGAATCATGATCGGCACCACACTATGGGCATATTATTTTTACCCAACTTTGATGGGTCATCTAAGTGTTCTTCCAAATCTTGGGTAGAAAAACTTGACATCTACTTTCATATGAACAAGGTCCCAGAGATGGAGGTTATCAAGATTGCAGTGCTACACCTTGAAGGTGAAGCACATGACTGGTGGTTCCATGGCTTGTCTACATTGGGTCATGCCAATGTGACTACTTATTCAGAGTTCAGTAGAAGGCTGGTGGAAATATTTGATAGAAGAGATCCAGAGGCACCATTCATGATCCTTGCAAAGTTGAAACAATCAGGTAATATGTAAACTTACATCTTTGAATGTTTAAGACTTTTTGTTACGGTTCCTGATTTGTCTACAGAAAGAAGGGTGTACATGTTCATTGATGGTTTAGATGAACCTCTTCATGGTTTGGCTAAAACTACCAAGCCCACTACCATACATGATGCTATTGAAAGTGCTAGAGACCTTCAAGATGCCTTGCCAAAAGCAAAGGCAACTTTTCAGCATAAGCCCTCTTTTTTCTTCAAAGGGAAAGGAAGAAAAGGCTGCTCCTTCAAAGGAAAGAACATACAAAAAACCTCTTGATGATGATGTCCAAAGAGATATAAGAAGAAGGAAGCTTTGCTTCATTTTCTAAGAATCATGGGCACCTGGACATAGATGTGTAGCTAGAAAAGAAAATTACATAGAGGTCTTCTCAGATGATGAGGAGGAAGAAGAAGATGAACCAAGAAGAGGTCACAGCGCTGACACTGTAGGAGGAGAGCCAACAACATCAAGAGATGGCAATGGAGAATTTTCTCCTATTGGAGGGGCTCTTGCATCTTTGAGAGGATTAAATAAGCACTTGACCTTAAGAGTTCAATGTTCCATCTTGAATCAGAGGGTTTTTGTATTGGTTGATAGTGGGGCTACCCAAAATTTCATTGATTCCCAACTAGTGCAAAGGAGGGAAATACCCATTGATGCTTTTGAGGGATTCTCCGTTTTGGTCCCAAGAGATAGAAAAATTCAATGCATGCACTATTTACCATCCGTATCAGTCACAATGGTAACATATACATTTATTGATCACTTCTTTGTGGTTGAAATACCTGACACCAATGTGATATTGGGTGTTCAATGGTTGATTACATTGGGAAAAGTCACCACTGATTGGGAGGCTTTGCAAATGGAATGGGTGGACAAGAAGAGTGGTGAGACTCAAATTATCAAAGGAATGCATACATACCCCTAACATACAACTTCCACACAGAAAATAGAGATGGATTTGCACAGTGGAAGCAAGGACCTTATAGTCCCATATATCATGCTCATGAGATTGCTGCATGGGACACTATTATCTAGTGGAAAACCACCTGGGAGGCCACCTGATTCAGACTTTTTGGGAGATGTATCACAACATGATGCTCCAAGCATAGATCTAGGAGGGATGGGAGCATTGGAAGACAACGATACAATGCTGAGAGTCTTGGGTAGGCTCAAGGAGGAGGGAGATCTTCTCCCAACATCATCATCACCCACTTTCATTTCAGATTCTGCGCTGTGAGAGGAGGAGCATGGCAAGAATGACATTCCAACACATACCTTTGGCATGGGAGATGTCAAGGAGGAAAGAAGCCACATGACAGACATCTCATTTGATAGATCATCAGTGCTATCATTGTTGGGGAGTTTAGATCCATATTGGAAATCCCAACTGTTGGTGGATTACTCCAAGGATCTTTATACATGCATGATACTTGATGACCAACTACATGAAGAGGGCTATTCATTCCAACAAGGATTCATCTACTATCATGTTAGGATATTCTTGTCTAGAGCCTCCAAGATCAAGGATAAGTTGCTACAAAGGGCCTATGAAGAGTTCTGTTTCAGCCACACCTATTCCATGAGGATCTACAACCTCATCGTGAGAAGCTTTACTTGGGAGGGCTTTGAAGGAGAACTACATCATCATTTTCAAGAATTCATGAACCATGTGGAGTTGGGATAACAACATGACTCTATGGAAGAGTTATTTCAACCATCTCTTCTTTCTTTTGAGAGAGGAGAAATATCTATGCACCACTCCATTTGTATGAGGAGAATTGTTGGTGAAGAACATACTCATGTAAATAATGTTTCATTTTTTTATTGTATGTATTCTTTTACCATGTATATGCAGGCCATAACTCCAAGAAGGAGTTTTGTACCATATAAACTTCATGGCCAACTTTGGGCCAAAAATATTTTTGAATATGGCCACTCTCTTGGAGATCAAAGGGATATTTTTTTTCATGATGGATGCATTCCTAAGGCACCAAATATATCTCAAAATTTCAGCCATGGTGAGATAAATTGGACAACAAGTAAGTGGTGGGGAAATGACTTACCACATCTTGATCTAATGCAGTCAGGAGATGCACTGTGCTGGTTCCACATGTGGGACTATGACCCACCTCCATATGCACAAATTTATGTTTGTATGTATGTAGTTTTGATCCCATACATTGATGATATACTTGTACTTTTTATGGGGATGTATGGAGGGAGGATGGGAGGTATGTATGTGCCCTATGGGATGGAGACTCTCCATGTACCTTATGCTACATGTTTCAGGGAGAACATTGGGAAAACCATGTTTGTTTCATTTTAACTATTGTCTCCTTATGGGATGGACTGTTTGCATCTCATGAGAACTTTTGAGGAGCAATTCATGGAGGGATGGATTGGTGAAAACTTAGCTTATGGAGGAAGCTTATCACATGTTGGTGTCACCAATGGAGGAGGAGAAGAGTGGCAACACTCACCTTATCAGTTGCTTGAGGACAAGCAACATTTGGGAGGGCAGGACTGTAATATTCCCAATTATTCCTAAGCTAAATGGAATATTCATTTTTGTTTTATTACTTTGTTTAAAGAATAAAAGAGAAAAGGAGGTCCATAATACTCCTTAATAATGAAAAAATAAATGCCAAATGTAAAAAGGCTAAATCTTGGTTGTTAAATCAAGCACCCTTAGGTGTGAAAGGGGCTGGATATTTTGATTGGGTCAACCTTGACCAAATCTACAACACTGTCATGGAGGAGTGGCCATCAATGAGGCACAAACCAGTTTTAGATGGAGATGCCTTGTGTGAAAGAAGTGATCTCATTGGAAGTTGTTTAGGGTTTGCAAGCTCTTACCTTATAAACAGAAGAGGATGGCAACATTAGAAGGTTGTTGATGATTATTATATTTCTGAATATATTGTCTATTTAGACAGTTATCTTTCTCTTGCTGTTTAGCTAAGATTGAATGTTATTTAGCATTGGGTGTTCCTGGTCGGGAATCCCACCTCTTCCCATTGAGTAGCTCTTGGGAGAGTTTGTATTGCATAGTCCACCATCTAGCTAAAGGCCAAGATTCTTCTTTCAACTACAACAAAAATCCTATTGAGGGTTTGGTTGTCTTTGCAAGCTGCAACAAGTGGAGACTAGATCTTTTAGATCTAGGCCATTTCAGTGCTCCTTTTCAATGGAGGAGACTTCTACTTCATTGGGAGGAGAGTATTGGAGGACTTGAGCTTCATTTTCAGATCTTGGAATGAGGCCAACCAAATTTTGATCCCTACAACATAGTTTTACTTCCAGATTTGCGTTATTTCTATAGTTGCAGTTGCAGGGTGTTTTGGTACACCATTTGGAGAGTTGGTTTTCAAGTGTTGGGGATCTGCCCTTCACTTTGGAGATATATTTTAGGATATCATTCTCTTGTTCATATTAGATCAGATCCACTTTACAGATCTTAATTTTTCATTAGATCTGTAGTCTTTGATCTCATATCTACAACTTGTACATGGTGTTTTGCTGATAACCCCAAGGGGATTCTTTAGAGGAGCCTATATAGTGTATGGATCTGTTATAGATTTGAATTTCCATGCACTTATCTGCTCTAGATCTAATGTGTAATATAAAGCTATTTCAGACCAATAAAATAATGCTGTAAGGCTTTTTCCAGTCTTTATACTTGGTTGTAGCACCTCCTGTAGCACCTCCTTCTAAGGATTTCCTCTCATTGGAGACTTGTATTTCATTTTATGCATCTTATGGGCCATCTTTTACATCTATTTTGCTGTTGTAAATACAAATGAAAGGTCTCCATATTGGCCTCCTGATTTTTCTGTGATTATTTCTATTCTTTTCTTGTCTATCTGCATTGTATTGTTGCATTCCCCATTTGGGAATATTACAGACCAAAAAACCAAAAAATAAAAAAATTTAAACAATTTTTTTGTTAGCTCATGATTGCGCCTGTTTTCTACATAGGTGTTATGTTTGTGCACCTGTATCAAGCACAAACGTGTGGGAAAATGCGCAAAAACGCTTCCATGTGCAATAACCTCACGGGAAAGTTTCCTTCCTTGTGAAGTTCGCGCGCCTCTGCCTTAATCACCCATGAGATCAAGGAAAAAAAGAGGCAGGTAATCTGTACAAACCGTATTTGTACGTAAACCACCCCCCCCCCCCCAAAACAAAATTGAAAAAATTCAAATAGAGGATTTTCATGGCCCTACCTTACACTGACAGCGCGAATCCTGAGTACTCAGGCTAACCGCAACAGTAAGAAAGGCTCGATAGAAGGGGCTCAACTCTGACCTCAAACTCTCAAATGACACAAATGAACTGAAATGAGCCATATCGACCCATATATTTCCCTTTTCTCATTATTTGACAGACCATAATGGGAGCTTAGAACACCCAATTTCAAAATCGCAAGAAACACAGTGATCAACACCTCATCATGTCCAAAGTAGGCTTCACACATCCACGCCTCATAAAACACCATTTTTTTTCAGTTATGAAAGGTACGTCCTCTCTTATCGCTTTCCATTCAACATTATTTTCAATATTTTTAAATAGAAAATATGATTTCACTTTGGGTATTGGTTGCATGTACTACAAGCATGACAAATCACCTATTGCACCAGCCATTGAAGGTACAAAAGCAGGTATCATTATATCCCTAGCATGATAGGCTCCCAAAAGAAGCTTTGCATATCCTAACATCATTTCTCCATAGAAATATACCATAGGTTCTACTCACCCAACCATGTTTATCATCACCTAACTTCACACATGATAAACATTATTGTCGGTCGGTAGAGCCTCACCCTCCATGGCATACATCACTCAAGTAGACTATACATCAAAAACCTAGAGCCATGGACATAACATCCAAGTTCGGGATGCACTTCATGTTTATTTATCCATCATACATCAAGTCAAGTTTTACCCATGTCATGATAAAACACCTTTCCCAGACTACCATTCTCATAAGCAGATCGAATACGCACCACCACGTCTCGCACTTGGCCTACCACACCCCCATCACCATAGCCCACTTGTGACACTTTTCATCTGCTTCACCACCCTCACATTGAGACCAACCAATGGGGCCCCCACCCTCAGAAAAAACACCCTTGTCACACCATAAGTGAGGGATCATTTTCATGTTTATTGGGGCACCCGTATTTGTGCTTGTACATCCAAACCCATTCGATATTATTTTGGAAAGTGTACAAAGTTTTTTTTAGGAGAAAACGCCCACCCATCCATCCAAATTTCTCACCTGGTAGTAGTCCCTAATCACCCTTTAGTCGGAGCTTCACATTCTTTACAAAACCACACCATGACAATCATAACAACCGCATACCCACCCTGCACCTCCTACCAACCCTAGCGATTTCCTCACCAGAAATTGTTGTGATTGTCGTTTCTTGAATTTACAAGCTTCTACCTTGGTCCATTGAACTCCCATCATCTTTTACAGACAATTCTCATCATCATGCCTAAGTGAACGTATCACACCCCGCCTACTACATTAGAAATCCTAGTCCCTCACATCAGTACTTATCTCAGTCGGTTGAGGCTTCCTTCTTGTCAACTTCAACAACCATATTATAAGAAGGAGGCAATACCTTGGATGGATCCTCACCTCAATAGGGGCATTCTCAGATGGCACTATGGGAGTTATCATTTCCCATTGATGTCATCGATCCTTCTGACATTCGACTTCAACACAAACTTTCATATCAAGATGGTATCATACTTCATAACCGTTGCACTCTATCATAATTTGTCGAAGACCCATGCCATCATAAACATATCTTTCAACAATGCTTAAATGTGAAGGTCCTTAGTAAGAAACCCATGCAGATGATGAGAATTTACTCTGAAAAATCATGACATACCAAGATTATGCATATGGGCACCACATTCAACCTACTATCAAAGAAAAAATTGCCCTGAGGGTGTCAGCAATCATCGTCATCAACCAAACAGCAGGTCACTACCATAAACGTGACACAAACAAAACCTTTATCTGTTAGATAAGCTTAACTAGCCAAAAAATCCCGAGCATGGGACATTCACGCCTCGTAGAAATATTGTATTTATTTTATCTCTTTTAGGTTTCCAACAGAACATGGTACCTCTTTTACTCATGACAAGGGGTCTTCAACCATAGGTTTCACATAAGTTACTCTCTCTCTCTCTCTCAAACGAATTATATAAAAAATAAACTATAATGTATTTCGGTTATACAATTCTTCCTAGACCTCATACATTAGGGGGAAACTGTATCGCTGGAGAATCGTACAAGAAAAATACATTGGGAAATGTTAAGCAAAAGGTACATATAAGGATTTATAGGGAAGGAATACATTACAGGATCTGAAAAATTTAACTTTTCCTAAGGTCAAGGGGGAAAATTTATCAAATAACACACAAAAATCACTAACCCCAAGTGAGTGCAACCTTTTCTTTTATAGAAATGAAGATCATCGTGGCTATCCCTCAGATAGTCGCTTAGTCCTGAGTATGCAAAAAGTCACCATCCGAGACAACTTGGCACACTTGAAGAAGAAGATTCCCACTCAAGCCATCCAAGTACAACCACCTTGGAGCCAACTTGAGGCCTTAGTGCAGCATGCAAAAGAATCAACCTCCCACTCTTGTGTCAACATCCATCTTGTACCAAGAAAGGGAGGGAAAATTTGAAATTTGTCTATAAAAGATTTCCATGGGAAGAGGAACATGAGAACACGTTGTTATGTTGGTGAAATTGCTTGAGAGAAAACCAACATAGTGTTTTTAATATCCCAAAATAGAATAAACATGAATATTGAACAATAAACTGGAAATTGCAGTAAACATCATTAAATCAAACATATGAGTAGATCATCTGAATCATTTTATTACATTCAATAATAGAGACGAAGTAAAAAGTGCTTGAAGAAAAGACACTCAAGCCAGACAGAAAATCTTGAAATGGCCCTAAACCTCAACACATGATATGTTGCTGCAGTAACAACTGCTGGAATGCTACCACTATGTAGTCCTACTAAAAAATACAACTAATGGAAACTAGTAAATCATAGATATACTGATTGGGTGCTCGGAAATAGTCAGGATCAGAGATATGAGCTTTCTAGCACTTTTCCAAGATAACCCAGAAAGGGTTTCTGGAAATGACAATAACTGAAAATGTATCAATGGGGTTGATTTTCGCACCATAGCTGGGATACTGCTAGGAGGTGGCTGAACTGATGAGAAATCTCTTCTTACTCCTCCAAATCAACTTCTTGGATGAAGGGTTGCTCCTCTCACTGGATGCCAAGCTAAGAAACTTGGGTTATTTCTCCTCCAATAGATCTACCCTCTTGGATTGTGCAATTCTTGAAGGAGACTGTGTTGTTGATAGGGGTTGAAGATTGGCCTGATGCCTGATGATGAAATTAAGCTCAAGAAATTTTTTTGAGTGGGAACTCTAAGTCCCCCGACGATAAGGGTGGTATTTCCATTGGGAAACACGCATGTGCTTAAACACACAACAAACTTAGCTAAACAGCTGAAGTGTGTAGAAAGTCATAAAATACAATTCATAAAAAATATTCAAGATGCTTTCTATGGTTGTCATCCCCTTTTTTATATGCTTGTGAGCCCTCACCCTCTTTTCCCCACACAATAATGATGCTACACACATGGCCACTAACCTCCATTATGATTGCGTTGTCCTCCATTGTCTCCACTACCTCCATGACTGCGTTGTTAATTTTTTCAAATTAACCCCATCCACATGCACTAACCCACATTGACACCAATAAGTGGTTTATTCATCTTGACCCTATCTAGATGCATTGATCCACATTCACAATAAGAAGTGGTTTTATTCCTACTAAAGGGATTTATGGTTCCCTCTACCCTCTTATTCATCTATCTTGTTGAAAAAAACAAAAATTAATATTCTAATTAGCTAAAATCTAATTATGAATATCACAATCCTCCCCTCTCAAATGTTGCTTGTCTTCAAGAAACTACAAGAATGGATGCTACAAAATATTCCATCCTTCCCAAGTGGCATCCTCATTCGAAAGGTTCCTCCATCGAGCAAGATATTCTATGATCACCCTACTTCTTAGCTGCCTCTCCTGAGTATCCAAGATAGCTTCTGGTTATAAAAATAGATGGCCCTCATCATCAATAGCTGGGAGCTCCATAGTGGAAACTGCATGTTGTCCAGTGGCCTTCTTAAGGCATGATACATGAAAAATATTGTGGATATTACACCCAATGGGGAGCTTCAACTCATATGGCAGATTACCCTGTATGGCCCATATAAATGAGGCTTACGCTTCTCAGCCCCCTTCTCCTTCAGCGTAGACTACTTGTAAGGCTGAAGATGAAGATAGAATAAATCATCCACCTCAAACTGTCTCTCCACCCGACCTTGATCTGCATATAAATTCTGTTGATTTTGGGTTGTAGCAATGTTGTCCTTAAGAGCACGAAGTATATCCTGACTCTCTTGGATCCAATCTTTGGCTCTAGGAGCCTTTCTTGCTCCAAACATCACATCAACAAATGATAAAGCATCATAAACATATAAAGCACGAAATGGAGACACATTGATCGACATATGAAATGTCATATTGTAGCAATATTCTCCTAAGTTGAGCCAGCGTAGCCATGCTCCATGCTGCCCCGAAACATAGTTTCACAAGAAGCCTTCCAGCCACTTTTTTAATATCTTTGTCTGCCCATGTGTCTCGGGGTGATAGTTGGTACTCAGTGTCAACTCGGTACCCACCAAACAGAAAATCTCCTACAAAGAGCCACCCATGAAGCGGCTATCTCTATCACTGACTATGGTCTTAGGAAGAACATGACGTTTGAAAACATCTCTAAAGAAAATCTCACCCACTTGTGAAGCAATGTACCTTGAGGAGATGAAAAATAAATGTGAATACTTTGTTAGTCAATCAACAAACACAAAGATACAATCCTTTCCTTGTACTGCTAGCAAACCGATAATGCAGTCCATAGAAATTCTCTCCCATTTCCCCTCCGGAACAGGAAGCGGTTGTAACAACCCTGCACAATGGATGTTCTGTCCTTTATTCCTCAGGAAAGCTACCCACTCCTTGAAATGTTGGAGCACATCCTCTTAGGACCCTTCCATGATAATTTCTCACTGATGGCTCGATATGTCTTTGTGAAACCTTGGTGGCCCCAGAGCAGTGAATCATGTGCTGCATGCAAAATCTTCTCCTTGAGCTTATAATCTCTAGTCAAGAAGATCCAGTCCCAGTAGCATATGACCTCATCCATTACTCTATATTTCTCATCGGTCACCTTCCCATCTAGTATCTCAGAAGTGAAGTTCTCTTTGGAATACTCCACCAATAGTTGGGCCTTCCAATCTGAATCCACACTCATTAAGGACAACATTGTTGGTCTCCATGATAAGGCATCAACTACCAGATTTCTCTTCCCTTTGACATATTCAATGTAAAACTCATATGCCTGAATTTTTCTAACCCATTTTTTCTGCCTCTCTTGCAGTTGCTTCTGCTCAAGAAAAATTCGAAGACTTTTGTGATCAGTGTTTACTCGGATTGTGTTGCCTACTAGATACTGCTTGAATTTGGCCAATGCATGCATAATGGCCAGCATCTCCTTGTCATATATGGGATACAACCTCTTGTGTGGCAGCAACTTCTGGCTCTCAAAGGCTATGGGATGGCCCCCCTACATTAAGACTGCGCCAATACCCTCCCATGAAGCATCACATTACAGCACAACATGTTGGTTGAAATCTGGCAATGGAAACACTAGATAGCTACTCATCACCTCCATAACCCTATCAAAGGCCCTCTGCACGGTGTTTTTCCAACCAAAGGCTCCCTTCTTGGTGAAGTATATGAGTGGTGTTGCTAGTTGGGAGAACCCTTTGACAAAATTTCAGTAGTAGGTGCAGATGCCTACAAACCCCCAAAGTTCTGTTACATTATTTAGCTCTAGCCAATCTCGAATAACACATATCTTCTTCTCATGGAACCTTACTCCATCCACTCTAATGATGTGGCCCAAATAAAGAATCTCTGTGAGCCCAAACTCACATATGGAGAGCTTAGCATAAAATTGTTTCTCCTCTAGAATGCTTAATATTGTCTCAATATGTTGTAGATGCTCTTCCCAAATAAAGAATTTCTGTGAGCCCAAACTCACATTTGGAGAGCTTGGCATATAAATGTGGCTCTTCTAGAATGCGTAATATTGCCTCAATATGTTGCAGATGTGCGGTTGTAGAGGAGAATGTCATCAATGAAAACCAACACAAATTTCCTCAACTGACCACAAAAGATGTGGTTCGTACAAGACTAAAAGGTAGCCGAAGAATTGGTCAGCACAAAGTGCATCACCAAGAACTCAAAGTGGCCATAATGACATCTAAATGCACTCTTGGAGATATCCTGATCCCTTACCTTGATATGATGGTACCTTGACCTCAAATTAATCTTTGAAAACAACTTCGATCCCCTCATCTCATCCATCAGCTCATTGATACTAGGAATCGAGTACCTATTCTTCATTGTCTTCTTATTGAAGGCTCTATAGTCAATGCACATCCTTAAGGTACCATCCTTCTTCTTCACCAAGACCACAGAAGAATCAAAATGTCTGGTGTTGGGTTGGATATGTCTTAAAGCCAAGAGTTCCTGAATATCTCTTTCAATCTCATCCCTGTAAGCTTTGGGGTGCCTATAGGGTGTGGTGATTACTGCTTGGATCCCCTGCCCCAACTAAATAGCTTGTTCAAACCCCCGGTCCGGTGGCCTTCCTGGTGGAATGTCCCCAAATACTGTAGAATAGCGGTCTCGAATAGAGTGTACATTAGAGTGGATTTATTTTTCCTTGCCTCTCGCCTCTGACATACGTGGTTCTACTGCCCATTCTTTGTCTTCTCTGCACAAAGTAGCTTCCATCCTATGTATGAGACTACCTAAGGTGTATAGGTGTGCATGCCCCTGATCATTTGGTGCTTACCACTCTTCTTATCCATCCATTCCATATCCAAGGTCTCCCAATTCGTGGTGACCTTTCCCAATGTGATCAACCATTGTACACCCAATATCACATTGGTGTCAGGAATATCAAGCACAAAGAAGTGATCTATTAATGTGTATGTCCCAAAGTTATAGTCAATGTTGAAACATACTTCACACACTGCATGGTTCTAGCTCCTGGAACCAAAACTAAGAATCCTTCAAAATCATCTATGGGTATGCCTCTCCTCTACACTAGTTGTGTATCAATAAAATTGTGGGTACCCCCACTGTCTATCATTACTGACAGGGGAAACCCCTGAATTGTGCCTCAGAATATCAATGTCAAATACTTGGGAATTACTCGCAAAACTACAAGGGCCCCTCCAATTGGAGAAAATGCTCCATTTACACCTCCTGGTGGTTGTGGATCCTCTCCTCGTGCTACAATGTTGGTGTCCCCTTCCAACTCCTCCTCTGTTTCGTCTTCACTATCAGAGAACACATCAATATAATGTGCCTTTCCAGTAGCACATCGATGCCTTGGTACCCATGGTTCTTGGCAGGTGAAGTAAAGATTCCTCCTCCTCAAATATCTCTGGATATCATCCCTAAGAGGTCCTTTGCCTTGGTTCCCTTTTGGGGGGTAACCTTCATATCTTTCCCCTTTGACTGGAATGTAGGATTTTGTTGGAATGTAGATCTTGCCCTTGCCAAAGCTTCTTTTAAGTCCCTAGCCCACTCAATGGCATCTTGGAGTGTAGCTGGTCTAGTGGAATTTACTAACTCATGCAAAGGTTCCACTATGTGATATTCCTTTTTTTGGTATCACCTACGATAGGGTTAGGATGGACTTCCACAGTTGGGAGCAGATAGGTCACAGATACAAGTTGGTGTCATTAGCGGGTCCATGGGATTTTTGGAGGAGTTTTGAGGAGTTTCTATGAGGATCGATGGAATTCTCTTGATGTATTCCATCATCTACATAGTTTTCCTTTCATTCTGGCGCATTCCGACAACTTTTAGAAAATTGAGTTATTTTTGGGCTTAGCTCAATTAATTACACTCAAGGTGGCATTCCAAGAGGAATATATGATAGAAAACCTTAGTGCAATAGCTCGTTGGAACCAGAATGAGGAGATCTTCAGGATGGGATGCTGAGAAGTGAATTATAGTTGCCAGAGATAGTACCATGGGAGATATACTATATTCCTTAATTAAAAATGAATTTAATTAGTCATGTAATTAAAGGAAAAAAATAAATAGAGGAAAATGGGTCTAAAGTGACTTAAGTGAAATGTAATTAAATTAAATTCACTTTGATAGATTCAATGACGGATCTTCTAGAATAATAATAAAATAATAAAATAAGATGCTTCTAGAGGATTGGGGATCTATCCATCGGATCTATAAGAGGAGAAGCGAAGGTCATTTGGAGATATCTTGGAGTGGATCGTTGTTTGTGTGAAAGGTTTGAGAACTTGATTCTCTACTTCAGGGGTAACCCCAGGAAGGAAACCCTCGGGTGATTTAGTGAGAGTGGGCGAGCACCCATCTCTTCCCTTGGTGGATCCATTCAGGATTCACACGTTGCAGTTTATTTCCAGTTTGTTTTGGAGGCCAGTTGCGACATTGTTGTAGATCTATTTGGGCCATTATTTCAGCCATTTCCAATTTTTGCACCAATAGTTTTATATTAATAAAATAACGCTGAGATCTTCTGCATACTTATATTTTCTATTATCTAGTTGCAAATTATATTTTTGTTTTTTCCGTAAATATTGTGTTTGATGTTATGAAAATTCTTTATAATGTTAACGGCTTAAATTTCTGAAGTTATTTTACATGGCAATCTTGTGGTGATTTTATGGTTGAATTAATTCCCGGCAAAATTCTTAAAATATCCCATTTGGGATATTATAGTGGTATCAGAGTTAGTGATCTTTCCAACCTGAGGGTTTACTTTCCAAATTACCGTAAAAACCAAGTTCAAGGGTTTTACTGCACATCAACTTCAGAATAAGATCGAAGACTTATTACTTTTGCATACATTACTGCACCATTGATTTTGATCTTAGTTGTTCGAGCTGTTTATCTTCAGCTTCTGCATTTGGTTGCCTTAGTTTGGAGTGCGTATTTCTGGAGGACGTAGCTGTTTTCTTATGTTTTTTGTTCGTTTCAAGGTTCATTATATTTTCATCTATAAGTGAACCTCCAAGGGCTTAGATTGATATTATATTTCTGGAGCAGCGAGGTAGTTTCTAGGTCAGCACAGAGGAGGAGAGTTGAGCCTAGTTGTGGAGGAAGGTCTCAACCATTTTGAGATTTGTTTGTGGAGGAAGTATAGGAGGGGTTAATTGCTTCACATTTGGAGGGTTGTTGAATAGTTCATTGATCATTCTATAGACAACGTATTCAGAAACTACTGGGAGAGCGTAGAGCTTACCAGTGTCAATTTTAGAGGATCGTGATTTAGCCAAACCATTTATGGGTTTTGGTCGGATTGGCTTGAGGATTATGGGAGTAATTTTTGAGAATTTTCTGAGTACCATATTTGGGTGTTTCGGCAAATCCATTGCAGCAGCTAGAGCAGAATTGCTGCCAGAGAGCATTTTGCTAGGCCAAATTTATTTAGCTAGAATGTGTCCAATATTTTTCTGGGTTTTTCTGGGATTTGTGAGTAGAGTCCGTTGCTAAAATCCCATGATTTTCTGAGCATCATATAATACCATTTACGCAGTCCCTACTTAGTGACCAGTTATAGGCGCTAGGCAAAAAGGGAAATTTTTCAAATTTGGAATTAGAGAAAACCATTTCTGGGTTTTTCTGGGATCTGTGAGTAGAGTATGTGGTTAAAATATCAAAATTTTCAGAGCAGTATACCATCTTATTTACACATTCCCTACTCAACCAGCGGCTATAGGAGCTAGGAGAAAAAGGGTTAGATTTTGAAGGTTGGAATCGAAGGAAACCATTTCTGGGCTTTTCTGGGTTTTGGACAAGGATCACCTTCCCAAATCCCTAGAATTTTCTGAGAAATAAAAGAAACCCAAATGGAAGTCTAAAGTCAACCAGCAACAACATTTCCAATAGTTGCAAAATTTCCAGAGTCATATAGTTGCAAAATTTCCAGAGTCATGGCAGGGCTGAGGAGAGATCATTTCCTTGCATCTGTGGTAACATTTTTCATATTTCTTTGCTAGGATGAATTCATCTTGTTGTGTAAAAATGATTTTGCTGGAGCCCAATTTATTTTCCAGAGCCTAAATTATTTTCCAGAGTGTTATAGGTAAATTTGCGAACCATTCCCAATGACTTGGTTAACTGGGCATCATCTCTAGGACCAATGATCAAGGGTCTATCATTCCCTATCATTTCAGTTGCTACATGCCCTAAGACAAGAAACAAGACAAATCAAGCAAGACTTTCATCAAGCAAAGGCTTTCATGGTTTGAAGCTTATTATATAGCATATGAAAGCTCACTAATGCAGGCTCTAAGGGGCCTAAGTGCGTTGCATATGCAGGTATCCTCATGCAAGGTTGCTCTGCAAAGCACTTCCCGACATTCACAGGTGCGTTGGTCACATTGGGAGCGAAATTCTCATTGTTTCGGAATCTCCACTTGGCCAGTGCCATCTAGAAGAGTTCACATGTGTCAAGCTTCCGATCCAAGTGTCCATTTGACATCTAGATGATTGGAAACATGTCTTGCCTATTTTTGGAAAATTATTGATTGCAAAATAACCTACAGTTCATCTATAAATTGAGCACAAATCTAAGTGCTTGAAAAGGAAGAATTTGAGTAGAGAAATGCCGGAGGATTTTCAATTGAGAGCTAGATTTGTGAAGCTGCTGCTGGAGAGATTTATACCGTGATGAGGCTTGGGAATGTTGCTGGAAGGTCACTTCAAATCAGTCACTAGGTTGTAACCTCTCCTATCATCAATAAAGAGTACTGCTTATTTTTTCCTATATGCATCTGCATTGGCTTTGATTTTCCATATTACAAGATCTTAGTTGACGTATATGGTTTATGCTTTACTAATTTAGCTAAATAGCTTCAATAGATATCTATATTATTGCATCTTTTGTTGTTTCAGTGTTCTTTCTTGCAGGAAGCATTCAGCTCACAAACCGCTTGAATTTGAAGCTGCAACAGAAGTGATAGAAGGAGCCATTTGGAAGCGACTGAACAAGTAGGCCTCCAATCCTCTTTGTGTGTCTGTTCTGAGTTAGGAGAAATAGTCGTATAGTCTTTCACCTGTTGTTCTAGACTAGCACTTGTCTAGGGAAGCGTGATTTATTCATAATTCACAATTCTGGCCCAACATAGAGCTAGACTTATCTGTTGGGGCAGGGAATTGAAATGAGCAATGTAACAACATGCTAATAATGAATAATTGTTGTTGGCATTAGTTTCATTTCCGATTGATGGCTAGGAAATGTATTAATGTATGTGGGGTTTTTTGTGGTACCTTTCATTGTTATCATAACTTTGTATTATTTCCATAAACATGGAGTTCTTAAAATACCTCCTAAGCCCACATGACGGCACAATCGTTGAAGCCTTGAACCACAATGTCTCTATGGACCAAGAACTGAAGCAAAACAATAGAAATTTCTCAAAGGGGGTCTATGCCATTCTTAAAAAGGGGTAATCTAGGGACCTATAGAAAAATAACTAGAAATAGTGAACAAAATCCTCGCGCTTGGGACAGATTTGAAACACATGAAGATCACAAGGAGAATTATTTCCAAACTTGAGGAACTTGATGAACTCCTTTTGAAAGTAAAAAAATCATATGGGAGAAAATTAATTTGGGCCTTAAAACCATGTATGCTTACTCTCATACGACCCAAGTTCTTGGAGGAAACGTGTGCAGGGGTCACACTTCCAGTTGTAGCTTGTCGTAGCAACATCATGAGACTAACCACCCCTACAACCCCTTGAAATGATGAAATTATGAGGAGATCTTTCAGACTGATGGTAGGGACCTTTCAAGATTTCGACAAATGTGTAGTCTCTACCTTTGGGAAGAAGCTTGAGGTTTTAGGAGGTATAGCCACATTCAGAACATATTGCATCATGTTTGATCTTGAATGTGATGGCTTGATTCTGCAGATGTCCCAATGCTTCTTACACATTAGAAGACATCATATTGACATAGTCATAGCACACATGCAGACCATCCTATTGTCATGTATGAGAGATTGTGAGGTCATTTGCCTAGAGTTGCAGACTAGGGTGTTGAGCATTTGGAGGAGAGAGCAGTTGGTCTCACCTGCTTCTTATGAGCTAGCCCAAGGGCTAGTTGAGCAGAATATTGGGCTATTCAGGAGACAGTTGACCATGGAGGATATGATCCAGTTTGGTGGATCAGGCAGCAGAAATGAGCTTAGGAGGAAGGGACTTTGCTTCATCTGCAAAGAACCTTGGGGGCATGATCACTCATGCTTGAGTGATGCATATGATGTGGCAAAGGCAGAATAGCGGGGCATTCCTTATGTATGTGAGGATGAGGACTCTTCATCAGATGAGTCCATGGGTTCATATGAGGATGCTCCTAGGGAGTGAGAGAAGTCATGCGGAGTTTATGACAGTATTCCAGAGTTGTATTCTAGTGTGCAGGGTGAGTAATCAGAGGACTCTATGGGAGATACTCTAGGTGATGAGTCACTTGTGAAGATTCAACTGGAGTAGCATATGATGGAGTATGAGTCAGCAGAGGAGGAGGCTATTCACATCATGCATGATAGTCCTTTAGGGGAGAGCGAGATGGAGGCTCACATTAAGTCTGTGATGGATGTATGATTACCCTTAGGGTCAGCCACGGGTGAGGAGAAAACAGATGTACGTGCATCTAGAAGGGAGGTGGTAGTTGCAGATACTTATCCTCATGAGATGTTGAAATTTGATGGGATAGTGTTGTGGGAGGCGAGTAACCCACATCTTCAAAGAACAAGAAAAGTAGTCAAATCGGTGACCATTTCACATTCCTCTCCTTCGTGCTCTCTCTCATGCCAAATACTCATGGTAACAGCTTCACACCTGCATAAATCGAGTTTCCAATGGATCAGTTGTAGGCCAAATCACTTCAGGATTGATCAAACCAAGCTTGAATTTTTTTTGGGCCGGCTAATGCGGGCCCTAGTGTAGAACTGGGTGTGCTAACACATTATCCCTTAACAAGCAGTGCGTGTAACACGGCCATAGCACTAGGCACCCGCGTTACCCACTATAATATTTAGGGCTTGCTCAAAAAATCATTTTTAGCCATTGAAAACAATAAAAATGCCAATGGAAAGTAAGATAAAGGATCAAGCTCCTACATGGAACTAGCGAAATCGAAAACCGTTGCTTGGATCGCCCAAAATTGACAACAGAAGTTTCACCTCTTTTTTCGCTCCATAGCTCTTTCAGAGCACTCAAATGGTGAAAATGAAGGTCTATTTCCTTCTTATAGACATTC
This sequence comes from Pinus albicaulis, assembly GCA_034641835.2. Classification (NCBI taxonomy): domain Eukaryota; kingdom Viridiplantae; phylum Streptophyta; class Pinopsida; order Pinales; family Pinaceae; genus Pinus; species Pinus albicaulis. Next base: position 1,082,785,762 of record CM076578.1, read on the forward strand.
TAGATGTATGAATCACTCATCTAGTCTGTTAAAATTGGTAAATTTATGCTATTTTTTGTTGCAACTAATGGTTTTTCAAAGTCACTGATGCTCTGATGAGTTGTTGGTGTTCATGTGAAGATTTGACTGTGTTCGACCCTGATCGAGCCTTCTTTTTAGGGACTTTTCTAGTTTGTAAAACTGAAAAAACCCTGAGTTTCCTTCGTTGGGCTCATTAAACTACCATGATGAAGTCCTATGAGCCATTCTTTTCCATCTTTTTCTATCTCGTTAAAAAACCGAAAAAGTCACCGAGTTTTTCTTCGTCGGACTCATTAAAGTTTCATAGAGAGGATCGAGTTTTTCTTCGTCTGACTTGTTAAAAAATCATGAAGAATATGGAGTTTACTCTATCTCCTTGTACTCATAACAAAATGAGGTCAACGTCCATGGAACATAGATTTATCACTTTATCTGGATTCAATGGACTAACTTACGAGAAAGGAACTATGTTGGGCATACTATTCTCCCTTTGTCGTACTTGGTCATCAACCATGACAAAGGTACCCCCCTGGAGTTGTCTTTTACGATGTTTTACAAACTCCCTCAATATGGAAAGATCACTGAGTTTACCCATATGGACTTGTTAAACTTAACCAGACAGGGAAAAATTTGGACAAAATGGATACTTATTCTGTTATGCTTTGAAAGTTGATTTAGCAGCAAAAACCTTAAACATGGCACTTCCCAAAAAATTCACTAACAATTAGCTGAACCCTACCATTCTATGAGTTTAGCCTTTGTATGGAGATGCCCCTACATTGGTGAATCCTGACACTCTTTGGTGTTCATAAGCCTAAGCTGCCTGGTGGCCCTGTTATTGTGCCTTCTATTGTTCAAGAAGATCTTGCTATCTACTGCTTCCTATATCAGCCAAGCCATAATATGCTAGAAATCATTTTTCATCATCAGTTACTACCATTTTCTCTTTACTATCTTCAAAACATAATCATATTTTCCCGTTTCGTGTCAACTGATGTAGGATGCCTCATTGCCTACCTTTTGACAAATCTCTTCCTATCGAATTCAACATATTATCTATGAAGTTGATCTATAAACACATCAATACCCTAGGACCTGCAGACCACAGTGATAAGTTACCTTGCGTTTGATTAGGGGTTCTCATCACTAGCTCCCAGTCGAATGACTCTACAAATGTTCGACATCAACACCATTTATTCACACTCGCTATATTATATTGTGCATCTTGGAGACCATCACCCCTATCGGTGGCCATCCTCACATTTTTTAACAGTTTTCATCATTGGCTGGTAATCATACGATTTCCCGCATGTTCAACTACAACTCATTCATTCACATGCACAGAAATATGCAGTTTAGTGAAGCGACGACCAAGATCTTCGGTTGAGGCTTACATCATTCAGTTGTGTTTCCTCTCCCAAGCTGCGATATTATTTTCGGAGACAACTTATCAGATTGATCCTGTCATGTCATAAGCTTACACATTGTGCTTATTGGTGGACATACTGGTCATATCTCTTTCTAGAGAAATCATTTTGATACAACTATTGAGCATGGGAATGCCCGACTCAGGATAGATACTTATATTTCTGACATATGTTGTTGTTTCAGGGTTTCCTCAGTCCTCCAACTCCTCTCGCTCTAATACACATATCATAAATTATTTCAGCCATCGTCTTCGCCTTTGAGATCACACTTTAGGGGGCATCTATTACAAGACAAATGACCTCCTCATCAGCTCAAAGGAGAAGGAAACATGGAAGGAAGAAAATGACTTAGACATAGACCCATTTTTCCAAGGTAATGCGCCCTAGAGATAGCCAAGTCACATTATAATGCATCCCAACCTCTCAGAGGGAGTGGTAGTTCCTAGGTTATTGAAATATCTTACCTAAGGAGTAGCGTTACCCGTGTTTTCATGAACAAAAGGGAAAAATCCCATGGAAACTGGCTGACATTTCTTGCTTTTTATAAAAAAGGAGTCCGTCCAAAAGAAGAAACCTATAGTGCGGGCCTCTTATTGGATGCTACTAAACCCAACTGAGCATCTATAGAGGGAAAAAGAAAGTAAAGGCAAGGAAACATCATGATTTTTCCTCATTCAAATTGATTAAGAAGATTGGCAAGGTTTGTCCTCCAAAATTCCTATAAATTGGAGGCTTGGACTCTTGGTCAAAGGTCGAAGGTTTGATCGTGTGTAGAGCAAAACTTTATTGTCGAGTGTGAGGCTTAAGGATTGGCAAGGTTTATTGAGAAATTTTAGCCCAAGTATCATTAAACTCAGAGATAGAGAAGAGAGAGAGGAGTCAGAAGACTGAGGGAAGCTTGGTTCAACCAATGGTTGTAATCTTCCTTCTTATATATTAATAGAACTATATATTTTTTGTCCATTTGATGTTTCAGTGTCACATTTATTGTTTATTTGTCTATGAAGCATGATATAAATGGCTCATATTTGCATAGTTAAATTTTGATTATGTACTTGTTTAAGTTCTAGTAAGTGATACAACTGTGAAGATTACATGTGTGCTTTGTTTGTTTGCAGGATCTAGATTTGAAGCCGGTGAAGAAGGAATTTAGCCACGCTGCTTAGCACTCTCCAAGGGATCTGCTATCTGCAAAGAGGCGATCCTTCAATATCTCACTTTGTCAATTATGCATTATTATAAACATGTGTGCAATGTCTTTGTGAACTATACAGCTAATCTTTCTGTCTCCCTCGGGCACTGGGAAGACCCGAGAGGGATTTACATCAGCTCCCACCCTTTCATTTTACCCCTAAAAAATAATCCAAAAAAATAGTATACCTCATAACCTCCAATATTAAAATATTGACTCATACATTTTTGTCACTTTAAACAATAGACATAATATATAAGAAAATAATAAAATACATTACAACTCAAAATTATTTGATTGGGTAGACCTCACCCTGCTAGACTTCACTCCCAATTCCAATAGACCAAACCTACAATAAGCCTCAAAGTTGACTACCAGTGATCTGAAAATGAAATTATTTGTTTTGTTGTTCAAAGTATTCATTTCCATTAAATTAAATGTGCAAAGTGTTTGGATAGTCTTGCAAGTGAAACAAAGTGTTTTTGTTAACTGTTTATGAACTTTGGTGTGAGGGAGTGTTGTTTTAATTTATTGTTTAACAAATTTAATCTGAATAACACAGCAGAATAACTTCACCATAAACACACAACAACATGATGAGGCAATTCACCCCTCCTAGGCTACATCTGCTGGGTCTAAGGCTCCCAATGGGCATGTCCTTGATATATTATGATGCTCAAATTGGTAATATAGTGAGAAAAAGGCCTAAACAGACCAAACCAGTTGTGAAAATGGATTCAGAACATAAAAAGAAGCTAAGAATGACTCTTATTTCACCTAAAATAGTGAAGTGTAGTCCAATGCAACTTTGTTTCCCTCAAGGCCCTGATGGCTCCTCAAGCTTCTCTGAAGTTTAAATGGCTAAAGAACACATCCAATGGCTATACAACCTATTCCAATGACTCCAGAATGTTGAGGATACTCGAAAAAAAAAAAAAAATTGCTCCAAAAGGTTCTGTCTAGTGAAATTTATGTCTGGCAAAAGAAGTTTTGTCCAGCTTGGCCTAAAAAACCTCCACCAAACTTGGGAGGACTGGAGTTAACTTCACTAAAATAGTAATTACCGCCGAATTTGGGGGCTCCGCTCCAGTTGTCTGCGTGGTTAGGAAGGCATTAAGTGTCAAGGTGTAGTGGTCACATGGACCAGCTCCACTGCCGGCGGAACCATGGAGCCAACGGTTTAAAGACCGTGGCATTTAATTTTTTACGCAACCTCCACCGCATATGTGAATGCTTTCATCACTTAACCATTGGGGTTAGTGTTTATCCGTCGTTTCTTCATGACCCATCACATTTAGCTCCGGCCCGCACTCGTTCAGCTCTGACCCGCGGGTAGACCCTGCCCGAGACTCCATTCACAACCAACCGCTTGCTAAACCGTCCGTTCACTGCTCAACCATTTACTTTTGACCCGCATTCACACTGCCCATGTTCACAGGTCGAAACCACCCACAGATGACCCATGCCCACCCAGGTCAGGTCAGGTCGGGTTGGCCCAATGACCTAAAAAAAAATTAGTATCCAATTTTTAAACAAATCGAATCACGTAGCCCTGGGGCCACGTGGCAGCCTCCGGGTAGGCCACATGGCACCCACTGATAGGCCATCCCAATTTTTCTAAAAAAATTAAATTTTCCATTTTCACAAAAATTTTGAAGATGCCATAATTTTCTTTCCAAAGTGATGTTTTGAAGGTTACTGGGCAAAATTTAAACTTGAATATCTTCCACATCCGACATCGGATTTGAGTGTTGTTCATGGCATTATGATTGTAATAACGAACACTATCCGGTCGATCAATTTATTACTAGTTCTGAGCAGTTCCAAATTTGAGATTTTTTTCACTTAGGACATGATCACCTAATCACACCTCCCCATTGGGAAGCTTTTGAAACCCAAAAGCCTTCAATTACCTATTAATAAGATGAGGGTATAGGTCCCTCACCTTTTCCACCTCAATCCACTTTGCCTTACTCGGTTTGCTTCCTTTAAGACCAACCCGAACATAATCAACATTTCCCTTCCTTAAAGTGTGTGTCCTTCTGTTAAGGATAGCATCCTCTTTCAATTCATCCAAAAATTCTGGTGAGAAATCCTCTATGGATGGCAGCTGAATATCACTTTCAATATCAACAATTAAAGGAGGTTCATACAAACGTAAATTTTCCACATTCACAATGTTATACATTTGCATGTATGAAGGCAAATCTAATTGAAAAGCATTATTTCCAAGTTTCTTAAGGATATTGAATGGACCATAATGAATAGACTTCAACTTTTTACCATCTCCTTGCATTCTTTCCTTACTAATATGCAACCATACCTCATCCACTTCTTGAAACTTATGATCAATTATGTGCTTATCATGCCTCTCCTTGTACTTGCCTTGACTTTTTTCAAGTTGTTCTTGAACTTGGTGATGTATGAGCTGAATTCTTTCAATGAACATGTGAGCTTTGTTAATGTCACTATGACCATCAATGGCCACATCCTTCTCAAGAATAAAATCTAAAGGTGACTTAGGCAAATACCCAAAACAAGCTTCAAAAGGTGAAGTATTTGTAGAAGAGTGCTTCGCCCGGTTGTAAGCATGCTGAATGTAATGAAAATTCTCATCCCAAAGCTTGGGATGCTTGCTGCAATAACCTCTCAAAAGATGCACAATGGTTATGTTCACTACCTCTGTATGGCCATCTGTTTGCGGATGGAAAGAAATACTCTTCTTTAACTTTGTGTCCATCATCTTCCATAAATTGGACCAAAAATTCCCCACAAATCTAGAATCCCTGTCATTAACAATAGAAGTAGGCAAGCCATAATGAACCCATACATGTTGAAAATATAAATCAGCAGTTTGTTCAGCAGTTATAGATTTCTTACATGGCATAAGAATACACATCATTCTGAAACAATCAAATACTACATAAAGATAATCATGCTGCTTTCTAGATAATGGTAGCCCTCCAACAAAATCCATAGAAACACTTTCCCATGGTCTAGAAGGTATCGGCAATGGCGTATATAAACCAAGCTTCCTATTTCTAGGCTTGCTTGTAGCACATAATGAACAACCTCTAATGAATCGTGAAACACTATCTACCATGTGAGGCCAATAACAATACCTCTGTAAATGTGACACCGTTTTGCTTACCCCGAAATGTCCAGCTATGAGAGAAGAATGAGCCTCTCTCATCATGCTTAGTCTCTCCCCTTGTGGTATACATAACTTGCCCATATGAAACATAAAATTATTATGCAAATGATAATAATTCTCCTCAACATGATTCCCCTCACTCAAGTTAGCATACACATCTTTAAAATCAACATTTGATGCATACTGTTCTATGTAGCTGTTACACAGCATTTTGTCACCGTCCCTGCAATCCCTCATCCCATACATTGGAGGACTATTCCCGTGACTTGTGAATAGTAAAATGTTCTGAAAACACCTTGATGGCATCCTTCTGCATAAGGGCAAGAATTCTCCTTGAGAACATTTCCTCAGAAACTTACTAAAAACATATGTTTGGGCATTGGCGCAAGCATCCAGTTCATCACTCGCGCCAACCTAGGAAATTTACACTAAGCCCACGCCACCTGGCACTCTGTCATTATGTATTGCCCGCGCCAAGCCTATTTGGGAATGTTTTTTAAAAATAAAAGCTGGAATTTTGGTTCTAACAACTTCAGAATGAATCATCAAAAATGGGTTGGGTTGTTTGGCTCCAGATCTCCTTGTTCAGGAAGTGGTTTTCCACCTCTCATGGAACCTTCCTAAGAGATAGGACTCTCCCCCATGATTATAGGGATCCTAACCTCTCCTTCTCCCTCTATAAAAACATGCCCTCTCTATTTGCAACCTAGCTGAACATTTGGGAAGAAAACTATCGCCAAGCGACTATTGAGAGCAGAGCCAAGGAGAACCTCGTAAGAGAGAGAGCCTTGTCTAAATTCCCAACAAACTTTGTGTGAGACACGCTTCACTGGAAGCCCTGCCAAAGGAAGAACGCGACGTCGAAACTCAGTTGTATTCTTTCTTTCATATTTTAATATATGCTCGACTATGTTATTGGTTTCATCATTGTATTTCTTATTTGTGTAATGCAATTTGATTCAATATTTTCCGACTGATTGATAGTTATATGCTTGAATTATTGCATTGTATGTTGTCTCTTTTCTCTGCATATGTACAGGTGTCTGGACATGAATAGTGAAATGATTATGATCTATTGCTAGGAATGGAAGCGCACTTCTTCTTCAACAACAACAGCGTAGGACTGAGGTAATATATCCATCATAGCTTTGTATTTTGTAACTAGGAATCGATATCGTAGCGTGTCTTGTTTGTTGCTATACCCACTCTAGGGCTAGTGGGATCGCCTCTATCTACAGAGGGGATTAACCTCCACAAAAAATTGGCAACTCCACTGGGGATCAGTGTGAGTTTGTCTTCCTGGTCTTTGCTGGCTTAGCTTGCTTTTCTGATTATCTTTGTTGAGTCTAAGACCTCTGTTCAGCCCCAGAGGATCAATTTGACCTCTATTTTTCCAAAATTTCCACCTTTTCAAGGTTGGCTTGATTGGCGCGGGTTCCAGCCTAATAGTCACACTAGCTGGCACTATTTTCCAATTTATCACTCATGCCATCCCCTATCTGGTGTGGATTACAGCCAGACAGTCGTGCCAATCCCTATAGGTGCTAGGGTTTTCTCTGTTTTGGATTTTTTGGTCTATCTTGGTGTCTTTGGGTGTTTTTTTTAACTTGATTTGAATGCTTTGGGTTTGTTTTTGATTGAGAGTAGCCCTTATCCTTTGGCTATTTTCCCTTTTCTATCATTTTTTTCTTTTTAGCCCTAGGTTTTCTAGGTGCTTCATCCTGCTAAGCCTCCCATGGGAGTTTTGGGTCCTTGGTTTCCCAGTCAATTTCGTTTTTGTTCATTTGCATTCATCTTTTGTGATCCATTTGAGTGATTGCATTAATTGAGTGATTGTCCTCCCTTTCGTTCAATTTTTACTCTTGTCACTCCAAGCCTAGATTACACGGCTTGTTTGGGTCTCTTTTGAGATCTTTCTTTGATTTGAGGGATTTCATCATTGGTTTGAGTCTTGTTGGGCTTGTTTTGAGTTGAGTGAAATATTTTTGTTTCAGCTCTCGCTTCACCATTCTCAAATTGGTGTTTTGGTTTATTTTTCATATCATTTAGTGCACTTGCCCTGATATATTGAAAAAAAAAAAAAAAAATCTTTTGCATTCTTGATTAGCATAGTGGAAATTGGAAAATATTTCGCATTTCTAGCATTATATAATTCTAGGGAAGAGTTTTTTAGTTTCATTAGCTTGCATCAGATTCAGTGTGGATGTTTTTGTATGTTCATATTATTTCTATCACTTGAAAGCTCCTAACTCTCTCGTAAATAGCTCTTCATTGAAAGAAATGGTATTGCTTTGGCATGTAGCTTGCATTTAGGGATTCGTGAGATTAAACATTCGGTAGGACCTTGGAATTGAAGCATAAATACAAGATAAACTTAAAATTTATTCAATTAACCTAAGGAAACATTGAAACCTAACAAAATATTTAGTGGTCTAAGTTAGAGACGTGTTCTGGCGTCTTTAAACCTAGCAGCTGTCACTCGCCGTTTGGCTTCAGACAACTCTAGTATGGACTTGTGCTCCCCGTACCGTCGAGTATATAAAGGGAGACCCCTCTAGGTTGCAATCCTTTTATCTATAGGAAGCCAAGTCTGCCGCCTTGTAACTGTGATACACCGAACACAGCATTCGGGGAGACTGCCTGCACATACGTTAAGTACTTGGTCATCTTTCTTTCATTTGACTACCAAGGTGTGTATTGTATTTCACGGGAACCTGGTACACCCTTCAACCTAGACTACCTGAGCAGTCATTTTCGATATTTACTAACTCCATCAATTTGAAAAGATCATCGAGCACTTGTCCTTTCATGCTCGTTTCAACCTGAAAGTGATAGAGTCACCTTTTGCCTGTTTCTCGACTCTTACAATATGAAATGGAAGAGTTTTGTTTCAATGTTTTAAAAATTAACTGCCCACGAAATATTCCTGGTTAAAGTTAGTTTCCTTAGGGTGTTGTTCTAAAGTTGTTTCTGATGGCAACATTTTCAGAATTCACTAACCCAAGAATCCCTTCCGAAGGGAATCCTGGTCCTTTTCCTTATTTTGGGAATGTTGGTGCTCCTTACATGGCAACGTTGTCCCTGCCTGGTTTAACTATTGGATTGCTTGTATGGTTATTTTCGACCTCGGTGGTGTCGAGTGTTCTGTCCACCGTACAGCCATCTCCTCCACCTGAACAACGTCATGTTTCTTCTAAGGTGGACCTCTCCCCTTCTTCGCCTATTTCTTCGTCCTCCCCTTCTACTTCGCCTGGTGAAAGTCTCGATTCCAGTAACCAGGTGGCTAAGAAGAAGAAGAAGAAGACCCGAAAGAAGAACTTAGATAAGCAAGAGGCTAACACTGGAGCTACTGCGCTTGAGAAACCATCCGTTGATGAACCATCTATGCTTCCATGGAAAGTCAAATTCCCTTGCATGCTCTGCAAAGGTAACCATTTGCTTCGAGATTGCCCTGGAATTCCTAAGGTACTTGAAGCATGCTCCGACGGCCGCCCACCATTTCCTTTGGCTTTTGGAAGTCATGTTATTGGCACATCTTCGACTAGTGCTAATAAGACGCATAAGAGACAGGGCAAGCTCACCAATCCCTGTAATTTGTGTGAAGGGCATCATCCCATTCACCTTTGTCCATATATGAATGAAGCCAAAAGAGTGTTGGACAACCCGATTTTTTCTGCACCATGCCTTCTGGCTAGTTACAAGCAGCTTTCCTCAAGTCCTTTGCTAGTCGATTCCATGATCGGTCAAGCGTCATCCTTTCTCGATCCATATCCCTCAGAAATTCACGATCATGAATCCATTCCTGACCAACCATTGGTCATGGAATCAATTGATCTGACTCCATCTGCAGTGCACCGGGTATTTTCCGTCGAGAGTGGATCTCATATCCTCAACCATTAGGGATCCTTCTGAGGTTACCGGTTACTTTGGGATGGAAAAATGTTCATATGAACGTGATGGTTGTTCCAGGCCCTTTGGATTTGTAATATTCCTAACTAGCCCAAGCTAGTAGGAATATTCAATGTCATTTTATTTTTATGTTTTATGAATAAAATGTAAAGGAGAACAAATAAAAAATCCTAAACATGAGAATAGATAAATTCCCAATGTGAAAAAAGTCAAATCAGGGCTTGCTCAATAAAATCAACTTGTATGTGAAACAAGTTCAAGCTATTTGACTGGGTCAATAGGACCAAATCATAAAGCAGTCCAGATACAATGAACCTCCTAGATGATCAGTGCAGTCCTATGAGGAGGTCCTCCATGTGAAAAGGGACAAATGGATGAAGGTGGTTTAGGGTTTTGAAAACCCTAATCTTATATAAGGAAGGGAAAGACTCAAGGAGAGGTTGTTGATGATATTTCGATTTTGAGATTGCTTGAGCAACTCAAACTCTCTTGGCTATTTAGCTAGAGAGAGAGGGATTTCATATTTAGGAATTCCTCCCTCCTTCCTTGAGGGTCTCTTGGAGGAGATTTTGCTGCATTGATCCACTATCTGGCATTTTGGCCAAGCTTCACCTTACATCTACAGCGTTGCTCCTATTGTGGGTTGAGCTGTCCATGTGAGCTGCAGCAAGTGGAATCAAATCTATTCAGATCTGAAGAGTTCTATTGCATATTTTTAGTGGGGAAGTCATCTAAACCATTGGCAAGTGTGCAATAGCTGTTTTGAGCTCCATATCCTTATCTTGGCAGTTTGGAGGAGAGATATCCGGTGAAAGGATTCCTTTCCTTCACTGAGGTGATCCGTGGATTGGCCAACAAATCCATGTTCTATTTCCAGATCTGATATTTTGTGTGACATATTATTTATAAATTTCTGAAGTTTACTGCAGATCCATGGTGTAGATCTCAGATCTATTCAGTGTCCTTCACTTTCAGCTGAGATCCCCAAGGGGAATGTACTTAAAGGTCATTTTTGCATATAGATCCCATTTAGATATATCCTTTTTTCCTCTGATATATTATAGATCTGAAAATTGATAAAACACTGCTTCAGATTTCTGAAAATTACACTGTCTGGTTCATTCTCTATTTCTTGTGTCATAAAGCTTGGGTTTTAGGCCTTTTCTTCAAGTATAGATCTGTATTTTCTAATGAAATATCTTTGAATCATATTCTCAGCTTGTCATACTGTTATCTCTACATAAAATCACCAAAACCTTCAGAAAATACGCTCACTAAGCTTCAAAAAATTTCTGCATACTCCAAGTCATGGGAAATCAGCAATTTGAAGCCTAGTCTGGAATGGAGGATCTGTTTAACATAGAAAAACACATTTTGTTTTGCTGAAATTTGGCATGTGAATCCCTCTTGACCTAATATAACACATCCCAGAACCATGACCCTTATTTTTATGCACATTTCTGAATACATTCATTTTAGGGAATGAAAAGCTACTTTTCCTCACCTTTTTGTGAACAAAAGCTGAGTAAAGGTTTCTGCAGCACTTGGAATTGGTTTTTGAGTGTTTTTAAACATTTTTTATGATAGATGAAGCACACATCCCTAAAAAATGTGTTTTTTAGGCTTGTCTTGCTAAGCAATCCCTTTTGGGGATATTACAGTGGTATTAGAGCATGATCTCTGGCACAGCCTGTGAGATAAAGATATCAAAGAAGTGAAGAGAAGGAAAAAAGATCATAATTATGGATAGGATGAGATTAATCTCATCAGTGTTTAGATCTAAGGAGGGCCTCTCCAAAGAGGTAAATCAGAAGAGAGAAAGAAGATGCACCAAGACTCTTAGAGGGTTTCAAGGAGAAGAAAGTTGCAGTGAGACCTACAGAAGGTTTCAAGAAGGAGAGGAAGACCCATGCACTTCCTACCCTCACAAAGAAGATGCATTGTACAGAAGAAACAAGAGCATGGCTCCACCACTTGTAAGAATGACAGAAGAGGAGATCTCCCTGCTCCTTTTCCAGACCATGAAGGGTATTGAAGAAGATATCAAGGAGATTGAAAGGGTGGAGACTTGTACCAGCGCTGGCACAACCTTAGAAGAGTAGCCTTCATGTTCAGTAATGAAGGAAGACTACATAGTTGCAGAAGAAGCTCTTTCTTCTACATCTCATCAACGTATGATTAAAAATCCATCTATTGTCATTTTAGCACATTGTATGAAGAGATATACATCTTTGCATGCTGCTGATTTTGAGCAATAGAGTTGCACTGTGCTGTGCCAAAGCATTGAGGAAGAAGAGAGGAACCATTCCTCATTTGAGCATTCACATGGAAGCTTCATTCATGAAGCAATAGAGGGTGGAATGATGGATGGTAGACATCCTGAAGTGAGAAACCCTTTCTCCCTTCTAGATGACCCTTTCTCAATGAGAACACCCCTGCAAAAAGAGAAACTTCTACTTGCAGAAAATCCAAGGCCCCTTTGGTTTTGGAAGGCCATGCATGAGGAAATGACCTCATGGGAAAGATTCATTGGGGGTGCACTTCAGCACATCTTGGAGTGCAAAGTTCTTCAACAGTTTGAGGAGGATCTTCCCTTCACACAGGAACAAATAGTAGATGTAGGACATCTTCGGATGGATAGCATCTCTCATGACTGTGTTGGACATTTCTTGAGCCATGCACATCATGACGGGAGGTTTTTTCCTACCACCTATTTGGGTCCTTATAGGGTCAAATTGATCCTCAGGAAGATTTCATTTCAAGATCCCATGAAATGCAGGAATTTGAATTGGGATGATGGTAGCCCTCATGGGAGGAGTACCAGGATGAAGGGCGGAAGGACACATCCACAATTGGTTGAGTGGATGTGGATGGAGAGCAAAAAGCTGGAGAGCCACTTGTAGATCTTTGACACTGGGAAGCGGGAGGCTTGGCTGTGTTGGTTGCTCTTGAAAGAGTTTGGTCATCACTCTCTTTCTAAGGGTATGTGGCAAAATAATTGCATCATGGGGCAGAAAAGAGTATGGGCACATTGTGTTGGCATAACATTCTTCATGTCAAACACCATGTTCTCAATACATGATTTGGATGATGGAAGTATGAGGAGGCAGCAAAAGACTTTGTTGCTTGGGATGTTCTTGAGAGAGCAAGGGAAGGTTTGCTCTCACATTTTTCATGATGTTGTAGGAGTAGAAGATGGCATTATCATAGTGCAAATGGGTTACTCCGTGGCCTTAGATGTTGAAGAAGGACTTTCTTCATGGGAAGGACTTCCCATATGTAGCAGCATTATGGGAGATGCCTTTGACATTCTGCATGTCAAAGATTGGAGCTATGTGTTGATGGGAGCCTATTTTCATAGGCCAACAACGTTTTCACTTTGGAGCTAGGATTTATTGATGGAGTATTCCCATGATCACTTCTTATTCGATGCACTTGGTAAGCAAAGATTAGGTGAAGAAGATGAAGTAGTAGATGGAGACATCTATTACTATGGTGTGCTTTTCTTGACTTGGGTTTCCAAGCATGAGGAGAAGGACTTTCATGCAACACTTGGTTCATTCCCCTTCATGGGAGTATGCCAAACTATTATGGAGGATTCATTCATGGGTCCAGGTATCTTCTTGCTTCCAACATATGGTGAGAGATTTTTCTTGCATCCTCTTACTATCTTTTGGCAGTGCATTGCTCCACAAGAGGGCAAGCTATTCATTGAGCTCCATGATCTACATTGGGCCAAATCATATGATGGAGACAGCCATCTCTTATGTGGCCTTGAGAAAAGATGTTTTCCCTACATGTATTTTCATTTGATTTATATGATTAACCATGTAACAAGAAACAATTTGCCATGTATTCTTCTAAAGCAGCAATATGTAAAACTGTGCTGTGAAGACTTGGGGAACTGTTGGTACTCTCTTGCATCACATAGGACCTTCAGTATTTCCTTCATGATGGTGATAATCATGTTCTCATTTGCTGATATTTCTTTTATCTTGATGGGAGACATGATGTTGAGTGAGGCACATGGTTTGGAAGTGTCCTTTTGGGAAGTAGGTTCCTACATTTTCTGCAGTGCATGTTCTAATGGGAACATGGGAAGAGTTGTGGCCACCATGACCAAACACTTGTTTCTCTTGGAGGTGAGCCATGTGTGTGATGGGATACCTTATGATGATACTCTTCTATCCATCACATATGGAACATTTTGGGCTAAATGGTTTTACAGCGTTGGAGGGAGGATCTTTGCAGTTCTACTCTTTATGATGCCACTTGAGGGCAATATCCTTTCAGCCCAAGATCATTTTGCACTTATCTTAAGTGGAGAGGAGGAAAGTGTGGGGTAGGCTATCTTGTCTACCATATGCAGATTTTCAGCCCACCTATTTTGCGGGAGCTCAAGGTGGAGGAACATTTTCTGAAGTTGCCTTATCTGGAGGTAGCTAGATTCTTATGGATGATAGCATGGGTGTGGGAGACACTCATTGGGAGAAATTTTCCCCATGCTCTTCATCACTCCTACCTTAATGAGGCCATTGAGCAACAAGAAGATCACCACTTGCACCTTCCTTTTTACCATGATGTACACTTTCTATCTTACAATTGGAGGAAATAATTGGAGGACAGATTCATTGCTTATCATTTTCAGCCATGGTGGGGTCCATTGATGAGGCCACAAGAATAGGGAAGGAGAATTTTTGTTCTACCCTGTAGTTGCTTGAGGACAAGCAACATTTTGAAGGGGGAGGAATGTAATATTCCTAACTAGCCCAAGCTAGTAGGAATATTCAATGTCATTTTATTTTTATGTTTTATGAATAAAATGTAAAGGAGAACAAATAAAAACTCATAAACATGAGAATAAATCAATGCCCAATGTGAACAAAGTCAAATCAGGGCTTGCTCAATAAAATCCACTTGTATGTGAAACAGGTTAAAGCTATTTGGCCGGGTCAACAGGACCAAATCATAAAGCAGTCTAGATACAATGAACCTCCTAGATGATCAGCGTAGTCTTATGAGGAGGTCCTCCATGTGAAAAGGGACAAATGGATGAAGGTGGTTTAGGGTTTTGAAAACCCTAATCTTATATAAGGAAGGGAAAGACTCAAGGAGAGGTTGTTGATGATATTTCAATTTTGAGATTTCTTGAGCAACTCAAACTCTCTTGGCTATTTAGCTAGAGAGAGAGGGATTTCCTATTTAGGAATTCTTCCCTCCTTCCTTGAGGGTCTCTTGGAGGAGATTGTGCTGCATTGATCCACTATCTGGCATTTTTGCCAAGCTTCACCTTACATCTACAGCACTGCTCCTATTGTGGGTTGATTTTTCCATGTGAGCTGTAGCAAGTGGAATCATATCTATTCAAATATGAAGAGTTCTATTGCATCTTTTCAGTGGGGAAGTCATCTAAACCATTGGAAAGAGTGAAATAGTTGTTTTGAGCTCCAGATCCTTATCTTGGCATGAGGCCAAAGTTTGCATCACTTCATTAGCATAGTTAGCTTTAGAAACTGCATTATTTTGTAGGCAAAGTTGCAGTGTTTATTTGCTAGCAGTTTGGAGGAGAGATCTCTGGTGAAAGGATTCCTTTCCTTCACTGAGGTGATCCGTGGATTGGCCAACCAATCCATGTTCTATTTCTAGATCTGATCTATTGTGTGACATATTCGTCATAAATTTTTGAATTTTACTGCAGATCCATGGTGTAGATCTCAGATCTATTCAGTGTCCTTCACTTTTAGCTAAGAACCCCAAGGGGAATGTACTTAAAGGTCATTTTTGCATATAGATCCCATTTAGATCTATCCTTTTTTCCTCTGATATGTAATATATCTGAAAATTAATGAAACACTACTTCAGATTTCTGAAAATTACGCTGTCTGGTTCATTCTCTATTGCTTGTGTCATAAAGCTTGGGTTTTAGGCCTTTTCTTCAAGTATAGATCTGTATTTTCTAATGAAAGATCTTTGAATCATATTATCAGCTTTTCATACTATTATCTCTGCATAAAATCACCAAAACCTTATGAAAATATGCTCACTAAGCTTCAGAAAATTTCTGCATACTCCAAGTCATGGGAAATTAGCAATTTTAAGCCTAGTCGGGAATGGAGGATCTGTTTAACATATAAAAATGCATTTTTTTTTGCTGAAATTCAGCATGTGAATCCCTATTGACCTAATATTACATATCCTAAAACATGACCCTTATTTTTATGCACAGTTCTTAATACAGTCATTTTAGGGCATGAAAAGTTGTTTTTCCTCACCTTTTTGTGAACAAAAGCTAAGTAAAGGTTGTTGAAGCACTTGGAATTGGTTTTTGAGTGTTTTTAAACACATTTTGTGATAGCTGAAGCACACATCCCTGAAAAATGTGTTTTTCAGGCTTGCCTTGTTGTGCAATCCCTTTTGGGGATATTACAGGATTTTAGTTTACTCTTGGGCCGCGATTATACTTATACCATGGGAGAAATTTTCTCCTCCCTCTTTCATGTGATGTGTTTTCTGCACCAAGTTTGGATTGTGACAATCGATCAGCTTGCATTCTTTGTTCCTGATGTGGCAACTAGTCCACCTTCATCTCTTCCAAGTCTTTATCTGCCAGTTGTGTCGTCCCTGCCACGGGTCAATTATGTGGCTACATGTCCTATGCCCATATTCAGTGATAGTGCCGTTGTGCATCATGTGCTGGGGGCATTGGCTCCTGACTTCCAAGATGTTTCCCTTCCATCGGATGAGCGACTCTTAGAAGCCATGACTTCTTATTTGCTGTGATGAGGTCTGTTGGAGCATGGTTGCTTTCCTGTGTCAAGCTCCTTAAAATATGAAACCAGGTATGTCGGAGCATAGTTCTTTTTCTTGTGTCAAGCTCCCTAAACAATGAAACAAGCTCTTTCTGAGCAGAGTTCTTTTTCTTGTGTCAAGCTCATCTAAACAATGAAACATGGTGTTGTGAGGATGGTTCGTTTCTATGTCAACCTCATTAAAAAATGAATTAGGTTATGAGGATAGTTATTTTAATGTGTCAACCTCGTTAAAACAATGAAATATGTTCCCGTTCAATTCGAGTCTTTGATAAGATCTCGTAAAATCCCAGTCGAGTCTTTCTCTTGATGTCGTAATTCAAACCTTCACTGCATCTGCTTTGCATATGCACTGAAGCTTGGGGGGCATGTACCTCGAATTGAGTCACCATGTTGGGGGAATGCTCAGTTTTCAAGCATACTTTATTTCCATTTCAAGCTTGTGTAAAAATGAAACCAGTTTCAAGCACAGTTTATCTTTGTTTCAAGCTTGTGTAAAAATGAAACCAAATTCAAGCAGAGTTTCCTAATTTCAAGCTTGTGTAAAAATGAAACCATTACCTCTCATGATTGCCATTTTATCAGCTTGTTTTTGCCAGATGATCCTTGGTTTTCTCATTCTATCGTCACTATCTGCTTGGCCGATCATATGCCTTCACTTGGTTGTTTTACCCATTCCTGAGGAACTGCTGCAATGAGTGGTCTTGTTTGCCAGCCTCTTAACCTTTACTTGTTCTGAGTAGTTCCACAATTATCGGAACCAGTTGCTACCCTTTATACCACTCATTCCTCCAAGAGGAGTCAACTTTCAGCTCTTTTCTGACTCTCTAAAAATGAAAATATTACCAAGAATCTTGTCGTTTTAAACTCATTAAATGGCTGTGAAACGATATCTACCCAGTATACGTTTACCCCTTTTTCGGGCTGGGATAGATTATTTATGAAAAAGGAATACCCTAGCCTATCGTGACTAGGAGTTTTTCTCAAACGCAGTTTTCTACCTTTTCGGATCTCAGGAACTATTTACGAAAAGGGACTGCTGGAGTTTTCTTTTCCGCCTTCTTTTCAAACTCTCTAAATATGAAAAGATGTCGAGTTCTTCCTTTGTCAGACTCGTTAAAAACTGACGACATGGGACTCCGTCGCAATGACGTTACTCGAGTTCCTCCTTTCTAGGGCTTGTTAAATGTACTAGGTTGGATTTGTCCAAAGGAAAAACTTACATCGCAAGCATATGCTATCCCCTTCAAGCTTGTTTTCAAAAATAATTGGGGTACTCGCCAGAAATGGTGGGGGAAAATGGAACCAAGATTGTAGTCGTGTTGGCAGTATGTCGCTCTTGAACATGGAACTTGTCTGCATTCGTGTCGGGTTGGGGACATCTCATCTCATTATCTGCTTGCCTCCATGGTTTTGGGTAATCCCTTCTGACCACTCATCCGCTCTTTGCCATGTCACCATGACCTCAGATCCTTTGATGTCAAAATACTGCCAAATCCAGTGTCGTGCCGCTGTTATGTTCAAGAGAAGTTGGCCTCTGCAGTTTTCAATCTCCCTTTGATTCTCTATTGGTCTTGATTCACAAACATTATTTTCCTTTATCTCGCGTCAATGATGTGGGAAACATTATGGCCCACCTTCGATCAAGGTCCCTTGCTGTCGACTCCAGCTCATTATCTAGGAAGTTGATCTAGAGACTCCCTTCAGGTACCTTGGAGCCTACATGCCTCAATGGCAGGTTATTCGCATTCGACTTAAGGTTTTCATTACTGGCCTTCGATCGAATGATTATGCAGGTGTTCGACGCCAGATCACTGTTCACATTCTGTGGATTGTACCTCTTGTACCTTGAGAGCCATTTTCGTTATTGGTGGGTTCTCTCGCGTCTTTTAATAGTTTCATCATTGGCTAGTAATCAAATGATGTTCTTGCATGTTCAACTTCAGCTCATTTATTCGCATGCTCAGACTTATTATTATGACTTATTACATTACTCTTTTGATTGGATGGCTATGACCATACCTAAGTCTACTTGTCGATCCTTATTTTGCTAGATGGCTGTGTCCATACCTTGGATCTCGATTTTTTTACACTTTATTATGGATGGTTGTGCCCATTCCACATATCATGTATTAAAGATATCAGTTGTATTTGCACTCGCAGGTCTTCCGACGGCAGTGTTTTCAGTTGAACGCGTTCTCATAAAGCATTTCACCCCTCCCTCTCTCTCGGACCTCATGCTTTAGGGGGCATATATTACACAAAATTTTTTCACCGTCCCTGCAATCCCTTGTCCCGTACATTGGAGGACTATTCCCGTGACCTGTGAACAGTAAAATGTCCTAAAAACACCTTGATGGCATCCTTCTGCATAAGGGAAAGAATTCTCCTTAAGAAAATTTCCTCAGAAACTTACTAAAAACATATGTTTGGGCATTGGCGCGAGCATCTAATTTATCACTTGCGCTGACCTAGGAAATTTACACTAAGCTCATGCCACCTGGCACTCTGTCCCTGTGTATTTCCTACGCCAAGCCTATTTGGGAATTTTTTTTAAAATAAAAGGTGGAAGTTTGGTTCTAACAACTTCAGAATGAATCATCAAAAAGAGGTTGGGTTGTTTGGCTCCAGATCTCCCTATTTAGGAAGTGGTTTTCCACCTCTCATGGAACCTTCCTAAGAGATAGGACTCTCCCCCATGATTATATGGATCCTAATCTCTTCTTCTCCCTCTATAAAATCCTGCCCTCTCTATTTTCAACCTAGCTGAACATTTTGGAAGAAAACTATAGCTAAGCAACTATTGAGAGTAGAGCCAAGGAGAACCCCGTAAGAGAGACAGCCTTGTCTAAATTTCTGACAAGCTTTGTGAGACATGCTCCGCAGGAAGCCCTGCCAAAGGACGAACGCAACATCAGAACTCGGTTGTAATATTTCTTTCATATTTTAATATATGCTCGACTATGTTATTACTTCCATCATTGTATTGCTTATTTGTGTAATGCAATTTGATTGAATCTTTTCTGACTTATTGATAGTTACATGCTTGAATTATTGCGTTGTATGTTGTCGCTTTTCTCTGCATATTTATAGGTGTCCGGACGTGACGAGCGAAAGGATTGTGATCTGTCGAGTTAGGAACGGAAGCACACTTCTTCTTCGACAACAGTAGCGTAGGACTTGCTATCCATCATAGCTTTGTCTTTTGTAACTAGAAATCAATATCGTAGCATTTCTTGTTTGTTGCTAGACCCACTCTAGGGCTAGTGGGATCGCCTCTATCCACAAAGGGGATTAACCTCCACAATAGTAGCTCCCATGCACACTAGAATCATTCTTAAGCAAATTACTAGCACTAATAATAGGCCTTGAAAGAATATCAGCAACCTTGTTGTAAATAATTTTCTTGTACCTTATTACCAAGTGAAATTGTTGTAGGAAGCCCATCCATCTGAAATTCCGTGACTGTTGTAATTTACTTTGCAATTGCAGGTACTGTAAAGGCTGATGGTCGGTATGAAAAATTGTTTCTTTTCCCATCAAATAATGTTTCAATTTTTTGACACTTTGTACCAATGCATACAACTCTTTATCATATGTAGGATAACTCACAACAACACTATTAAATGTCTCAGAATGAAATGCAACAAGCTTACCATGTTGTAAGAGA
Source organism: Pinus albicaulis (assembly GCA_034641835.2). Taxonomy (NCBI): domain Eukaryota; kingdom Viridiplantae; phylum Streptophyta; class Pinopsida; order Pinales; family Pinaceae; genus Pinus; species Pinus albicaulis. The sequence continues at coordinate 1,082,805,944 of CM076578.1, forward strand.
ACTGCACCCATGGCGTAATTGCTTGCATCTGTTTGAATCTCAAATGGATATCTCAACTCTAGTAATGCAAGAACTGGAGTTGAACTTATCTTCTCTTTCAAAGAATCAAAAGCTTTCTGTTGCTTTCCTCCCCATTGGAAAGCATGCTTCACACTAGTCACTTCATGGATAGGAGCTGTTATGGCAGAGAAGTTAGAAATAAACTTCCTCCAATACTGAGCTACACCCAAAAAACTTCTTACCTCTGTAATGGATTTGGGAGTAGGCCAATTCACAATGGCTTCTACTTTGGAAGGATCAATTCTCAAAGCACATCCTCCTACTATGTGTTCTAAATAAACTAAAGAAGTATTTCCAAATTCACACTTTGACATTTTAAGAAATAACTATTTCTTCCTCAAAACATCAAGTACTTTCTTAACATGCATGACATGCTCTTCTCTAGTCTTGCTGAAAATTAAGATGTCATCTAAGTAGAAAATAACAAAATCATCAAGAAAATGATGTAAGACATGATCTATTACTCGCATGAAAGTTGCAGTTGCATTGCATAAACCGAACGGCATAACAAGCCACTCAAAAAGTCCATGTTTGGTTTTAAATGTTGCCTTCCATATGTCACTTTCTGCAATTCTAACTTGATGATAACCACTACGTAAGTCTAACTTAATGAAATATTTAGCATCTTTCAGCTGATCCAACAAATCATCTATCCTTGGAAGTGGGTAATGATTATTTACCGTTATTTTGTTCAATGCCCTAAAGTCCACACACATGCGCCAAGTTCCATCTTTCTTTGGAATCAACACTATCGGTGACCCACATGGCGAAGTGCTTGGTCTTATGAATCCTTTGTCCAACAAGTCTTTAATTTGCCTCTTGATTTTATAATTATCCATGATAGACAGGCGGTACATGCCGATGTTAGGAAGAGGACAATCTTGATGTAAATGGATCTCATGCTAAATCTCCCTTTTAGGAGGTAAACCTGTCGGTTCCTAAAACATCTCATACTGTGCATCAACTACATCATATAAATCTTATTTAAGCTTGGAATCATAATTTTGAAATGACTCATGATTCATATCAACCTTGGGCTTAACCATAAGAAGTAAAAAACTCTTTCTAGAATTGACTAGCCTTTTTACCTATCCCACATTTACCATCGCTATATTTGTCTTCTTGCGATGTGCTCTGACAATGAACTCCTTGCCATATTTAAAGAGATGATATTTGTTTTCATGGTGATGGAAGATCGCTTTCCTGTCAAATAAGTAAGGACTTCCCAAAACAATTCCTGATATATCAAGCAGCACCACATCAAGTTCAACTGTGTCAATAAAGTGTGCAGTTATGGCGAATCGCAATATGCACTTTCTTGAGACTTGTAAGTTTGCATCCTTGCATATCCACCCAAGTGGATAAGTCTTTGGATGTGGAATGGTCTCAAGTTTTAGCTATTTGACCAAGTCTTCTGATATCATATTTTCTTGTGACCCACTATCAAACAGTGTGTCAATTTTAGTATGTTTTGAGACTACCCTCACACGGAACAATTCAATTCTTTCTTCCTCACTAGGAGCTTGTACATGATAGTTTGAAGTACTAGTGCTTGCTTTAGTTTCTATTTCCTTTCCCTTCATGCCTTTCAAACCCATGGCTACAATTTTGGTTTCATCCCCTGAATCATCACCTAAATCTTGAGGTGTAGTTGTATTAGCTGCATTTTTCTTCTTTCCCTTGCTTTTGTTAAACTGGTTTCTTTTTTCAGGATGTAATTTCCAACAATTTTTATCTTCATGGCCCTCTCTTGAAAAATGTTTACAAATGACCTTTTTAGCCTCTTATTTGACATATGCATTCTTTTTACCTTTTCCCTTAAAGGTTTTATCTTTGTTCTTCCCTTTGAAAGGCTTGTTTCTACCCTCATCAAAATTTGTTTTCCCTCTAGCCTCTAAATGCGTAGCTTGTACACAAACTTCATCTAGACTAGTAGGATTAAACATAAGGATAGTGTGTTTAAGGTAACTGTGCAATCCACCTATATACTTCAACAAAGTATCTTGACTTTGTAATTCTACCCCTAATAAGAGTGCTCTTCTCCTAAATTCTTGGGTATAGTCTTGCACATTCTATCCCTTAAGCTGTCTAAAGTTTTGCCAGTTCATTATAGCCTTTTGAAGATGAGCAAGAGGATAAAATTGTTTCTTGATTGCAGTAATAAATTCATTCCATGATAGTGTAATCTTACCATGTTTCTTGATTTCCTCCTTGGTCTTGGCTTCCCACCATACCAAAGTTGCTCCATCCATCCTTAGCGAGGCTAGTTGTATTTTGGTGTCGTCATCGTGCAGATTTTGAATCCTTAAATAGACTTCCAATTGTCTGATCCAATTATCTAATTTCTCTGCATTCACTTCACCGTTAAACATTGGCAATTCAAATTTGACATAAAACTTTAAAAAAGGATTTTTACTAGTGGTTTTCGACTTATGTGACTGATTTACCGAAGTCGAGGAAGATGATCACGATGAAGAGGATGACAATGGAGATGGTGGATTGCCATTTCCTCCATTCCCTTTCTTTGACTGATCATTAACCTTCTTTCCTCCTGAGAAATCCTCTCCTTCTTTTTGGTTTTTAGACCCTTCTCTAGCAATCCTATCATTTCTTTTGTGATAGAGGATCCTTACCATTTCAGCCATATCCAAGAAAGCTTTCCGAAATACCCTTTCTTCTTCCTTGGGATCCATCTCTTCAGGAGCTTCACCTTCTCTTGAAGACATGCTTGTAGCTGCTTCTAGGGCTCTTGCAGGTGGTTCTTTGACCCTTCTTGGTTGTGGATTAGTTTGTGCACTAACCAAGTTTCCTTCACCTCTCTTGAGTTTTAACCTAGTCAACATCAAAACTTGCAAACAAATGACTTAATCTTTGCACAAAACAAATGCTGAGTAAAAACTCTAGCTCTAAACCATAGCTTTGATACCATCTGATCTGAAAATGAAATTATTTGTTTTACTGTTCAAAGTATTCATTTCCATTAAATTAAATGTGCAAAGTGTTTGGATAGTCTTGCAAGTGAAACAAAGTGTTTTTGTTAACTGTTTATGAACTTTGGTGTGAGGGAGTGTTGTTTTAATTTACTGTTTAACAAATTTATTTTGAATAACACAGTAGAATAACTTCACCATAAACACACAACAACATGATGAGGCAGTTCACCCCTCCTGGGCTACATCTGTCGGGTCCAAGGCTCCCAATGGGCATGTCCTTGATATATTATGATGCTCAAATTGGTAATACAGTGAGTAAAAGGCCTAGACAGACCAAACCAGCTATGAAAATGGATTCATAACATAAAAAGAAGCTAAGAATGACTCTGATTTCACCTAAAATAGTGAAGTGTAGTCCAATGTAGCACTGTTTCCCTCAAGGCCCTGATGGCTCCTCAAGCTTCTTTGAAGTGTAAAAGGCTAAAGAAAACCTCCAATGGCTTTGCAAACTATTCCAATGGCTCTAGAATGCTAAGAATACTTGAAATCAAAAACAATTTCGCTCCAAAAGGTTCTGTCTAGTGAAAGTTATGTCCAAAAGAAGTTTTGTCCAGTTTGGCCTAAAAAACATCCACCAAACTTGGGAGGACTAGAGTTAAATTCACTAAAATATTAGTTACCGCCAAATTTGGGGGCTCCACTCCAGTTTTCCGCACGGTTAGGAAGGCATTAAGTGTCAAGGTGTAGTGGTCACATGGACCAACTCCACCGCCGGCGGAACCTTGGAGCCAACGGTTTAAAGACCGTGGCATTTAATTGTTTATGCAACCTCCATTGCATATGTGAACACTTTCATCGCTTAACCATCGGGGTTAGTGTTTATCCGTCGTTTCTTCGTGACCCATCACATTCAGCTCCGACCCGCGAGTAGACCCTGCCTGAGACTCCGTTCACAACCAACCACTTGTTGACCCGTCCGTTCACTGCTCAACCATTTACTGTTGACCCGCATTCACACTCTGCCCATGTTCACGAGTTGACACTACCCGCGGGTGACCTGTGCCCACTAGGGTCGGGTCAGGTCGGGTCAGCCCAATGACCCAAAAAAATTTTAATATCCAATTTTTTAAAAAATTGAATCTCTTAGGCCTGGGGCCACGTGGCAGCCTCCGGGCAGGCCATGTGGCACCCACTGATAGGCCATCCTAATTTTTCTAAAAAAATGAAATTTTCCATTTTCACAAAAATTCTAAAGATGCCATAATTTTCTTTCCGAAGTGTTGTTTTGAAGGTTACTGGGCAAAATTAAAACCTGAATATCTTCCACATCCGTCATCGGATTTGAGTTCCATTTACAGCATTAGGATCATAATAATGAACAATATCTGGTCAATCAATTTATTACCAGTTCTGAGCAGTTCCAAATTTGAGCATTTTTTCACTTAGGACATGATCACCTGATCAACCAGATTTCCCAGCATGAATTACCACATTTATATTCATCTGTAATTGAAAAATATATATTATGACCAGTTCTCTATGCAATATGGTTGTCCACTAATGTAGAGGATAAATGGATTTTTCAGCTTTAAAGTGCATTATTTTGTTTCCTTTCTGATGAGGGTATTTTCCTAGTTGGAAATTTACCAGGGGGTTCCATCTATAAATCTCAATTGGACAAGAGTTTTTCTTCATATGGTCTATGTCCAATTTTCATCACTCAGAGACAATGAAGCATTTATGGGAGTGTCCACATTCTAAATGGGACTAGTATTTAGTATTTTTGGGGGACAAGATTCATTGGGGTGGTGTGGTATTGGAGATGGGTGCTTTCAAACTAGAGAAATTTTGAGGTATAAAATGGGCCTCCTAAGAAAAATTTACAACCAAAATAAAATTTATAAGAACCAATAGGATTCAAGATGATGATGTCAACCATATCGGACGATTCACCGTTTTTGGAGTAAAAAAGTAAAAATAAAAAAATAAAATAAAATAGTAGAACTGCCTTTTCAAGTCGTATTTTCAGCTTATCTCCTGAAGGTTTTACTCAAATTTTAAGAAGTAGTACTCGTTGGATGTAATATACCAAAATAGGAAAAATCTACAACAATGGGAATATCTTAATATATTCCAAAAGTGGAGATCCAACAATATATGAACACAAACTAGAAATAGCAGTGAATAACGTCATACCAAAATGTATGGAAACCATGGAGCCATTTTATTATGTAAATCAGTAGCAAATATATACAATACAACTCAAATGATTAAGGCAAACACGCCTCCCTTGAATACATATGCAAAAGGTGGAATGTTGCTCTATTGCAGAGTGTTCATAAGCATGTACTGCGCAGTCATAGATGGTGCACTGCTACATGGGAATCTGAAATAACATACATCCGCATATAGATGGTTCATACAACATTGGGAGTGAAGATCTAAGCTCCCAAACACTATTTCTAGTCAATCCTGGAAGGATTGGCTAAAATATACAAAATGGAAAAAATGTCGGAGTAGCAGCTGAAACTCAAGAATTGGATGGAGATGGATGTAGATGATGTACAAGATCAATAAACCTCCTCCAATGGATCTTTACAGTGAAAGGTTGATCCTAACACTAAAGATCTCACCCTCCAAACAAACACTGCAACCCTCACTGCAGATATACACTGAAAGTAACGCAGTCAATGAGAGGGACTGCACTGTAGATGAAGGAAAATGGTTGGCCTGATGCCAAAGATGATGGGAATCAACTCAAATTCTCCCTCACTAATCCTCCAAAGGAAAGAAGACTTCCTCCTCAGAAAAATAGCTCCAGAAGTGGTGTTGTAGAACCTCCAATGCAACACCATGCAACACAACGTTATACTTCAGCAGAAATAATGTTGTAGCTGAAGGAGGTGGCTTGGCCTTGAGCCTGGATGTGGAGAAATGAGGTGCGAGCTCCCTCAAGAGGCCTCTCTTGAAAGGAGAAGGAATTCGTAAACAGAAAATCCTTGTGCTAAGCAGCACTGCAACTTTGCTAAACAGCAGGAGAATGCACAAAGTCTAAACAGACCAAGAAATCAATAATCCATAACATGAATAAAAATGCATGCCTTTCCCTCCTTTTAAACAAATTGAAGCCCTCTCACCATGGGTCCCACTCATTAGGGTTTCCTCCACCAATGAATCTCCCTCCCATTCATACTGCGCTATCTCTCCATGTGTTCTCCACCTCCTATCCCAACACTGTTGACTTGGTCAAACTTGACCTTGTCCACATGAAAATGATTCTATTCACACATGAGGGTGTGAAATCCAGCTCCTATGACTATCCATTTTCACATTATGAGGGATTTTATTCATATTTTTAATATTCATGGGCCTCCTTACCCATTTATTAAGTTGCTAGGTGATAAAGACAAAAATTAATATTCCAATTAGCTGCATGCCAATTTTGGAATATTATAGTCCTTCCCTCCCAAATGTTGCTTGTCCTCAAGCAACTGCAAGGATAGAACTAATAAGCCTCCTCTTCCTGTTGTAGCATCCACATGTGATATGCTCCTCCAAATAATGAGATGTTGTCTCATCAATAAATATCCATATTTCCCCTCCCAAGCATGTAAGTTAGCAAAATAGCTATCATCATGAACAAGTAGAATACTCAAGAAGGCAATAAGGTGATGTGCAGAGGTGCCCTTGAGGCATGGGATCTAGAATGCATTGGGAATCATCATTCCCATGTGGATCCTCCATCCCCAGAAATCATCCATACAAAATGAGTTACCTCCCAACATGGCAACTCATACAAATCATTCTCCACCTTGAGCTCCTGCAATATAGTTGGGCTGAAAATTTGACCATGGTAGACAAAATAACCTACCCCACATTTTCCTCCTCTCAACTTAAGATAAGTGTAGAGTGTTTTCTGATCCTAGGCTGTAATAATGTTGCCCTCGAGTGGCAAGAAGAAGACTAGATCCTCAAGGACCTCCTCTCCAATGTTATGAATCATGCTAGCCCAAACCATCTCATATGTGATGAGTTGGAAATCACCATCATATGGAATCCAGTCAATCCTATGGCCCACCTCATAGAAAAAAAAATGTTTGGCTGTGGTGGCCATATCAACTCCCATGCTCCCATTAGAACATGCAATGCAAACAATGTGGGAAATCTCTCCCCCAAGGGACACATCCAACCAATGTGTCACTCCCCCAATCATGTTCCCAATAAAAATAAGAACAACAGCAACATAAGGAACTACAATGAGAATCATGCTAGCTGGCATATGAAGCAAGGGAGAAGGAAAATGGTCCCTCAAATGTAGCCAACACATTTTGACTCTCAACTGCAACAAAAAATGAAATGATGGGTGGCCTCCCCACCACTTGCTTGTTGTCCCAACCTCCTCACAAGTTTGGAGAAAGTGTATGGTGTATGGTGCAAAGTGAGCATGCTATGCAAAAGATCCAATTGATCCAGGTGGATATTGGTGGCCACCCGCCTATTCCACTTGGGCCCCCACCATTGTCTCTTTCAGTTTTTCAGTTTTGGCATAACTTACTATTTTTAGCAGTTTTTCGGGTCCTGAACTTCCGGAGCCGTTTTGAGGCCCTAAATGATGTTTTTTGGGTATGAAATTTGTTGCGATTTGATCATCAAATCGTCACAAAAGTTGTAGTCCTCGGATAGAGCTTTCTAATGATGTATCATGTGCGTCAAACGGAGATAGTATGCCAAAGTTACGTCCCTGGAAAGTTGAAACACCAATTTACCCAAATGGGGCCCATAGTTTTGGCGCTTCATCTCCTAGGGTTAGGTTTTTGGGATGTGGAGGGTTCTCCATTGTTTCTCAATAATAAATAGGCCCTCGAGCCTCATTGTAACTCAGTTCAGAGGCCTGTAGCCGCCACATCTCTTCTCAGAGATAGCTACCAGTGCCCTAGCTAGTTTTATTTCCATTCTGTCTGTAAGCAAATTTCAGTTCTTTGATATTAATGAAATGAAGTGTTATTTCAGCTGCATCTCTGTATTTATGGTTATATGTTTATTCTGTTGCGTTCCTGCATAAATCCGGATCAGTGGTATCAAGGTGGTGCCTTTTTTCTCAATCCTTAAATGTATGCAACGAGGTCGGGGTATAAGGAGCTAGGGCTCGATGCGGTGGAACCTTTGCAAAGGGGAAGATCGGCCCTCGCAAACCCTCGTAGGGGGAAATGGGGGACGAAAAGAAAGATGAGGGAGCGGGGAGATCTATCAAAATGCTTCCTCGAGGAGGCCTCGAAAAACAAAGGAATGCGATGATGGATAACTTTGTTCGGATCCATTCAACGACGCCTCGGCGGCGCATGCATCCAATAGCCACTGCAGGTTGCGACTCCCTTTAAGAGTACAAGTAATTTTGACATTCCCGTATTTGAGGGTCAAATAGACGCGGATACCGTAGATAGATGGTTGAATCTATTAGAAGGATATTTCTCTGTTCATGACTTTTCGGACAAAGGGAAAGATTATTTTTTTGCTCTAAGCTACACAACAACAGGGCCCCCGGTGGAAACCTACTGTGAGAACAAGGACCAGACAGAACCCTCTCTGTTCTCGACTGTACCAACTTGGAATTCTTTCCGAGACGCCGTCAAGGAACAGTACTATCCTGTGGGGAGCTATGAGGATAAGTACATACAATGGACCACGTTGCGACAACAAAGGGATCAAGATGTGCATGAGCTGACGAATCTGTTCCATACCCTGCGCACAAAGTTGGGTATCAAAGATTCAGAGAAACATCTGGTGCTAAAGTATCGTAGTTGTCTGCACAAATACATTCAGGAGGAAATGGAGTTCCTTGACATCTCCTCGCTTGGTACGGCATACCGGTATGCTGCCAAGATTGAGCAGAAATTCAAGCAGAAGAAGCGAGACTTTGGATCTGCGAATCAAAAGCAAGGGAAAGGTGCTTCCAAGCCGCAGAACAAAGGACCGAGCCAAGGCATGGCGGCTAAAGACAACTCATCGAAGCCACAAGAAAAGAACAGCACCGCAAAGCCAAAGAAGGACACGGGAAAGTGGTGTGAGTTCCATAAGAGCTCCACTCACAACACAAGTGAGTGTCGGGCCAGGCAGTCGCTAGTGGCCGAGATGAGGGCTTCTGAGTCAGATGCATGCTCTGACTCCGAATCAGAACCTGAAAAGGGGAATGAAAAAGGGAAACGGATTATTGATGCGGAGCCCAATGCCACTGTTGCCACTACAAAGATCCAGAAGGAGGAACCGGAAGATCCAGAGGAGGAGGAACGTCTCTTCCACTCCTAGATGTGGGTAAAGGGCTCCCCTGTACAGTTCATTGTCGACAATGGGAGCCAAAAGAACCTCATTTCAGCAGACGCCGTGAAGCGGTTGGGCTTGCCGACCACAGCTCACCCACATCCATACACCATCGGGTGGCTTCACCAAGGACGAGATCTCCGCGTCAGCCAGCAGTGCCGCCTTCCCTATAGAATCAAGCCCTTCACGGATGAGGTATTATGTGACGTTGCTCCTATTGATGTTTCTGATGTATTATTAGGACAACCATACTTGTGGAAGCGTCATGCTGTGTATGAGTCTCGACCTCGTGCTGTTATTATTACTTTGGAAAATAAGTTGTACAGGATACCAGAGGTACCACCTCCTACGACTATCTCTTTGGTTACTGCAAAACAATGTAGTAAGCTCATTTCCCAAACCAGGAAATTCGTTTTCCTGATGATCCGCCCCGAGGGCAAGAAGAAGACTGTGGCCACGACCTCCAGACAGGGCCCCTCTGCACGACAACAACAAATGGATAAGGTCGTGGAGGAGTACGAGGACATCTTCACCTCACCCACAGGGGTTCCTCTGCACTGCCAGGTCAAGCACCCGATTGATCTGACCCCAGGTGCGCCACTACCCAATGGACCGATCTATCGACGCTCTGTTCTGGAAAATGATGAAATAAAGAGGCAGATTCAGGAGCTGTTGCAGAAAGGTCACATCGGACCAAGTTCATCGCCCTGTGGGAGCCCGATCGTGTTGGTACAGAAGAAGGATGGGACGTGGAGACTCTGTATTGACTATCGGGCACTGAACAAGATCACTGTCCGAAATAGGTACCCAATCCCACGGATTGATGACCTTCTGGACCAACTCCAAGGTGAAAAATATTTCAGTAAGGTCGACCTGAAGTCTGGGTATCACCAGGTACCAATTGAACCCTCTGATGTGTGGAAGACTGCCTTCAAAGCTAAGGAAGGCCTTTTTGAATGGTTGGTCATGCCTTTCGGGTTGACGAATGCTCCCACAACCTTCATGAGGATGATGGACGGCATCTTGCGGCCATTCACCAACTCATTTGTAGTGGTGTACTTGGATGACATTCTGATCTTCAGCAAGACTTGGGAAGAGCACCTTCACCACATCCGACAAGTCCTCCAAACACTGCGGCAACACAAGTTGTGTGCCAATTTGGAGAAGTGCACGTTTGGCATGACCCGGGTTCAATATCTAGGATACATTATTGATGAAAGGGGGGTGCATGTGGATCCAGCCAAGATCCAAGTCATTCGGGATTGGCCAGCCCCGACCACTATAACAGAGCTTCGCAACTTTACGGGTCTTGCTAATTTCTCACCCACAGTAGATTCGTGTTGGGATTCTCTCATATCGCATGCTGGTCAAGTCACCAAAGGAGGAGCGAGAGCAAGTGGCTGGCCGAGAACCTCAGAGAACGCTCGGGCCAAAAATGTTACATTGCCGCCGGTGCTCACCTTACGAGACTTGCGACAGCCGTTTGGATGGGGCGATGCGACCTCGGCCTGCTGGTAGGGTAGTTTCTTACTCCAACGGGGGACATCCCGGTGGCACATCACGGTGAGACGTTGTACGGGAACGGTTCGCAAGTGTCCACCTGCCAATAAAAGTATTCAAACATGGTGGCTGTGGTGGCTGAGCCTGGACATTTTTAAAACGATAATCCCGCACGGACCACCGTACTGCGGTTCACTTCATTTTAAAGGGGAAGTTGCGGAATGATCGCCATCAGAAGTGGTCCACATATCTGCAACAGTTTCATTTGAACATCAAGTACAAGAAGGGTAGCACCAATAATGTTGCAGACTGCCTCAGCCGACCACCGATCGGGGCGCTCACCACCATGCTCAACTCTTGTGGGCACGAGACTTCTGATTGGCCGCTCCTCTATGAGAGTGACCCAGAATTCGGCCACACTTACAAGGCACTCTTGGGGGGCATGCAAGTTCCAAATTTTCACCTCCAAGATGTACTTTTATGTCACCTGGGACACCTTTGTGTTCCTTCAAGCGAGCGTGCCAAGATGATATGGGAAGCACACTACAGTCGAGTCGCTGGGCATTTCGGGGTCGAGAAAACAGTAGCAATACTACAGAAGTATTTCTATTGGCCGAACCTTCGAAAGGATGTCGAGAAGCACATCAGATCCTGCACTGCTTGTGCCATTTCCAAACCAACCATCAAGAAGCAAGGCCTATATACTCCACTACCTACCCCTAGTCGACCTTGGGAATCCATCTCCATGGATTACATGTCGGGCCTGCCTTCTACTAAGAATGGAAATGACTGTGTTTTCGTGGTCATTGACAGATTCTCGAAGATGGCCATTATGGCAGCCTGTAAGAAGAATATCACGGCAGAAGCCACTGCTAAACTCTTCTTTGAACGAGTGTGGGTGCACTTTGGGATCCCACAGTCTATCATATCAGATCGAGATAGCAGGTTCCTCAGCACATTTTGGTCCAGCCTCTGGTCGATGTTGGATACCAAGCTCACCAAGTCCACGGCTTTCCATCCCCAAACAGATGGCCAGACAGAGGTCGTCAACAGAATGATTGTACACATTCTGCGCATGTACAATTCAAAGCATCCACGCACATGGGACGAGAGCCTCCCTTGTGTACAACATAGTTATAACCGGGCTCTCCACATTTCAATTGGCCATAGCCCCTTTCAGGTGGGCTTGGGATTCCAGCCACTATGTCCCATTGACGTAGCCATGCCATTTGCAGCTGCTCAGGCCGATTCGGCGCACGTCCAGTCTGAAGTTGACAAAGCAAGTAGCTTCATCGAGCGCATTCAACACATCCGCCAACAGGTTCATGATATATTGGACAGAGCCAATGCGAAGTACAAACAGCGCCATGATCAACACCGGGTGCCACACAACTTCCAGGTGGGCGACAAAGTATGGCTACATTTGCAGAAGGAGCGCCTCACTGGACCTCACCGCAAGCTTCGCCCGCTCCGATACGGGCCGTACACCATCACCAAGGCTATAGGTAACAATGCCTTCGAGATTAGTATTCCACCATTCCTTGGTCTGCATCCAGTCTTCAATGTGGATCGCCTTTGTCCTTACTTTCCACCACTACTGGACACCTCGGACATTGCAAAACAACTCACACCAACAGAGTTAAACCCAGACTGCATGGAACAGGCCACCACAAATTGTATCATGGACATGCAAATCAAGAACACTCGTCAACAGCAGATCCAACTGTATCGGGTTGTCAAAGCTGGCCAACTCCTGCACCAAGGAAAGTGGTTCACCGGGGACCAAGTTCAGCAGAAATTTCCTCATCTCATGGAGGAACTTAACGCAATGGGGACCATTGCTTCCTAAGGGGGGAGGAATGATCCAGGTGGATATCGGTGGCCACCCACCTATTCCACTTGGCCCCCCACCATTGTCTCTTTCAGTTTTTCAGTTTCGGCATAACTTACTATTTTTAGCAGTTTTTCGGGTCCTGAACTTCCGGAGCCGTTTTGAGGCCCTAAACGACGTTTTTTGGGTATGAAATTTGTTGCGATTTGAGCATCAAATCGTCACAAAAGTTGTAGTCCTTGGATAGAGCTTTCTAATGATGTATCATGTGCGTCAAACGGAGATAGTATGCCAAAGTTACGTCCCTGGGAAGTTGAAACACCAATTTACCCAAACGGGGCCCATAGTTTTGGCGCTTCATCTCCTAGGGTTAGGTTTTGGGATGTTGAGGGCTCTCCATTGTTTCTCAATAATAAATAGGCCCTCGAGCCTCATTGTAACTCAGTTCAGAGGTCTGTAGCCACCACATCTCTTCTCAGAGATAGCTACCAGTACCCTAGCTAGTTTTATTCCCATTGTCTGTAAGCAAATTTCAGTTCTTTGATATTAATGAAATGAAGTGTTATTTCCGCTGCATCTCTGTATTTATGGTTATGTGTTTATTCTGTTGCGTTCCTGCATAAATCCGGATCAACAATCTCCCCAAGTCCTCCTAGGGAGTTGTCATCACCAATACTTCTTATGGTCTCAAGTAGACCATGAAGTCTAGAAGGAATAATGCTCCTTCCTTGAGCAATATCCTTCATATATATGGTTAAGGAATGCACATATTCATTATATAAATCATTATGCAACCAAACAATATTCTTACCATATACTTTTCTCATACAAATGGAGTGGCTCATAGATGAGTCTCCTCTCATCCTCAAAGAGAAAAGAGGTGATTGTGCTAACTCTTCCAAAGAGTTATGCATCTCCTCCATCTCCACATGATCCATGCATCTCCTCATATGCTGATACATCTCCTCAAAGCCTTCCCAAAAATACCCCTCCATGATGGTGTGGTATGCTCTCATAGAATAAGTGTGGTTGAAATAGAAATCTTTGTGAGCTGCTTGTAGCAACTTCTCCTTGAGATTGGAAGCTCTAGATAAGAATATCCTACCATGATAGTAGATGACCCCATCTCTAATTGAATATCCCTCCTCATGTAGCAGTCATCCAACATCATACAAGTGAAAAGATCCTTGGAATACTCCACCAATAGCTGGGAATTCCAATATGGATCTACCTTCCATAGTGACAGCACTGATGAACTATCATGAAGAACATATGTCATATGGTTTTCCTCTTCTTTGACATCTCCCATGTCAAATATGCAAGCTGGAAGGATGCTATCCTTCCCATGTTGCTTCTGCCATATCGCAGAATCTAAAATGAGAGTGGGTACTAATGATTTTGAGAGAATGTTCCCTCTCTCCTTGAGTATACCCAAGCCTCCTAGCACTATACCAAGCTCTCCCAAGGTCTCTACTCCTCTGAAATCAATGAGTGGTGCCTCAAAATGTGAATCATCTCTCATCATTTGCTGATTTGGTGGTCTCCTTGGTGAAATGTCTCCATGCAATGAGACATCATCATCAAGAGTAGACTACATATATGAATGGAAAAACTTGTCCTTGCCTTCACTATGCAATCCAGTCTCCCTCTTAGGTGCATCAACCTCCTGAAATAGATAGGGTGTGTGCTCCCCATCACATGATGCTGGTCATCCTCCTTATCTCCTCCTTGTATGTCCATAGGTTCACACCCTATCATCAATGGCACATGTGAATCATGAGTTGTGCCTTGATCTCCATATGTGAGATCCTGGGGAATTTCTTGCAATGATATAAGAATCCCTCTAGTTGGAGCAAGAGCTCCCTCTTCCTCTACATGAGGTGCTAGATATACTCTAGAAATGACAGCGTTGTTGCCCTCATCCTCATCAATATGTATGGGCAACCTTCCAAGAATTGGATCCTCTTTTGAAAAAGGGATCTCCATGCTCTCTTGTTTAGGAATATGAGATAGAGGCCTTGCCTCTAACAAGGTATGATGCAACATGTCAGCCTCCTTCATGGTTTTCTGAAGTGGATCTGAGTTTGTAGTTTCCTCCATCACATGCAAGGTTTTGTTTGCTTAGGTTTGTTTGGTTCCACCACATCTGTTTTAGAAAATTTTCCATCAAATATTTCCACCAATGTCTTAGTAAACCCAGCATAAGAAGAAGTATTTGCATTCTTTAAATAAGAGGACTCAAATATCCACCATGCATAGGCCTTACCTCCAAAATGCAGCGCTGCAACTCTAATGGCTTCATCTTCAAAAATTTGGTGGTGCTGCAAAAAGGTGTCTATTTCTTCCACCCAAGCTCCGCCTAAACATGTAGGTGAACCATCAAAAGTAGATAGGAGGAATCTACCCCTATCATGCTGCTTGCTTCTCTTCACCTTGATCTTGCAAAACTATGGAAAAGGGATATGATCTCCAAACTTCTAAGTTTGAGACTCATACTCTTGTAGAAAATCACTAAGAGTTCCCCTCTTAGTCATTCCTTCTTCTTCCCTTTCTCTCATGGAAAATATGGGCATAGGACTGCGCTGTGCATCATAGTGTGTGGCTGCATGCTCACACTCACTATATGAAAATCTAGAGTTTCATTCAGATCCAAACTCTCTTGAATATTCTATACACATCTCCCTTCTCATCTTCTTGGGATCTCCTTGAATGCTCTGTATAGATTTAGGAAGAAGCTTTGAGAGCCTATCCTCCTTCTTTCCTCCAAATAATGGAGTCTTCTTTCTGTTCATATTCTCTTATTTAGATAGCATCAAGGCTAAGATTCCACAAGCTGAGCCAAGATTATGCTCTAATACCACTGAAATATCCCAAAATATGGAAAATCTACAACAATGGGAATATCTTAAGATATTCCAAAAGTGGAGATCCAGAAATATATGAACACAAACTGGAAATAGCAGTGAATAAAATCATACCAAAATTTATGGAAACCATGGAGCCATTTTATTACATAAAACAACAACAAATATATATAATACAACTCAAATGATTAAGGCAAACAAGCCTCCTTGAATACATATGCAAAAAGTGGAATGCTGCTCTATTGCAGAGTGTTCATAAACATGTACTGTGCAATCATAGAAGGTGCACTGCTACATGGGAATGTGAAATAACATACATCTGCATATATATGGCTCATACAACATTGGGAGTGAAGATCTAAGCTCCCAAACACTATTTCTATTCAATCCTGGAAGGATTAGCTGAAATATACAAAATGAAAAATTGTCGGAGTAGCAGGGGTGAGTAGCAACTGCAACTC
Source organism: Pinus albicaulis (assembly GCA_034641835.2). NCBI lineage: Eukaryota > Viridiplantae > Streptophyta > Pinopsida > Pinales > Pinaceae > Pinus > Pinus albicaulis. Next base: position 1,082,821,908 of record CM076578.1, read on the forward strand.
AAGAACTGGATGGAGATGGCTGTAGATGATGCACAAGCTAAATAAACCTCCTCCAATGAATCTTTCTAGTGAAAGGCTGATCCTAACACTGAAGATCTCACCCTCCAAACAAACACTGCATCCCTCACTGCAGATATACACTGAAAGTAACGCAGTGAATGAGAGGGACTGTGTTGTAGATGATGGAAAATGTTTGGCCTGATGAAAAATATGATGGGAATCAGCTCAAATGCTCCCTCACTGATCCTCCAAAGGAAAGAAGACTTCCTCCTCAGAAAAATAGCTCTGGAAGTGGTGTTGTAGAACCTCCACTGCAACACCCTGCAACATAACGTTATACTTCAGCAGAAAAAATGTTGTAGCTGAAGGAGGTGGTTTCACCTTGAGCCTGGATGTGGATAAATGAGGTGCAAGCACCCTCAATAGGCCTCTCTTTAAAGGAGAAGGATTTCCTAAACAGGAAATCCTTGTGCTAAGCAGCACTACAACTCTACTAAACAGCAGGAGAATGCACAAAGTCTGAACATACCAAGAAATCAATAATCCATAACATGAATAAAAATGCCTGCCTTGCCCTCATTTTAAAAAAATGGAAGCCCTCTCACCGTGGGTCCCACTCATTAGGGTTTCCTCCACCAATGAATCTCCCTCCCATTCATACTGCGCTGTCTCTCCAAGTGTTCTCCACCTCCTATCCCAGTGTTGTTGACTTGGTCAAACTTGACCTTGTCCACATGAAAATGATCATGTTCACACATGAGGGTGTGAAATCTAGCTCCTATGACTATCCCTTTTCACATTATGAGGGATTTATTTTTAATATGCATGGGCCTCCTTACCCATTTATTAAGCTGCTAGGTGATAAAGAAAAAAAATTAATATTCCAATTAGCTGCATGCTAATTTTGGAATATTACATTGGATTCAAATTTGATCCAGGTGAATATTGGTGGCCACTTGCCTATTCCACCTTTACCTCCAGTCGGTTTCATCAATTTCCTTATTTATAGCATCATTTACTATTTTAAGCAAATTTGACCCCTTAAATGGTGTTTTTTTTAGGTTTGTTGTAATACTCAGAGAGATATTTCCAACGAGGCATCGTATGTGCCAAACAGAGATAATATGCCCAAGTTATGACCCCAGGAAGTTGGTTGTCCAGCCAACCCCAATGGGCCTTCAAACTCTTGGCGTTCCATCTCCTTGCGTTAGGGTTTTAGTTGTTTAGGTTTTTCCTTATTGTTCAATAATAAAAAGGCCCTTGAGCCTCATTGTAACATAATTTAGAGGCATTTAGGAACAACATCTCTTCTCAGAGATAAGCTACCATCAATTGAGCTAGTTTATTTCCATTATTTATGTAAGCATATTTCAATTCTTTGATATTAATGAAACGAAGTTTTATTTCTAATACATCTCTTTGTTTATGTTTATATTTGTATTCTATTGTGTTCCTGTATAAGTAAATATTAGTGGTATCGTAGAAGTTTTCTCTTTCTCTACTTTTCTTTGCATGTCCCCAACGAGACCAAGGTATAAGGAGTTAGGGCTTGATCTGGTTGAACCTTTACAATATCAGCCTCACAAACCCTGACAGCCTCAAATGGAGGAAGAAAATAAAGTCAGGGGAGTAGGAGATCCTTTCAAAATATTTCTTGAGGAGGCCCTCTAGAAATAGAGGAATGTGATGATGGATAACTTTGCCGAGATCATTTGATGGTTGCCAATAGACAATGCATCAACATCTAGAAACCACTCTGGAGGCACCATTCCTTTTAAGGTACAAGTTAATTTCTACATTCCCATATTTGAAGGCCAGATAGATGCATACATCATAGATATATGGTTAAATCTGTTGGAAGGATATTTTTTGGTTCATGAGTTTTCCAATCGAGAAAATATTAATTTTTCACTCCTCAAATCTACCCCCCATGGCGAGGACTGGTGGGAAACATACTATGAGAAAAAGGATGAGAGGGAATCCTCACTGTTTTCATCCGCACCCACTTGGAATTATTTCTGAGATTCCATCAAGGAACAATATTACCCTGTCGATAGCTATGAAGATAAATACATAAAGTGGACCACACTGCGGTAGGGAAGGGACCAAGAGTGTCGAAGTTCACAAATGGTTTTCATGCCCTTCACACAAAGCTGGGTATCAAGTATTTTGAGATGAATTTTGTACTCAAGTATGCGACTGTTTACATAATTACATCTAGGATGAAATGGAGTTCATGGACATCTCCTCGTCCGGTATCGCCTATCAATGTGTTGTCAAGATCAAGTAGAAGTTTAAACAGAAGAAGAAAGTCTTTGGATTTGTGAATTCGAAGCAAGGGAAAGGTGCCCCCAAACTGTAGAACAAAGGAAAAATCCAAGGTGGGGTGACACAGGACAACCCGACGAAGGTGCAATAAAATAACAACACCATGAAGGAAAATACGAACACGAGAAAGGGGTGTGAGTTCCATAAGAAACCCGCTCACAACATGAGTGAGTGTCGAGCCAAGCAGTCATTGGTGGCCAAGATAAAGGCTTATGAATCATATTAATGTTCTGACTTTAAGTCAAAACCTGATAAGGAGAATAATAGGGGGAAGAATATTATTGATGTGTAGCCCAGTGCCACCATTGCCACCAATAATATCCAGAAGGATGAGCGCGAAGATCTAGTGGAGGGGGAGTACCTCTTCCACTCTCAGATGTCGGTGAAGGGTTATCCATTTCATTTCATTTTCAACAAAAGGAGCCAAAAGAACCTAATTTCAATAGATTTCATGAAGCGATTGTGCCTACCGACCACAACACACCCACAACCATACACCATCGGGTGGCTTCACCAAGGAAAATATCTTCGCATTAGCCAATTGTACCGCCTCCCCTACACCATAAATCCCTTGACATATGAGGTACTATGTGATGTTGCTCCTCTTGAATTTTGCAATGTATTATTAGGAAAACCATTTGTGGAAGTGGTAGGAAAACCATATTTGTGGAAGCAACATGTTGTGTATGAATCTAGGCCTTTCACTGTTATTATTAATTTTGGAACTAGTTTGTACAAGATATTAAAGGTAGCACTGCCTACCACCATATATTTGATCACTATGAAGCGATGCAGTAAGATCATTTCCCAGACCAGTAAGTTTGTTTTACTTATGATTCAGCCTCAGGGAAATAGTAAGATTGTGGCCACAACCTCCAAACATGGCTCCTTTGTATGACAACAATAGATGGACAAGGTCATGGAGGAGTACAGGGACATCTTCACCTCACACACTCAATCTGACCCTAGGTGCATCGTTACCAAATGGTGAAATTAAGAGTCAAATTCAAGAACTATTGCAGAAAGGGAACATCAGGATAAGCTCATCACCCTATGGGAGTCGGATCGTGTTGGCGTAGAAGAAGGATGGGACTTAGATATTTTGTATTGATTATCAGGCATTGAACAAGATCAAAGTCCATAATATGTATCTGATCCCACAGATTCATGACCTTCTGGGCTAGCTCAAGGTGGCCAAATATTTCAGAAAGATTGAATTCAATTCTAGTTATCACCAGGTACCAATAGAACTTTCTGATGTGTGGAAGATTTCCTTGAAATCCAAGGAGAGCCTTTTCAAATGGTTGGTCATGCCTTTCGGGTTGATGAATTCCTCCACAACCTTCATGAAGATGATGGATGGAATCTTGAAACCCTTCACCAACTTAATCATGGTGGTTTATTTGGATGACATCCTAATCTTCATTGAAATTTGGGAATAACACCTCCACCACATTCAATAGTTCCTCCAAACACTGCAACAACACAAGTTTTGTGCCAATTTGGAGAAATGCGCTTTTGGTATAACCTAGGTTCAAAATTTGGGGTACATCATTGATGAGAAGGGTGTACATATGGACCTAGCAAAGACATATTTCATTTGGGATTGGCCAACCCCAACCACTCTAACAGAGCTTCACATCTTTCTGGGCATTTCCAACTTCTACTACAGGTTCGTGTTGGGGTTCTATTATATCACTTGGTCTTTGATTCAATTCATGAAGGGAGGAGTGAAAGAAAATTTCTTTTGGTCTGAATCCCAACAGAAGGAATTCACCGAGTTGAAGCACTCTCTCTTCTCTACACTAGTGCTCACATTACCAAACCTGCAACAACCATTTGATATTGAGACAAATGCCTCGAACTATGCTATTGGTGCAGTTCTTACTCAGTAGGGGAAGCTAGTGGCATATCATAGTGAGACATTTTCAAACACAGTATAAAAGTATCCCACCTATGACAAATAAATGTATCCATTGTGCAGGTCTGCCAATAATGGAAACACTACATTATGGGGAAGGAAATAGTCATCCACATAGACCACCGACCGCTACAATTCATATAGACAAAATGGAAGTTGCAAAACAATCACCATCATAAATGGTCTACATACCTGCAATAGTTCCATTTTAACATTAACTACAAGAAGGGTAGCACCAATAATGTTGCAGACTACCTTAGTCAACCGTTAATCATGGTGCTGACCACTGTGCTCGTCTCTTGTGGGAACAAGATTTCTGGGTGGCTGCATATTTACAAGAGAAATCCACAATTCAACAACACATACCATACGCTCCTGCAATGCAAGAAAGTTCAAAATTTTCACCTCCAAGATGCATTGTTATGCCACCTAGAATACCATTTTGTTCCTTTAAGCAAGCGTTCCAAGATGATTTGGGAAGCGCACTAAATTTAGGTTACTGGAAATTTTTGGGGTAGATAAAATAGTGGTATTGTTGCAGAAGTATTTCTATTGGAAAAAACTTCTACAGGATGTTGGGAAATACATCTGGATCCTGCACTTCCTATGTCATTTCCAAAGTAACCATCAATAAGAAAGGCCCATATGCTCCACTCCCTACTCCTAGTTGACCTTGGGAATCCATCCCCATGGATTACATGTCGGGCCTTCCTTCTACTAAGAATGGAAATGATTGCGTTTTTGTGGTCATCGGTCATACAGTTCTTTCTAGACCCAAAACATTCTGTGGGTAGGATATTTTTGGCCCACCTTATTTCGCAATTGCATTTCAGAAGTCAAAAGATGTGAATGATGCTAACGCTTCACCCACAAGGCAAGAGCGCTTCCTGCTCCTCTGCACCAGGTCATTGTAGTCGGTCCCTTTTGCAAATGGGGAATCAACTTTATGACTTGCAACCCCGCGTCATCTGGAAACCACAAGTACAACATTTTCTTCGTCGACTATTTCACCAAATGGGAAAAATCCATGCACACATATGACAACACGGCAGAAACTGTGACACATTTTATTTTCAACCATCTCATCGTGCGGTTTGGTGTGATGAAAGAGTTTGTCTCCAATCATGGAAATCATTTCAAAAAAGAAATATTCCAGGAGTTGTCTCACCACCTAGGGTTCACACACGAATTTGCATAACCATACTATCCTCAGTCCAATGGACAGGTAGAAGCTATCAACAAAGTTCTTAAAACAATTTTACAGTGTATGGTGAATAACCATAAGACAAATTAGCACCACATGGTTTTTTTCGCCCTCTGGGCATACCGCATGACAGTTAAAAACCCAACAAGATTCACACTCCTCCATCTAGTGTACATGGTAGATGTCGTGATTCCCATCGAACATGAAATCCCCAACTTGCACACCACCATCGAACTCCTCGATGATACCCAACATTTAGAACAATGATTGGTACAACTAGAACTCATCAATGAAAATCGACAGGAGTCGCTCCAACATAACGAGGCACATAAAAAATGGGTAAAAGCATCACTTGATTGCAACATTACCCCTCGATCCTTTACTGAGGGAGAGTTAATCCTCCACTATGATGTCACGAAAGAGGCCCTAGGACCTGGGAAGTTCGAAACATTATGGAAAGTTCCCTACGTCATAAAAAATTGCCTCCTCAAGGGGGCATACATCCTGTCAAAGCCCGACAATACATTCCTAGCTAATGCTGTCAATGGGCTCTACCTAAAAAATGTTTACCCAAAAGGGTAGGAGGTCTCAGCCTTAGAGCTAAGATGCATGTAGCATAAATCTATTTTTGTTATGATTACAATCATTAAAGACTTGTTCTTAAAAGTGTTGTGGTGTCACAGATGGATCCTCCCCCCATCCACTATTTTGGATTCGCTGATGAAGCATTGCGATGGTCTCAAAATCTAGCAGTAGCCGCTTGGGCCATTTACTATCCTGACTAATTTCCATTCTTAACCAACATATCTCGCATATATATATCAAAAAATATGTGTGAGTCACAATATACAAGTCATGTCTCTGACCAGTAGGTCAGCCAAAAAATATGTCTACATTTCATCAAAAAAATTGGAAGCATCCTCATAACGGGCGCTTTATGTGAATACATAAAATCTCTAGGACTGAGCCTTGTCAGGTGGGTCCTTTGGACCCACAACTACACCGTGTGTCGGTATAGGTGCAACACCCAAAACAGCAAGTGCCACACGGCGCAATGTAGAGTGATGTGCCCTCTCTCGAGCCATCAACACCTTGAGCCATGCGTCGTCCAAATGATCTACAAAACCCCCAGTCGGCATGCCCCAGGTCAACCTCTCCACACGACCCCATGAGTCGGCTAAGTCTGTTGAACGAGCCTCAACAACAACAGGATTCTCCTCGACCGCTACTACTCGTGCCTCGGCACGAGAAAGAAGAGAAGCATCATTGATAGCAACCACACTAATACCCTCCACTGAGGGGCCAGCACCATCACCCTCCCCTCCAACCTAGGGCTGGACAACCCCACCTGGTTTCCTCCTCGGTGTTGATGCCCCACTAAGCAGGAAATAGGATGCCCAACCACTCACACATTTACAAGAGAAACAAGGATAGTGTTAGTGTCACCACAATAGACATATAAATATACACATCATAAAATACTCAAAAACTATAGAATAACATAAAAAGTTCATACCTGCAAGGCCCCACACATAACTGGCAGGAAGACCCATATCTAGATCCCCCCAGAAATCCATCCCTAAGTATGGATAGTCTAAGAGAATCTATGGGTTTTCCTAGAACTAGACCTCCATCATCGCATCCCAATATCAACCCACCTCCCCTCCTCTTCCATGAGGCATCAGGGGCACCCATCGCCACATCCAACAATCCCGGCGAGGACTAATAGGCACAGGAAAAATGGGTCGCAACGTCACCACCCTCTCGAACATGCTATTGTAGTGGATGCTCGCATATGTGAACAATTTGAAGATCATCCCCAGACCTTCCCTAACTGCGTCACCATGACATCGTATACATTGTGTGCCCAGTCATAAAAGTGACCAGCTCGAAGCCAAGGGAAGACACCAATCTGAGGTCCTGACGCCATATTTGGCGAAGACAACCCATTCAGGTGAAATATCATCGTCAGGGCACATCGGTCGGTCAGGTCCATCACTAACTCGATACAGACGCATCCCTGGGTAAGCAGCGCAAAAACACAATGATACACCACCTAGCGCTAGATATTCACCCACCTAGGAGGGAGTGGGTGTGGTAGTGCCTCGCCCTGAGGTAGAAGGATAGTCACAAAGTACACATCCATCTCTGGATGGCTGGCTATGTCTCTACGCTATATAACCATCACTCTCTGTCTCCTATTCCAACAACGGACTACGAAACGTGACAAGCTAACTTATGATCACAGGATATCGTTCTCCAAGAACTTTAACAAGCCCCACTATTCCAGGACCATCCTGGGCCACAAAAATGCACAGGTCAAGCCAATTACTCTTGTGCCACAACACCCCGTCACCCGTGAAAAACCAAATCAGTGACCAAAAAAGTAAAAAATAAAAAATTTTAAACAATTTTGTTTTGGCTCAAGATCGCGCCTATTTTCTACATAAGCACGATGTTCATGTGCCTGTACCAAGCATAGACACGTGGGACATCACGCAAAAATGCTGCCATGCATGATAATCTTGTGGGAAAGTTTCCTTCCTCGCGAGGTTTGTGCGCCTCTTCCTTAATCGCCGACGCAATCAAGGCAAAAAAGAGTCAAGTAATTCGTACAAACCATATTTGTACGGACCCCCCCCCCCCTCCCCCAGAAAAAAGTGAAAAAATTGAAATAGAGGATTTTCATGGCCCTACTTGACACTGACAGCGTGAATCTAGGGTACTCAGGCTAACCGCAAGAGCAAGAAAGCCTCGATAGCAGGGGCTCAACTCTGACCTCAAACTCTCAAATGACACAAATGAACTGAAATGAGCCATATCGACACATATATTTCCCTTTTCTCATTATTGACAGACCCTAATGGGAGCTTAGAACACCCAATTGCAAAACTGCAAGAAACACAATGATCAACACCTTATCATGACCAAAGTAGGATTCACACATCCATGCCTCATAAAAAAATATTTTTTCAGTTACGACAGGTACGCTCTCTCTTATCGCTTTCCATTCAACATTATTTTCAATATGTTTAAACAAAAAATATGCTTTCACTTTGGGTATTGGTTGCATGTACTACAAGCACGAAAAATCACCTGTTGCCCCAGCCATTGTAGGTACAAGAGCAAGTATCATTCTATCCCTAGCATGATAGGCTCCCAAAATAAGCTTTGCATATCTTGACATCATTTCTCCACTCAAATATACCATAGGCTCCAGTCACCCAACCATGTTTATCATCACCTCACCTCGCACATGATAAACATTATTTTCGTTCAATAGAGCCTCACCCTCCATGGTGTACATCACTCAAGTAGACCATACATCAAAAACCTGGAGCCATGGCCATAACATCCAAGTCCGAGAATCACTTCATGTTTATTCATCCATCATAAATCAAGTCAATTTTTACCCATGTCATGATAAAACCCCTTTCTCGGACTACCATTCTCATAAGCAGATCGAATACGCACCACCGTGTCTCGCACTTGGCCTACCACACCCCCATCAGCATAGCCCACTTGTGACACTTTTAATATACTTCACCACCCTCGCATTGAGACCAACCAATGGGGCCCCCACCCTCAGAATAAACACCCTCCTCAAACCATAAGTGAGGGATCATTTTCATGTTTATTGGGGCACCCGTATCTTTGCTTGTACATCCAAACCCATTCGAAATTTTTTTGGAAAGTGTACAAAGTTTTTTTAGGAGAAAACTCCCACCAATCCATCCACATTTCTCACCTGGTAGTAGTCCCTAATCACCCTTTTGTTGGAGCTTCACATTCTTTACCCAACCCCACCATGAAAATCATAACAACCGCATACCCATCCTGCACCTCCTACCAACTCCAGTGATTTCCTCACCAAAAATTGTTATTATTATCATTTCTTGCATTTACAAGCTTCTACCTTGGTCCATTGAACTCCCATCATCATTTATAGCCATTTATCCTCATCATGCCTAAGTTAACATATCACACACTGCCTACTACATCATAGATCCTAGTCCCTTGCATCAGTACTTCTCTCGGTCGGTTGAGGCTTCCTTCTTGTCGACTTCAACAACCATCTTCTAAGAAGGAGGCAGTACCTTGGATGGCTCCTCACCTAAATAGGGGCATTCTTAGATGGCACTATGGGAGTTATCATTTCCCATTGATGTCATTGATCCTCCTCACATTCGACTTCAACATAAGCTTTCATGTCAATATGGTATCATACTTCACAATCGTTTGAATCTGTTAGAATTTTTCGAAAACCCGTGCCATCGTAAACATATCTTTCAACAAGGCTTAAATGTGAAGGTCCTTAGTCAGAAACCCATGCATACAATGAGAATTTACTCTGAAAAATCATGCCATACCAAGATTATGCATATGGGCACCACATTCAACCTACTGTCAAAGAAAAAAAATCCCTTAAGGGTGTCAGCAACCATCGTCATTAACCAAACAGCAGGTCACTACCACACAAGTGACACAAATAGAACCTCTATTTGTCAGATAAGCTTAACTAGCCAAAACATCACGAGCATGGGACATTCACGCCTCGTAGAAATATTGTATTTATTTTATCTCTTGTAGGTTTCCAACAGAACATGGTACCTCTTTTACTCATGACAAGGGGTCTCCAACCATAGGTTTCACACAAGTTACTCTCTCTCTCTCTCAAATGGATTATACAAAAAATAAACTATAATGTATTTCGGTTATACAGTTCTTCTTAGACCTCATATATTAGGGGAGAACTGTTATCACTGGAGAATCGTACAAGAAAAAGACATTGGGAAATGTTAAGAAAAAGGTACATATAAGGATTTAAAGGGAAGGAATACATTACAGGATCTGAAAATTTTAACTTTTCCTAAGGTCAAGGCGGCAAATTTATCAAATAACGCACAAAAATCACTAACCCCAAGTGAGTGCGGCCTTTTCTTTGATAGCAAAGAATATCATCGTGGCTATCCCTCAGATAGTTGTGCGGTCCTGAGTATGCAAAAAGTCACCATCCGAGACCACTTGGCACACTTGAAGAAGAAGATTCCTTCTCAAGCCATCCAAGTACAACCACCTTGGAGCCACCTTGAGGTCTTAGTGCAACACACAAAGGAATAAACCTCCCACTCTTGTGTCAACATCCATCTTGTACCAAGAGAGGGAGGGAAAATTTGAAATTTGTCTATAAAATATTGCCATGGGAAGAGGAACATGAGAACACATGCTGGCGAAATTGCTTGAGAGAAAACCAACATAGTGTTTGTAATATCCCAAGATAGAATAAACATGAATATTGAACAATAAAATGGAAATTGCAGTAAACATCATTGCATCAAACATATGAGTAGATCATCTTAGTCATTTTATTACATTCAATAGCAGAGACAAATTACAGCGTGCTTGAAGAAAAGACACTCAAGCTAGACAGAAAATCCTGAAATGGCCCTAACCTCAACACATGATATGATGTTGCTGCAACAACTACTGGAATGCTGCCACTATGTGGTCCTGCTCGAAAATACAGCTGATGGAAACTATTAATGCATAGATATACTGATTGGGTGCTCAGAAATAGTTGGGATCAAAGATCTGAGCTTTCTAGCACTTTTCCAAGATAACCCAGAAAGGGTTTCCAGAAATGACAATAACTGAAAATGTAGCCCTGGGGCTAATTTACACACTGCAGCTGGGAGACTGCTGGGAGGTGGCTAAACTAATGATAAATTTCTTGTTACTCGTCCAAATCAACTTCCCAGATGAAGGGCTGCTCCTCTCACTGGATGCCAAGCTAAGAAACTTAGGTTATTTCTCCTCTAATAGATCTTCCCTCCTGGATTGCACAATTCCTGAAGGAGATTGTGTTTCTGATAGGGGTTGAAGATTGGCTTGATGCTTGATGATTAAATGAAGCTCAAGAAATTTTTTTGAGTGGGCACTCTAAGTCCTCCGACGATAAGGGTGGGATTTCCATTGGGAAACACCAGTGTGCTAAAACACACAGCAAACTTAACTAAATAGCTGAAGCGTGCAGAAAGTCATAAAAGAAAATTCATAAAAAATATTCAAAATGCTTTCTAGGGCTGTCATCCCCTTCCTTATATGCTTATGAGCCCTCACCCTCTTTTCCCCACACAATAATGATGCTACAAACATGGCCACTAACCTCCATTATGATTGCATTGTCCTCCATTGTCTCCACTACGTCCATGACTGGGATTTTGACTTTGTCAAATTAACCCCATCCACATGCACTAACCCACATTCACACCAAGAAGTGGTTTATTCATCCTAACCCTATCTAGATGCATTGATCCACATTCACATCAAGAAGTAGTTTATTCATCTTGACCCTATCTAGATTCATTGATCCACATTCACAATAAGAAGTGGTTTTATTCCTACTAAAGGGATTTATGGGTCCCTATACCCTCTTATTCATCTATCTTGTTGAAAAAAACAAAAATTAATATTATAATTAGCTAAAAGCTAATTACGAATATTACAATCCTCTCCTCTCAACATTGCTTGTCTTCAAGCAACTGCAAGAATGGATGCTGCTAAATATTCTGTCATTCGCAAGTGGCATCCTCATCCGGAAGGTTTCTCCATCGCACAAGATATTCTTTGATCACCCTGATTCTTTGCTGCCTCTCCTGAGTATCCAAGATAGCTTATGGTTATAAAAATATATGGCCCTCATCATCAATAGGAGGGAGGTCCATAGTGGAAACTTCATGTTTTCCAGTGGCCTTCATGAGGCATGAGACATGAAAAATATTTTGGATCTTACACGTGTTAGTCATCAGTATTTTTCACTTGTTGGTGATGACTAGTTGTTACAGCCAAGTTTTCTAGTAGCTGATATAAAAAATTAACAAATTTGCCAGATGGAAAATACCCATAAACATTTTTTCCCTCCTACCTTTTAAATCAGCCCATGACGAGATAAAACCTCATTTTCAAGCCCTATCTAGCCTCAACCATACTAGCTTTTCCATCAGCTTCAAAGAAAACAATCCAAATCTGTCCAAGAAGTCCCCCCTAAGTTAGGTAGTGGCGCTCTAGGCATTTCTCCCATGGAAAACTATCCTAAAGCCAAAGAACCTCTATCTATGATCAACCAGTCCTAGCAAACCTTCCCATTCTGCAAATAAAGTTTGGTTACACCCTTAAGTCGCACCACTAACAAGCCTTGAAGTCTCAGCAATGCATGTGCCATAGGTCAAACTGATATTAGGTAGTTTTACAGTGTTTCAATGGATCTTTCAAGAGCAGAAGTGTACCAACATTCCAGAAGACAGTATTTAACTCAACATGAGAAGAAAGCTGCTTCTCATGTGTTTTTGAGCCTGGGATGCAGCCACAGGGTGGAGAGTTGTTTCATTAAGCTCCTGCAATCATAGTCAAAGGTTAGTAAATTATGAATGACAAGAAATACTTTGAAAATACTAGCCAAATTTCTTGTGATGTCTAAAGAGGCGCAAAGGTATTTGGAAAGCATAATTACATGTCTTAGAGAAATGCCCATCATGAATTATTGACATTTTTTCATCTTCATTTGCTCAAGTATGAATAGGCAGTGAAAGGAAAGATACCACTATTTTAAAAATTGATGAAATGGCATCACTAAGAAAACCTCCTCCATACATGAGAAGAGGGTTGAAAGACTCAGAAAACCTCCTTCATTTTACAAGCAGAGGGTTGAAAGACTGAGAAAACCTCCTTCATTTTACAAGTAGAGGGTCTGGCACTGTGATAAAGGCCTCCTTGATCTATAAGCAGAAGGCCAGGGACAGAGTCTGATTTCAGGGTTTTTTCACTGACTAAAAGGAAAATTTTAAGAGCAGCAGGAGAAAATTGAAGGTTTCCGAATAGAAAATGGTGTTAAAAGCAGAGGCAAAGCAGTGGTGCTTTTAAAATTTGTTTACATAAGTTTCACTATTATTGAAATACAATGTGAAGCTAAAGGGTTGATTATCAATGAAGAAATATTGTTAAGAAAATGGCCAAAGAAGTCAAATAGTCTTGGTCTCAAACTGAATTCTGCCATCAAGTACAAAGGAAACCACTAACAGTGTATTCATAAACCTTTTTTCACTTGGTTAAAATAAGAGTTGAAAATAACCCAGGCATTTGTCAAAAATAGGCCTCCTTCATTTTCAGTAAGGTTCATCATTATGTAAAGGTGAAGAGAATTCATTTTCAGTATGGCTTAGAGTTCAAAGGGATTGCTGTCAAAATGGTAAAATGAATGAGAAATTCATTATTCTTGCAGAATCCCTTCATAAAGGAACAAAGGGACAGTTTTCCAATTTTACATCTTAGACTTCAGCTCCCATCCCCTGCTATATCTCCATAAAGTTGAAGACTGGATTACTTTGTCAATCTAAGGTTAGTTATTTGCTTTGATGATGGAGACCTTTTGTAACAGAATTTTCACTTACAGTTTCAAATGAGTTTTTTCACCCACAGTCAAAAGACAAGCTGAAAGAGCACCTAACAGTTCAATCAGCTTCATAGTGGGCATGATCACCTTTAAAACATCAAGAGCAGAAACTGTCAAATTAAGATGAGTTATCTCCTTGCAAGAATGGCAAAAGATGCTTCACAAATCATTGGTATGTTTTTTGAGTAGAATTTTCCTTTGAAAAGGTCATTAAAAAGGTCAGCAATGGCAGAGATTCCTTTTTAATGAAGAACAGTGAAAAGGAAGTAGAGGAGATTTGCAGTTCCGGAACAAGGCCTTTTTACTTAAACAAAAACCATCACTGTGTTACCTTTTCAAAAGTCAAACTCAGCATCTTGTCAAAGGATTAGTGCAAAAAGAGTCTTTATAGGTTTTTTAAGTGATGAAATCACAAGGCAAGTGCTTCATGTTTTGTTTAAACCCGAAAGCCTTTTCAAAGGTTTTCAAAACCCTCACCAAGCAAATATAAAAAGGACTTTGACTTTTTCGCCTTAAAAAGGGAGTTAGAGATCGTTGCAGGGCCTATTGGCAATTCAAAAACACAAGCAACACATCTCCCTAGCTGCTCTTGGATCGAAGAAGCGTTTCAAGCGAAAAATTGTAGAGTTTGAAGTTTTAAAACTACGCGGCGTGCCTGGAAGAGCGCGCGGTCCGTTCAGGAGAAAATTTACAAAGGAGTTACATTACCGACGACGCGCCTGTAGGTGCGGTCACAATTGCCCGAAGGCTGACCTGACACCCTATCTATTGTGCAATGCTTTTCCATTTCAACGTGTCGCACATGTTTAAACAATCAAAACGCCTCCAAAAGGGTCTTGAAGATGCTCAAATCTTCAATCAAAGGCCACCATCCATCTTCAGGGTATTTTATTTTGCCTCCTTGGTGTATTCAAGTTGCTAAATGGGTGATTGTTGCCATATTTTCAAGACTAAATGGTGATTAAAAAACGGAGGTCTTGGTAGGAAAATCAAGGTGATTTGTTAAAAATATTGACAAATTTTGTTACAGTGGGAGGCTAGTGGAGTGTTCATATTAGTTTCAACAGGCCTAAATCTACCCTCAAAATAGTGATAAACCATAACACTACTTGCAAGTCAAAGAAAGCACAATGTTAGAGGTTTTTTAAAATTGGTGAAGGTGTCCTAGCTATGATAGGACAAAACTAAACTCTGTCAGCAAAGCCTAAAGTGACAACAGTGTTATAAGGTAGAGGCAATGTTTGAAAGGAAAACACAGTGTTTGAAAGGTGACACTAGTGAGCCTATTTTGAAAACAGTGGTCTTAGTCTGAATGCCTTGTCCCTTCAAAAAATATCTCCTTTGAATGAGTGAAACAGTGAAACTAGTGTTGCCTCCTTTGTCCCATAAAACAAACTGTGGTGAGAGATTCTTAAAGTCATTTGAAGGTATTTTTTGTCTACCTGGGCATAAGAAACAAGTGTTACTAAGGTGAAACAGTGAGCTTAATTTAACACCAGTGATCCTGTATGAATGCTTTGTCATTTTCAAAAGTCCTCTCTGTGTGGTAAAAAGCAAAACCAGTGCTGCCTCCTTTGATCCATGAAACAGAATATGTTATGAAAAGCTTTTAAATCAATTTAAAAGTGTTCTTGTCTACCTGTGTATGTGAAACAGTGAAATACAAGAGGAGTGTTTTTTATTGGGAGGGGTGTTTTGTTTTTTACAAGGCTATCTTGCTTACATCAAAACACAAAGGATCCTTGTAACCTTACCTAAACACAGTAAAAATTTGACTATGTGCTTGTTATTTTGATAACTATTTGTTGTTTGGCACAAAAGATACAAAACATTGATTTGTAAGGAGTAGAAGGTTGGTGTTGAGAGAATATTTCACAAAGCATTTGAAGCAGTTGTCTTGGTCAAACAGTGACTGATAGGCAGGACAGAAGTGTGTGCTTGAGAAAAACTTTCCAAAGGCCATTTGAGACAGCTTGGTGTTGCAGAGAGCATTCAAAACAATATGCCTCCCAGGAAAAACAGTAGGAGTGGCCCGCACAAGAGATTGGAGCTTATTTCCACTGAAGAAGTGAATGCCCACCCACCAGTCTTGTTCAATTTCCATGAGGTTGGGTGTCTAGATTTTTGCCAAAGAGTGCAAGAGGTGAAGAGCTTTTCCCCTTTAACTCACCTTTGTGCTTTGAGGTTTCGAGAGAAGCATTTTCAACTAGCAGGCCTAGATTTCAAATTCTCTCCAAGGTCCATCTCCAAAGCCACTAAAATCCCTTATATCGGGGAGAAGTGGTTTAAACAAAGCCACCTGGACTCAGAAGAATACAAGCCCTTTCTGAAGCCTGAGCATAGAGATTCATGTCCATCCATTTTCCCCTTCTCGCATCTTTTGACTAGCTACCCCCCCCTCATGAAGATCATCATGAAATACTTCACTTGTGAGGGAAGATTCTCCCAAGTCTATGCCTATCACATTCGACTGCTCATGCATTTCACGAGGGCCAAATCGCTAAATCTCCATTTCTTCCTACATAGAAGCATTGAGAAAATGGCCTCCACTATTCAGAAAAATCCTCCTTCATAGCAAACAGCCTGCCTCTTCCATCACTCCCTCATCAAAGTCATCATTCTTCATCAGCTTGAGAAGAGGGAGGTCCCTTGGGATACTTTCATCACCCATCCGGATTTCTCCACTGTCCCTCCAGTTCATACATCTCCTACACTTCCTACTCACCATCCTTCGCCTTCTTCTAGCAAACATATTCCCAAGAAGCTCAAGTTTACCATAGAACAAACAAAAGAGTAGGAAGAGGGAGAAAAGCATGAGCATGATGAGGAAGAGGAGCATGAGCAAGAAGAGGAAAGTGATGATGAGCAGCAGCATGATGAAACAGGAGAACAAGGGGATGATGAGGAAGATGATGAAGGGCAGCAACATGAAGATGTGCAACACAGTGAGGGTGAGCAAACTCATGAAGATGCTGAACAGGGGCAGCCACAACATGATACACAGCAGCCACAACATGATGAACAGAGGCCGCCTCAGGAAAAAGGTGAGTAGTCCCATGAAGATGATGAACAGAGGCAGCTACAGGATGATGAACAACAGCCTCCTAAAAAGGAACAACAACCTCATGAAGAAGAGGGGCAGCAGGAAAAATGGGTGCAACACAGTGAGGAGGATAGCCCACAAAAGGAAATGCAAAAGGACAGCCAAGGCATCCATGAATAAATCCAATACAGTGGCAAAAATGAGGAGCAAAGTGACAAGGGTAAAGAGCCCATGGAGCATGTGCTAGCTACCTCTCCTAGGCAAGGGGCCATGCTCTCTTCTCCGAAAGTGGCCAAGCCCCGAACATCAAGGAAAAGGGTGCCTAGACTTGTAACTCCAAATGTGACTAGGGCCCTCCGAAGCAAGGGAAAATTGCCCAAGAAGACCATGGTCGAATTGCCCAAGAGGAAGAAGACTAAAAGAGCCACCCAAATCAAAGGGAAGGACAAGGAAGAAAGCAGTCATGAACAGGAAAGGGAATTCGACATCATCCAAATCCAAAGTGATGATAGTGATAATGAAGCCCGGATCCTAGAAAATCTCTTGATCCATAGAGAAAGCCAAATTGATGCTTTGAGGATTGATCTTGATAGGGCTAGGAACTTCAATCACTTTTTTCAAGTTCAAAACAAGCAGATGAGTGTCCATATGGCTGTATATGAGACACGGGCCATCAAATACAAAAAAGAGGCCTCCAAAGCACAAGTGAGATTGGAAGAACTCATGGGTGAGTTCGATGAAAACAAAGGCGAAGATCAGCCCAAGTGGAAGAGCCAAGAGCCATGGAGATCAAAAAGGCCCTTGAGAAACAAAAGGAAGAAGAAGATGCCCTTCTCCAATCTACCCCTCTCACTGCATTGTTCGAACAAGAGATAGAGAAAAATTAGTAAGCATGGCTTGAGAGAGTTAATGATCACTTGGAGAAGAAATTGGAGAAAGAAAATAGGGACTTGGACCTTCAATGGAGGATGACCGGGCATTATGAAAAGCTCAATCAGTTTGCCCGGCGGAAGTTGAAGGCTGCTCAGGAAAAACTCAAGGAGGCTAAAGGGAAGCGCCCGGAACCAAAATTGAGGAATACACCTCAAGGCTCGAAATTTTGGCCTCAATTTCACAACATATTTCTGAAAATCCTTGAGGGTCATGCTCGCCAAGTTTGGGAGAAATTCGACATATTTTGGTTTTTTGTCATTTTTGGGTTTTTGGCCAAAACTCATGGGCATCTCCATTTCAGTTTTGGGCATCATCAAAGGATGAAAATGGTATCATTGGATTCCATATCTTGAGGGACACATATGCAGTGATTTTCATAACAATTGAAGATCATTTTCTCCCCCAAAATGGCAAAAAACACTTGTTTTTTCTACACTCTGCCCCGTTTATCAGCAAGGCCTATTTTCTTGTTTTTTGACATACAGGTCTATTTTTGGAGGACTTCTAGTGATCAGTTGGGCGAAAAATAGACATTTTAAAAACTTAGACACTTATAGCTTTCCAACGAGCCATCATGAGCCTCATTTCGACATCGGTAAGGCCTCCAAAAGTTGCCAGCAAGTCAGGGGACCTTTTGCTGATGTATTTATTGAGTATTTTTGTAAAAATTGAACCTTTAAAAAGTGACTTTTCTTCATGTGCGTTTAGCTATTTTTGTACATGATAAGTTATGAAACGTCAATATATTTCCATTTTTTAGCATTTTTTAGATATTTTATTAGATATTTTGTGTCTTAGGCTTTGCAAAGCCTCAAGGACAAAATCAGATATTTTGGATAGGCCAATGAGATTGCAAGTTGAACTAAGAGGTTTTCCTCACTTTGGCCTATATATTCCAAAGGTTGTCATTGTAAAAAAGGCTAAACTTGATGAATAGAAACAATATATGGTCATATAAGCTTTGTAAGAAATACTTGTCTCATGCTTTTGGATAGTTTCTTGGATGTTCTTGGATGATGAAAGATGATTGTTGTTGGATTCCATGACTTGGTAGAATGGTATAGTATCTCTCTCTCTATTTTGTTTCTTAGTTTTCATTCATAAATCCATGTTCTTGCTTGCTATAGGACAGTAGAGAAAAAATTTGAGACATGCCCTTGGAGGCACCCCAAATTTCCTGTTTCTTTATAGCTTCCATGTTTTCTTCATTCTTAGTCACATTAAATAATTCTTGATTTCTCTTTAATAACTTAAGAATACTGTTTGCTTGTTTCATTCATGGTTTTATGCATGCTAAGTATGATTTATGGTATGCCCTGCTTACTCATGGCTAGCCATAGCTCCACCTATGAAACTTCTCTTTGATTGATTAGATTGTCATTTGTTGCACCAAGGAGGTCTTGTTCTGATCTTGCCCTTTGCCTAAGACTATGCAGTCTTGTTTTCAAAGTGCCCAATAGATTGAAGTAGTGTGTTTAGGCGTTTCGACATAGTGATTTGAGTTGTTTTTCTGTCTTAAATGTGTTTCCCAAAAGTCTGATGGCCATTTCCTAAAGTTAGAGAGTTATATGTCTCTATGCATGGCTTGAATGTTTATTTCCCTGCATCAGTTAGTTTACAGTTACATTTCTCATGATTAATGGTTTTCCCTACCATGTTTATGTCAGCTATTAAACTATTTGTGCTTGAAATCCTTTTTTATTCACAAACTTGATGTCCATCTCACTCCATTTTGCCCAAAGATCCATTTTACCTCGAATCAAATTGGCCCTTCAACAACCTTGTATCACCATCTGAAAGCTTTCTTGACCTTTTCGACCCCATAGCCCAGTTGATCTAACATCTTTTTACCTATCTTACGTCTTTGATCAGTTCATCCCTCACAACGTAAAAACCAAAACCAAAAACTCATTTCATAACTAGCCTAAAATCAGAACACAATAAGCAAACACACAGATATCCCTTACACAGATAGAGAGAGCCCTCTCTGAGTCCAGGAAGGCTAGGTCCTTGGGCTCCAAATATTGGTTTGATGTTACACTATCATTTGGCTTGCCAATCAGCCAAATCACGGGACCCTAACAACACCCAATGGGGAGCTACAACTCATATGCTACTTCCCCAACATGATGGATTACCCTATATGGCCCATATAAACGGGGCTTAAGCTTCTCAGCCCCCTTCTCCTTCAGCATAGACTACTTGTAAGGTTGAAGATGAAGATAGAACGAATCATCGACCTAAAACTGTCTCTCCACCTGACCTTGATATGCATATAAATTCTGTTGATTTTGGGTTGTAGCAATGTTGTCCTTAAGAGCACGAAGTATATCCTGACTCTCTTGGATCCACTCTTTGGCTCTAGGAGCCTTTCTTACTCCAAACATCACATCAAAAAATGATAAAGCATCATAACCATAGAGAGCCCGAAATGGAGACATACTGATCGACATATGAAATGTCGTATTGTAGCAATATTCTCCTAAGTGGAGCTAGCATGGCCATGCTCTATGCTTCCCAGAAACATAGTTTCATAGGTAGCCTTCCAGCCACTTGTTTACTATCTCTGTCTGCCCATGTGTCTGGGGGTGATAATTGGTACTCAGTGTCAACTCAGTACCCACCAAACGGAAAAGCTCCTAGAAATAGCCACCCACGAAGCGGCTATCTCTATCATTGACTATGGTCTTAGGAAGAACATGACATCTGAAAACATCTCTAAAGAAAAGGTCAGCCACTTGTGAAGTAGTGTACCTTGAGAAGATGGAAAATAAATGTGAATACTTTGTTAGTCGATCAACTACCACAAATATACAATCCTTGCCCTGCACTGCTAGAAAACTAATAATGAAGTCCATAGAAATTCTCTCCCATTTCCCCTCCGGAATAGGAAGTGGTTGTAAAAACCCTGCATGATGGTTGTTCTATCCTTTATTCCTCAGGAAAGCTAACCACTACTTGATATGTTGGAGCACATCCTCTTGAGACCCTTCCATGATAATCTCTCACTGATGGCCCGATATGTCTTTGTGAAACCTTGGTGGCCTCAGAGCAGTGAATCATGTGATGCATGCAAAATATTCTCCTTGAGCTTAGAATCTCTAGTCAAGAAGATCTGGTCCCAGTAGTGTATGGCCTCATCCATTACTCTATATTTCTCATCGGTCACCTTCCCATCTAATATCTCAGAAGTGAAGTGGTCTTTGGAATACTTCACCAATATTTGGGCCTTCCAATCTGAATCCACACTCATCAAGGACAACATTTTTGGTCTCCACGATAAGGCATCAACTACCACATTTCTCTTCCCTTTGACATATTCAATGTCAAATTCATATGCCTAGATTTTTCTAACCCATTTTTTCTGCCTCTCTTGCAGCTGCTTCTACTTAAGAAAAAGCTGAAGACTGTTGTGATCAATCTTTACTTAGATTGTGTTTTCTACCAGATACTGGCTGAATTTGGCATTGCATGCATAATGGACAACATATCCTTGTCATATATGGGATACAACCTCTCATGTGGTAGCAACTTCCGACTCTCAAAGGCTATGGGATGGCCCCCCTACGTTAAGACTGCGCCAATACCCTCCCATGAAGCATCACATTCCATCACAACATGTTGTTGAAATTTGGCAATGCCAACACCGGAAAACTACTCATCACCTCCTTAAGCCTATCAAAGGCCCTCTATGTAGTGTTTTTCCAACCAAAGGCTCCCTTCTTGGTCAAATCTGTGAGTGGTGCTGCTAGTTGGGAGAACCCTTTGAAAAAATTTCTGTAGTAGGTGTAGAAGCCTACAAACCCTGAATTTCTGTTACATTCTTTGACTCTAGCCAATCCCGAATAACATGTATATTCTTCTCATGAACCCTTACTCCATCCACTCTAATGATGTGGTCCAAATAAATAATCTTTGTGAGCCCAAACTCATATTTGGAGAGCTTAGCATAGAATTATTTCTTCTCCGGAATGCTTAATATTGTCTCAATATGTTATAGATTCTCTTCCCAAATAAAGAATTTATGTGAGTCCAAAATCACATTTGGAGAGCTTGGCATATAAATGCGGCTCTTCTAGAATACGTAATATTGCCTCAATATGTTGCAGATGCACTTCCCATGTGAGGTTGTAGATGAGAATGTCGTCAAAGAAAACTAACACAAATTTCCTCAACTGACCATGGAAGATGTGGTTCGTACAAGACTAAAAAGTAGCCAGAGCATTGGTCAGCCCAAAGTGCATCACCAAGAACTCAAAGTGGCCATAATGACATCTAAATGCAGTCTTGGGGATATCCTGATCCCTTACCTTGATATGATGGTACCTCGACCTCAAATCAATCTTTGAAAAGAACTTCAATCCCCTCAGCTCATCGATCAGCTCATCAATATTGGGAATCGAGTACCTATTCTTCATTGTCTTCTTATTGAAGGCTCTATAGTCAATGCACATCCTTAAGGTACCATCCTTCTTCTTCACCAAGACCACAAAAGAAGCAAAATGTTTGGTGCTGGGTTGGATATGTCCTAAAGCTAAGAGCTCTTGAATATCTCTCTCAATCTCATCCCTATAAGATTTTGGGTGCCTATAGAGTGTGGTGATTACTACTTGGATCCCCTGCTCCAACTCAATAGTTTGTTCAAACCCCCGGTCCGGTGGCCTTCCCGCTGGAATGTCCCCAAATACTATAGAATAGCGGTCTCAAATAGACTGGACATCAGAGTGGATTAATTTTTCCTTGCCTCCCGCCTCTGACATACGCAGTTCTACTGCCCATTCTATGTCTTCTCTGCACAAATCAACTTCCATCCTATGTGTTGAGACTACCTGAGGTGGATAGGTGTGCATGCCCCTGATCATTTGGTGCTTACCGATCTTCTTATCTATCCATTCCATCTCCAAGGTCTCCCAATCCGTGATGACCTTTCCCAGTGTGATCAACCATTGTACACCCAATATCACATTGGTGTAAGGAATATCAAACACAAAGAAGTGATCTATTAATGTGTATGTCCCAAAGTTACAGTCAATGTAGAAACATACTTCATACACTGCATGGTTCTAGCTCTTGGAACCAAAACTAAGAATCCTTCAAAATCATCAATGGGTATGCATCTCATCTGCACTACTTGTGTATCAATAAAATTGTTGGTAGCCCCACTGTCTATCAATACTGACACCCGTTGCCCCTTAATTGTGCCTCAAACTCTCAATGTAAAATACTTGGGAATTCCCTGCAAAGCTGCGAGGGCCCCTCCAATTGGAGCAAATGCTCCATTTACACCTCTTGGTGGTTGTGGATCCTCTCCTGGTGCCACAACGTTGGTGTCCCCTTCCAACTCCTCCTCTGCTTCGTCTTCACTATGTTGTGAAACCAGCTCCAAAAATAGAAGAAAAGAGATATCAACACCTTATAAATAAGCC
The DNA here is from genome assembly GCA_034641835.2 of Pinus albicaulis. Classification (NCBI taxonomy): domain Eukaryota; kingdom Viridiplantae; phylum Streptophyta; class Pinopsida; order Pinales; family Pinaceae; genus Pinus; species Pinus albicaulis. The sequence continues at coordinate 1,082,845,212 of CM076578.1, forward strand.
ACTTTGAGGGGGCAACCTCCAATACATTACATGAATGAATAATTCTTGGATGATACAAATTATAAAACCTCCTTTCTATATATAGGATTCCATGGGGCCACATTTTAATCCTAGTGGGGCCACAATGTAATCCTAGCCGACCTAACAATAATAATTTAAGGGCACAATAATAACAATATGGGGGTTACAAGAGTTCAATAATAACAATAAGGGGGTTACACTAACAACAATAAGGGACTATACTAGTAATATAGGGACCTAACATGCCCCTCCCCTTCAAAAAAGTGTTGTCCTCAATGCTTGAGTAGCTCTGGGTGCTTCTGTACAAAATTCTCATCCTCCCATGTAGAATCTTCAGTGGGTAAGTTCTTCCACTTGATGAGATACTCTGAAATTGATTGATTTCGTAGCTGTCGAGTTCTTATTTCCGTGACCGCTTCAGGTTCCAATATTATTTTTCCTTCCTCATCAAGTTCTGGCAATATTGTTTGAATAGGAAGATTTTCACCTATAACCTTCTTTAAGCATGAAACATGGAAAACTGGATGAACTCATGAAGATGCAGGAAGCTCCAATTTGTATGCCATAGTACCAATCTTTTGCAACACCTTCTAAGCACCATAGTACTTTGGCGATAATTTTTTATCCTTCTTAGTTTGCTTGAGGGACATTGTTTTGTATGGTTGTAGCCATAAAAATACCTAGTCTCCTACATCAAAACTTCTCTCGCTGCGATGTTGATTTGCTTGTTGTTTCATTCGATTTTGTGCCAAATTCAGGTTATCCTTTAAGCGTTGGAGAACTTATTTTTGATGCTCAATGTGATCTTCCACTGCTTGAACCTTCGAATTTTCTCTTAAAGATCATGTGATGGATGGTGGATGATATCCATAAAGTGTCATAAATGGGGTCATTTTTGCTGCAGTATGGAAGGAAGTGTTATACCACCATTCAGCGAGAGGTAACCACTTAACCCATTGTGTTTGTTTATCAGATACAAAACAACAAAGATATCCTTCCTAACATTGATGTACTATCTTAGTTTGACCATCAGATTCAGGATGATAAGATGTACTGTGACTAATTGAGTACTGACAAAGAAAATAAATCCGTCCAAAAATTTCCAGTAAAAATGGGATCTCTGTCACTTACAATAATCTTTGGGTTTCCATGTAGCTTTTGAATTGTTTCCATAAATGCAGTAGCAACTGTACTTGCTTTAAATGGATGAGATAATGCACAAAAGTGTGCATACTTGGTAGTCTATCAACTACCACCATGACGACACTCTTTCCTTTGGACTTAGGTAAACTTGCGATAAAATCCATTGAAATTTCCTCCCAACATTGACTTGGAATGGATAAAGGTTGTAGAAGACCTGGGGTCTTAATTGTCTCAACTTTATTTTTCTCGTAAACTAAACATTCCGCCACAAAATTTTGAATATCAGATTTAAAGCCATCCCAAAAAAATTCTTTCTTCACCCTATGGTAAGTTTTTAAAAATCCTGAGTGTCCTCCTAAAGGAGAAGTGTGCAATTCCAAAAGAATCTTTTGTTTTAGTTGGGAATTCTTACAAAGATATAAGTGATCTTTGTACCATAAGGAATCATTTTTTCCAACTAAATGTATCGGATGTCTTAAGGATGTTGCTTTTTTTAACTTTTGAATGAGTGTCCATACATCTTTTTCCTTCTTCCATTCATCTCTTGCTTCGGTTATCCAATCTGGTTGGATAATAGAAATGGCACAAAGCAATGCTTCCAGCTCTTCATTCTTTCTTAAGAGTGCATCTTCAACAACATTAAGCTTTCCTTTTTTGTAGATTATTTCAAAGTCATAACCCAACATCTTTGTGACCAGTTTCTTTGCTCTTTTGAAGATAGTCTTTGTTCCAAAAAGTGTTTATGACTATCATGATCAGTTTTTACCTTGAAGTGTCTTCCCATTAGGTAAGTTCGCCATTTCTTTAGTGCATGCAATATTGCTAACATTTCCTTCTCATAAATAGGTTTCTATAAATACTTTCCTTAGATTGGATGACTTTAAAAAGCAATGGGTCTTCCTTCTTGCATTAAAACAACACCAATTCCATTTCCCGAGGCATCACATTCCACAATAAAGGTTTTTGTGAAATCTGGCATAGCTAAGACCGGTGCTAGGCACATTTCTTCTTTAAGATGTTCAAAGGCCTTAGTTGCTTCAGGAGTCCATGAAAATGCATCTTTCTTCAATAATGTTGTTAGAGGTGCTGCTATTCTCCCATAATTCTTAACAAACACAATACCTGTTAACAGAAATTCTATGGAGGCTTTATGGTTGTAGAACATCCATTCCTTAATGGCTTTAATTTTGTTAAGTGCTGCCTTAACACCCTCATAGATACAATATGACGGTCTCCACCTCTTTCACTCCAGAAAGAAAAATTTGGATGTTTTTTGCATATAATTGTTTCTCTGATAGTTTGAGCACTGCTGTCAACATGTTAGACATGATCCTTCCAAGACGCCTGCTGTAGATTAGTATATGTGAAAATCTTGGCACAAATTTTCTAAGGAAGGGTTTGAAAATGGAATTCATGTTGACCCTTGGAAATGTATAAGGATCATTGGTAAGGCTAAAGGCATGACCAAAAATTCATAATGACCCTCATGAGTTTGAAATGCTATTTTTAGAATATCTTCAGTCTTCATTCTAATTCGATGATATCCTGAACGAAGATCCAACTTGGTAAAATAATTTTCTCCATGTAATTCATCCAATAATTCATCAATCACAGGAATGGGAAATTTATCATTAACAATGAGCTTATTGAGCTCCCTATAATCTGAACACATGAGCCATGATCCATCCTTCTTGTGCACCAATAATACTAGAACAAAAAAAGAACTTTGACTAGGTTGAATTATACCAGCCTCTAACATTTCTTCAATCATACGTTCAATTTCACTCTTTTGGAAATAAGGATATCTGTAAGGCCTGATGTTTGGAGGAACACTTTCTAGAATCAAATGAATAGCATTATCATGATCACGAATAGGTGGGAGTCCTTTGGGAGTTTCAAACACCGTGGAATGATTGTCCAAGACTTTATGGAGATCTGGAGAAATATATTATTTTGATGTTGGAACTTCTAGTGAGCATAATTGTGCAATTACGCTTCGTTGTTCTTTTGTCAGAAGCTTTGTCATGACATTAGAACTTATGATCTTTCTTGGCTTCCCTGTGATAACCCATAATTCAACTTCCTTTCCTTCCAAAACAAATTCAAGAAATTTTCTTGAAATTAAAAGCTATCGTCACCAAAGATTGTAACCATTCTACTCCTAGTACAACATATTTCTCCATAGGAATGGAAAGCATTGGACTATTAAATACATATTCCCCATGGTTAGCTTGATATTTTTCCATTTTACGAGCAATTTATAGTTCCTCATTTGCAACCATCATGACATTACGGAGTCTTTGAGTATAGAAACAATTCAATTCATGGCTATCTAACAATGAATAAAATTATGTACTTCCCGAATCAATCAACACTATTACCTTTTTCTTCTTGATATGTCCTTCTATCTTGAGAGTTTGAGGAGTGGTAATTCCTACCAATGCATTACACGATATGTTCGGACTCATTTCTTCCTCTTCTAGGGTTGGTTGGTGGTGTATATCCTCTTCTTTTGAAGATTCTTGTTCATTTTCTTCTTCCTCTTCACAATCTATGTAAAATAATTTCTTCTCAGCAAACTTATTACCTTTAGTATATTTACTATCACAACTGTAGCAAAACCCTTTTGCTCTTTTTTCTTCCAATTTTTGTGGTGTCAACCTTGTAGGTTGTGCAAATCTAGGATTAGCAACACTTACCTCTTTATAAAAGTGAATGGCAGGCTTCATTGTCACCATAATTTTACTTTCATTTTTTCTGGCCAACTTGAATGCCTTCTCCAATGAATCAGGTTCCAAAACGTGAACTTCAAGTTGGATGTTATCCTTTAAAGTACCTATGAAGAGATCAATCCTGTGTTCCTCTAAAATATCAGTTACCCTTATATTCAATTTTTGGAAGTCCTCAATGTGCTCCCCCACTAAACCCTTTTTTTTGAGATTTATCAATTGGATAAAGAAGGTGTTGCTCTTCGTATCCTCATAATGTGCTATCATTTCCTCCATAAGAATTGACTAAGTGACAATTTTTTTTACGGGAAGCAAAACCATCAATACCATACAAATGTATTTTGTTCTAAATGTAAAGTTACGTACGCACCTTTTGTGTGTTTGCACACTATTGAGTCAAAATGTTGCTCCATCTGTAGTATCATATTTACAGGATCCTTTCCATCAAACTTCCTCATATCCATTTTTGGAATATGGTGGTTCTTCCCACCAACATTCGAGTTTATGAAATCATGATTAACTTTTATTTTGTTCTCATCATGAGGTTCTTCTCCTATATTTCCGCCATTAGGAATCATTTCTGGTTTTAAGCTTGTCATCAAGCCTTCCATGTATGCTTTTAGATCATTCTTCATGTTTTCTATGTTGTCTTTCATGTCATCCATCTTGGCTTCCATCACATCCATCTTAGCTTCCATGCCCACTTCCATGCCATCCATCTTAGCTTCCAAACCATTCATCTTAGCTTCCACGCCTTTCTTCAAACCATCCATCTTAGTTTCCACGCCCTTCTTCAAAACTTCCATTTCATTTTTGTTGTTCTTTGTGAGAGCGAAATTTGTTGCACTTGCTCTTGTAATTTTGATATGTCATGTTGCCATTCTTCGTCTTCATGAGTCATAGTAGAGCCTTCTAAAGGCTTAATGGGTGTTGAATTCTTTTTAGGGGCCATTTTAGAACCCAATACTGATATCTATTCTACAATATGCCCTTAAATCAATTCAACTTGACTCTTCAAACAAGACTTATGCAATTCGGGAAAAAAAATACACACCTTTTACTTGCTTTTGAGGAGCTCAATATTGAAATTGAATTATCTCTATAATTGCGAAACCTCAATATCTGAAATTCAGCCCTATAGTAACCCTCTGAAGCTTCTTTCAAATGCCATAGGTCTGATCTGATTTGCATTCTTCAAGACAAAGATATGTCCAATCTCCCACAATGACCCAATTTTGGACTGGTTCAGTAGAGAGAACTTGTACAACTTGCCATGTGTCACTGTTTCCTCCTTTGGCTCTGAAATTGATAGACTGAAAACTACAGTCCGTGTACTTGTGGTAACTTTTTATAGCATTCCAATCCGATGCTCAGAGAGAGAGCTATGTAGATTTTCCCACGATCACCTCTTTGAGATGAAATTCAGAAGCCTCAAAAAGCCCTAACTTCCACAGATCATATCTCCGAAAATATTTCGAACCAATATTTGAAATTTTGTGACGATGTTCCTCAGGATTTTGGCTTCACACTCTAAAAATTTCTGCTCCTGAACCTTTGTAGAAAAAACGTTATTACGAAAATACCGCGATGACCTGTTTAGGTTAAATTCAGGAGCCTGCAAAATGACCTAACTTTCACAGATCATATCTCCGAAAATGTTGCGAACCAAGCTCTGAAATTTTGCGATAATGTTCCTCCGGATTTTGGCTTCACACTATAAAAATTTCGGATTCTGAACCTTCGTAGAAAAAAAGTTATAGTGAAAATGTCACGCTGACCTGTTTGGAGTAGCGAAACCTTAGAATCTCAAAGCTCTGATACCAAATGTTGTGAAACCAGCTCGAAAAATAGAAGAAAAAAGATATCGATGCCTTAGAAACAAGCGACTTCGAGGGGGCAACCTCCAATACATTACATGAATGAACAATTCTTGGATGATACAAATTACAAAACCTCCTTTCTATATATAGGAGTCCATGGGGTCACATTGTAATCCTAGTGGGGCCACAATGCAATCCTAGCCGACCTAACAATAATAATTTAAGGGCACAATAATAACAATATGGGGGTTACAGGAGTACAATAATAACAATAAGGGGGTTACACTAACAACAATAAGGGACTATACTAGTAATATAGGGACCTAACACACTATCGGAGAACACATCAATATAATGTGCCTTTCCAGTAGCACATCGATGCCCTGGTGCACATGGTTCTTGGCAGGTGAAGTAAAGATTCCTTCTCCTCAAATATATCTGGATATCATCCCTAAGAGATCCTTTGCCTTGGTTCCCTTTTGGGGGTGGAACCTTCATATCTTTCCCCTTTGACTGTAATGTGGGTTTTTGTTGGAATGTAGATCTTGCCCTTGCCAAAGCATCTTGTAAGTCCCTAGCCCGCTCAATGGAATCTTGGAGTGTAGCTGGTCTAGTGGACTTTACTAACCCATGCAAAGGTTCCACTATGTGATATTCCATTTTTTGGTATCACTTATGACAAGGTTATGATGGACTTCCACAGTTGGGAGCAGATAGTTCACAGATACAAGTTGGTGTCATCAGCGGGCCCATGGGATTTTTGGAGGAGTTTTGAGGATTTTCTATGAGGACCGATGGCATTCTCTCGATGTATTCCATCATCTACATAGTTTGCCTTTCGTTCCAACGCATTCCGACAACTTTCAGAAAACTGAGTTATTTTTGGGCTTAGCTCAATTAATTACACTCAAGGTGGCATTCCAGGAGGAATATATGATAGAACACCTTAGTGTAATAGCTCGTTGGAACCAGAATGAGGAGATCTTCAGGATGGGATGCTGAGAAGTGAATTATAGTTGCCAGAGATAGTACCATGGGAGATATACTATTTTCCTTAATTAAAAAGGACTTTAACTAGTCATGTAATTAAAGAAAAAAATTATTTAGAGGAAAATGGGTCTAAAGTGACTTAAGTGAAATGTAATTAAATTAAATTCATTTTGATAGATTCAATGGCGGATCTTCTAGAATAATAATAAAATAATAAAATAATATGCTTCTAGAGGATTAGGGATCTATCCATCGGATCTATAAAAGGAGAAGCGAAGGTCATTTGGAGATATCTTGGATTGGATCGTTTGTGTGAAAGGTTTGAGAACTTGATTCTCTACTTCAGCAGTAACCCCAGGAAGGAAACCCTCGGGTGATTTAGTGAGAGTGGGTGAGCACCCATCTCTTCCCTTGGTGGATCCATTCAGGATTCACACGTTGTAGTTTATTTCCAGTTTGTTTTGGAGGCCAGTTGCGGCATTGTTGTAGATCTATTTGGGCCATTATTTCAGCCATTTCCAGTTTTTTCACCAATAGTTTTATATTAATAAAATAAGGCTGTGATCTTCTACATACTTATATTTTCTATTATCCAATTGCAAATTATATTTCTGTTTTTCCCATAAATATTGTGTTTGATGTTATGCAATTTTTTTTAATGTTAACGGCTTAAATTTTTGAAGTTATTTTACATGAAAATCTTGTGGTGATTTTATGGTTGAATTAATTCCCAGCAAAATTCTTAAAATATCCCATTAGGGATATTACAGTGGTATCAAAGCTAGCGATCTTTCCAGCCTGAGGGTTTACTTTCCAAATTACCGGAAAAGCCAAGTTCAAGGGTTTTACTGCACACCAACTTCAGAATAAGATCAAAGACTTATTACTTTTGCATACATTATTGCACCATTGATTTTGATCTTAGTTGCTCAAGCTGTTTATCTTCAGCTTCCGCATTTGGTTGCCTCAGTTTGGAGTGTGTATTTCTGGAGGACGCAACTGGTTTCTTGTGTTCGTTGTTGGTTTCAAGGTTCAGTATATTTTCATCTGTAGGTGAACCTCCAAGGGCTTAGATTGATAGTATATTTTTGGAGCACCCTGGTAGTTTCTAGGCCAGCACAGAGGAGGAGAGTTGAGCCTAGTTGTGGAGGAAGGCCTCAACCATTTTGAGATTTGTTTGTTGAGGAAGTATAGGAGGGGTTAATTGCTGCACATTTGGAGGGTTGTTAAATAGTACGTTGATCATTCTGTAGACAACATATTCAACAACTATTGGGAGAGCGTAGAGCTTACCACGGTAAATTTTAGAGGATCGTGATTTAGCCAAACCATTTCTGGGTTTTGGTCGGATTGGCTTGAGGATTCTGGGAGTAATTTTTGAGAATTTTTTGAGCACCATATTTGCGTATTTTGGCCAATCCATTGCAGCAACTAGTGCAGAAATGTTGCCAGAGAGCATTTTGTTAGGCCAAATTTATATTGCAGGGCCAAAATTATTTAGCTAGAATTTTCCCAATATTTTTCTGGATCTTTTTAGGATTTCTGAGTAGCGTCCATTGTTAAAATCTCGGGATTTTCTAAGCATCATATAAGCCCGTTTGTGCAGTCCCTACTCAGTCAGCAGTTATAAATTTGGAATTAGAGAAAACCATTTCTGAGTTTTTCTGGGATCTGTGAGTAGAGTCTGTGGTTACAATATCGAAATTTTTAGAGCAGTATATCATCTTATTTACACATTCCCTACTCAGTGAGCAACTATAGGAGCTAGGAGAAAAAGGGTCAGATTTTGAAGGTTGGAATTGAAGGAAACCATTTCTGGGTTTTTCTGGGTTTTGGACAAGAATGACCTTCCGAAATTCCTAGAATTTTCTGAGAAATAGAAGCAGCCCAAATGGCAGTCTGAAGTCAACCAGAAACAACATTTCCAACAGTTGCAGAATTTCCAGAGTCATGGCACAACTAAGGAGAGATCAGCTCCTTGCATATGCGGTAACATTTTTTATCTTTCTTTAATAGGATGAATTCATCTTGTTGTGTAAAAATGATTTTGCTGGAGCCCAATTTATTTTCCAAAGCCTAAATTATTTGCCAGAGCTAGACTTATCTATTGGGGGCATGGTATTGAAATGAGCAATGTAACAACACACCAATAATGCATCATTGTTGTTGGCATTAGTTTCATTTCCGATTGATGGCTAGGAAATGTATTAATTTATGCGTGGTTTTTTGTGGTACCTTTCATTGTTATCATAACTTTGTATTGTTTCCATAAACATGGAGTTCTTAAAATACCTCCTAAACCCACATGATGGAACAATCGTTGAAGCCTTGAACCAAAATGTCTCTATGGACCAAGAACCCAAGCATAACAGTAGAAATTTCTCAAAGGGGATCTATGCAATTCTTAAAAAGGGGTAATCCTGGGACCTATAGAAAAAGAACTAGAAATAGGGAACAAAGTCCTCGCTCTTGGGACAGTTTTGAAACACATGAACATCACAGGGAGAATTATTTCCAAACTTGAGGAACTTGATGAAATCCTTTCGAAAGTAAAACAATCATACGGGAGAAAATTAATTTTGGCCTTAAAACCATGTATGCTTACTCTCATACAACCCAAGTTCTTGGAGGAAACTTGTGGAGGGGTCACACTTCCAGTTGGAGCTTGTCTTAGCAACATCATGAGACTAACCGCCCCTAAAACCCCTTGCAATGATGAAATTATGAGGATATATTTCAGAATGATGGTAGGGACCTTTCAAGATTTCGACAACTGTATATTCTTTACCTTTGGGAAGAAGCTTGAGGTTTTAGGAGGTATAGCCGCATTCAGAACATATTTCATCATGTTTGATCTTGAATGTGATGGCTTGATTTTGTAGATGTTCCAATGCTTCTTACACATTAGAAGACATCATGCTGACACAATCATAGCACACATGCAGTCCATCCTATCGTCATGTATGAGAGATTGTGAGGTCATTTTCCAAGAGTTGCAGACTAGGGTATTCAGCATTTGGAGGAGAGAGCAGTTGGTCTCACGTGCTGCTTATGAGCTAGGCCAAGTGATGGTTGAGCAGAATATTGGGTTATTCAAGAGACAGCTGACCAGGGAGGATATGATCTAGTTTGGTGGATCAGGTAGTAGAAATGAGCTGAGGAGGAAGGGACTTTGCTTCATCTACAAAGAACCTTGGGGGCCTAATCACTCATGCTTGAGTGATGCAGATGATGTGGCAGAGGCAGAATAGAAGGACATTCCTTCTGTATGCCGGGATGAGGACTCTTTGTCATATGAGTCCATGGGATCATATGAGGATGCTTATGGGGAGTGAGAGCAGTCATTCGGAGTTTATGACAGTAAGCCAGAGTTGTATTCTAGTGTGTAGGGTGAGCAGTCAGGGGACTCTATGGGAGATACTCTGGGTGATGAGTCACTTGTGGCGATTCCTCCAGAGTAGCATATGATGGAGTATGAGTCAGCAAAGGAGGAGACTATGCACATCACGCATGATAGTCCTTTAGGAGAGAGCCATATGGAGGCTTACATTAAGTCTGTGATGGATGTACGACTACCCTTAGGGTCAGCCATGGGTGAGGAGAAAACATATGTACATGCATCTAGCAGGGAGGTAGTAGTTGTAGATACTTATCCTCATGAGATGGAGTTTTATGGGATAGTTGTGTGGGAATCTAGTAACCCACATCTTCAGAGAACAAGAAAAGTATCCGGATTGGTGACCATTTCGAATTCCTCTCATTCGTGCTCTCTCTCATGCCAAATACTCATGGTAACAGCTTCACACCTGCACAAATCAAGTTTCCAATGGATCAGTTGTAGGTCAAATCACTTCAGGATTGACCAAACAAAGCTTGATTTTTTTTGGCCCAGCTAATGCGGGCCCTAGTGTGGAAGTGGGTGTGCCAACGCATTGTCCCTTAATAGGCAGTGCATGTAACATGGCCCTAGCACTAGGCACCCGCATTACCCGCCTAGAATATTTAGGGCTTGCTCAAAAACTCATTTTTATCCATTAAAGGCTCAATCTCTTACCTAGAACTAGAGAAATCAAAAAAAAAAATCTTGGATCACCCACAATAGACAACAGAAGTTTCACCTCTTTTTTCACTCTAGATCTCTTTTAGAGCACTCAAACAGTGAAAATGAAGTTCTATTTCCTTCTTATAGACATTCTAGAGGTATGAATCACTGAGCTAGTCTATTAAAATTGGTAAATTTATGCTTTTTGTTGTTGCAACTATTGGTTTTTCAAAGTCACCGATGCTCTGATGAGTTCTTAGTGTTCATGTGTAGATTTGACTGTGTTTGACTCGGATCGGGCCTTATTTTTAGGGACTTTTCTAGCTCATAAAATTGAAAAAACCCCGAGTTTTCTTCATTGGGCTCATTAAACTACCACGATGAAGACCTATGATCCATTCTTTTCCATATTTTTCTATCTCATTAAAAAATCGAAAAAGTCACCAATTTTTCTCCGTCAGACTCATTAAAGTTTCACAGAGAGGATCGAGTTTTTCTTCGCCTGACTCGTTAAAAATTCACGAATAATATGGAGTTTACTCTGTCTCCTCGTACTCATAACAAAATGAGGTAGATTTCCATTGAACATAGGTTTATCACTTTATCTGGATTCAATGGACTAACTTACGAAAAAGGAACTGTGTCAGGCATACTATTCTCCATATGTCGCACTTGGTCATCAACCATGACAAAGGTACCCCCTTGGAGTTGTATTTTATGATGTTTTACAAACTCCCTAAATATGAAAATATCACCTATTTTACCCATCTAGACTTGTTAAACTTAATCAGACAGGGAAAAATTTGGACAAAGTGGATACTTATTCCGTTATGCTTTGAAAGGTTATTTGGCAGCAAAAACCTTGAACATGGCACTTCCCAGAAAATTCACTCACAATTATCCAAACCCTACCATTCTATGAGTTTAGCCTTCGTATGTCGATGCCCCTACATTGGTGAATCCTGACACTCTTTGGTGTTCATAATCCTAAGCTGCCTGGTACCCTATTATTGTGCCTTTTATTGTTCAAGAAGATCTTGATATATACTTCTTCCTGTATCAGCCAAGCCATCATATGCTAGAAATAATTTTTCATCATTAGTTACTACCATTTTCTCTTGACTATATTCAAAACATAATCATCTTTTCCCGTTTCGTGTCGACTGATGTAGGACGCCTCATTGCCTACCTTTTGATAGATCTCTTCCTATCGAATTCAACATATTATCTATGAAGTTGATCTAGAAACACATCAGTACCCTGGGACCTGCAGACCTCAATGGTAGGTTACCTTGTGTTTGATTAGCGGTTCTCATCACTGGCTCCTAGTCGAATGATTCTACAAATGTTCGACATCAACACCATTTATTCACACTCACTATATTGTAATGTGCATCTTGGAGACCATCATCCCTATTAGTGGCCATCCTCGCGTTTGTTAACAATTTTCATCATTAAATGGTAATCAGACAACTTTCCACATGTTCAACTACAACTCCTTCATTCACATGCACGGAAATATGTAGTTTAGTGAAGCAATGACCAAGACCTTCAGTTGAGGCTTACATCATTCAGTTGTGTTTCCTCTCCCAAGCTGCGATATTGTTTTCGGAGACATCTTATCAGATTGATCCTGTCATGACACAAGATTACACATTGTTCTTATCGGTGGACATACTGGTCATATCTCTTTCTAAAGAAATCATTTTGATACACCTACTGAGCATGGGAATGCCCGACTCAGGAAATATACTTATATTTCTGACATTTGTTGTTGTTTCAGGGTTTCCTCAGTCCTCCAACTCCTCTCGCTCCAATACACATATTATAAAGTATTTCGGTCATCGTCTTCACCTCTAACATCATACTTTAGGGGGAATCTGTTACAGGGCAAATGACCTCCTCATCAGCTCAGAGGAGAAGGAAACATGGAAAGAAGAAAATGACCTAAACAAAGACCCATTTTGCCAAGGTAATGCACCCTAGACATAGTCAAGTCGCATTATAATTCATCCCAACCTCTCAGAGGGAGTGGTAGTGCCTAGGTTAACGCAATATCTTACCTAAGGAGTAGTGTTACCCGTGTTTTCATGAAGAAAAGGGAAAAATCCCGTGGAAACTGACTGAAATTTCTTGCTTTTTATAAAAAGGGAGTCAGTCCAAAAGAAGCAACCTACGGTGTAGGCCTCTTATTGGAAGTTACTCAACCCAACTTAGCATCTATAGAGGGAAAAAGAAAGGAAAGGCAAGGAAACATCATGATTTTTCCCCATTCAAACTGATTGTGAATATTGGCAAGGTATGTCCTCCAAAATTCCTATAAATTGGAGGCTTAGGCTCTTGGTCAAAGGTCAAAGGTTTGATTGTGTGTAGAGCGAAACTTCATTGTCAAGTGTGAGGCTTAAGGATTGGAAAGGTTTATTGAGAACTCTTATCCCAAGTATCATTACACTCATAGATAGAGGAGAGAGAGAGGAGTCAGAAGGCTGAGGGAAGCTTGGTTCAACCAATGGTTGTAATCTTCCTTCTTATATATTAATAGAACTGTATTTGTTTTGTCCATTTGATGTTTTAGTGTCACATTTATTGTTTATTTGTCTATGAAGCATGATATAAATGGCTCATATTTTCTTAGTTAAATTTTGATTATGTACTTGTTTAATTCCTAGTAAGTGATACAACTGTGAAGATTACATGTGCGCTTTGTTTGTTTGCAGGATCTAGATTTGAAATTGGTGAGGAAGGAATTCATCCACGCTGCTTAGCACTCTCCAAGGGATCTGCTGTCTCCAAAGAGGTGATCCTTCAATATCTCACTTTGTCAATTATGCATTAGTATAAACATGTATGCAATGTCTTTGTGAACTATACAACTAATCTATATGTCTCCCTCAGGCACCTGGAAGACCCGAGAGGGATTTACATAAGCTCCCACCCTTGCATTTTACCCCTAAGAAATAATCCAAAAACATAGTATACATCAAAACCTCCAATATTAAAATATTGACTCATACATGATTGTCACTTTAAACAATAGACATACTATACAAGAAAATAATAAAATAAATTACAACTCAAAATGATTTGATTGGGTAGACCTCACCCTGCTAGACTTCACTCCCAATTCCAATAGACCAAACCTACAACAAGCCTCAAAGTTGACTACCATATTTCCCAGCATGAGTTACCACATTTATATTCATTTGTAATTCAAAAATATATATTATGACATGTTCTCAATGCAATATGGTTGTCCACTAATGTAGAGGAAAAATGGATTTGTCGGCTTTAAAGTGCATTATTTTGTTTCCTTTCTGATGAGGATATTTTCCTAGTTGGAAATTTACCAGGAGGTTCCATCTATAAAGCTCAATTGGAAAATAGTTGTGCTTCAAATGGTTTATGTCCAATTTTCATCACTCGGAGACAATGAAGCATATATGGGAGTGTCCACATTCTAAACAGGACTAGTATTTAGTATTTTTGGGGGACAAGTTGCATTGGGATGGTGTGGTATTGGAGATGGGTGCTTTCAAATTAGAGAAATTTTGAGGTTTAAAATGGGCCTCCTAAGAAAAATTTACAACCAAAATAAACTTTATAAGAACCAATAAGATTCAAGATGATGATGTCAACCATGGGGGATGATTCACCATTTTTGGAGTAAAAAAGTAAAAATAAAAAAATAAAATAAAATAGTAAAACTGCTTTTTCAAGTCATATTTTCAACTTATCTCCTGAAGGTTTTACTCAAATTTCAAGTGGTAGTACTCGTTGGATGCAAATTTTATCCAGGTGAATATTTGTGGCCACTCGCCTCTTCCACCTAGACCTCCAGTCGGTTTCATCAATTTCCTTATTTATAGCATAATTTACTATTTTAAGCAAATTTGACCCCTTAAATGGTGTTTTTTTTAGGTCTGTTGTAATAAACAGAGAGATATTTCCAACGAGGCATCATACATGCCAAACAGAGATAATATACCCAAGTTATGACCCCAGGAAGTTGGTTGTCCAACTAACCCCAACGGGCCTTCAAACTCTTGGCGTTCCATCTCCTTGCGTTAGGGTTTTCATTGTTTAGGTTTTTCCTTATTGTTCAATAATGAAAAGGCCCTTGAGCCTCATTGTAACATAATTAAGAGGCATGTAAGCACAAAATCTCTTCTCGGAGATAAGCTACCATCACTTGAGCTAGTTTATTTCCATTATGTATGTAAGCATATTTCAGTTCTTTGATATTAATGAAATGAAGTTTTATTTCTACGACATCTCTTTGTTTATGTTTATATTTGTATTCTATTGTGTTCCTGTATAAGTACATATTAGTGGTATCGTAGAGTTTTCTCTTTCTCTACTTTTCTTTGCATGTCCCCAACAAGACCAGGGTATAAGAGTTAGGGCTCGATCTAGTTGAACCTTTACAATATAAGCCTCACAAACCCTGACAGCCTCAAATGGAGGAAGAAAATAAAGTTAGGTTGTAGGAGATCCTTTCAAAATATTTCTTGAGGAGGCCCTCTAGAAATAGAGGAATGTGATGATGGATAAATTTTCCGAGATCATTCGATGGTTGCCAAAAAACAACGCATCAACATCTAGAAACCACTCTGGAGGCACCATTCCTTGTAAGGTACAAGTTAATTTTTACATTCCCATATTTGAAGGCCAGATAGATGCAAACGTCATAGATATATGGTTAAATCTTTTGGAAGGATATTTTTTGGTTCATGAGTTTTCCAATCGAGAAAATATTACTTTTTAGCTCCTCAAATCTGCCCCCCATGTCGAGGACTAGTGGGAAACCTACTATGAGTAAAAGGATGAGAGGGAATCCTCACTATTTTCATCTACACCCACTTGGAATTATTTCTGAGATGCCATCAAGGAACAATATTACCTTGTTAATAGCTACAAAGATAAATACATAAAGTGGACCACACTGCGGCAGGGAAGGCACCAAGATGTGTCGAAGTTCACAAATAGTTTTCATGCTCTTCGCACAAAGCTGGGTATCAAGTATTTTGAGAGGAATTTTGTACTCAAGTATTGCGACTGTTTACATAAGTACATCTAGGATGAAATGGAGTTTAGGGACATCTCCTCGCCCGGTGTCGCCTATCAATGTGTTGTCAAGATCAAGCAGAAGTTTAAATAGAAGAAGCAAGTATTTGGATCTGTGAATTCAAAGCAAGGGAAAGGTGCCCCCAAACTGTAGAAAAAAGGACAAATCCAAGGTGGGGTGACACAGGGCAACCCGACGAAGGTGCAAGAAAATATCAATGCCATGAAGGAAAATAAGGACACGAGAAAGGGGTGTGAGTTCCATAAGAGACCCACTCACAACGTGAGTGAGTGTTGAGCCAAGCAATAATTAGTGGCCAAGATAAAGGCTTATCAATCATATGAATGTTCTGACTCTGAATCAAAACCTGATAAGGAGAAAAATAGAGGGAATCATATTATTGATGTGTATCCCATTGTCACCATTTCCACCAACAAGGTCCAGAAGGATGAGCCCGAAGATCTAGAGGAGCGGGAGTGCCTCTTCCACCCTCAGATATGGGTGAAGGGTTCTCCATTTCATTTCATTTTAAATAGGAGCCAAAATAACCTCATTTCAATATATGTCGTGAAGCGATTGTGCCTACCAATGACAACACACCCGTAACCATACACCATCGGGTGGCTTCGCAAAGGAAAATATCTTCACGTCAACCAACTGTACCGCCTCCCCTACAACATCAATCCATTCACATATGAGGTACTATGTGATGTTGCTCCTCTTGAAGTTTGAAATGTATTATTAGGAAAACCATTTGTAGAAGTGGTAGGAAAACCATATTTGTGGAAGCGACATGTTGTGTATGAATCTAGGCCTTACAATGTTATTATTAATTTTGGAAATAATTTATACAAGATATTAAAGGTAGCACTACCTACCACCATATATTTGATCACTATGAAGCGATGTATTAAGATCATTTCCCAGACTGGTAATTTTGTTTTACTTATGATTCAGCCTCAGGGAAATAAGAAGATTGTGGCCACAACCTCCAAACATGGCTCCTTTGTATGACAACAATAGATGTACAAGGTCATGGAGGAGTATAGGGAGATATTCGCCTCACATGCTCAATCTGACCCTGGGTGCGTCGTTACCAAATGGTGAAATTAAGAGTGAGATTCAAGAACTATTGTAGAAAGGGAACATCAGGACAATTTCATCACCCTGTGGGAGTCATATCGTGTTGGCGTAGAAGAAAGATGGGACCTAGATATTTTGTATTGGCTATCAGGCACTGAACAAGATCACTGTCCATAATAGGTATCCGATCCCACAGGTTGATGACCTTCTGGGCTAGCTCAAGGTGGCCAAATTTTTAAGAAAGATTGAATTGAATTCTAGTTATCACCAGGTGCCAATAGAACTCTCCGATGTGTGGAAGATTTCCTTCAAATCCAAGGAGGGCCTTTTCGAATGGCTGGTCATGCCTTTTGGGTTGACGAATTCCTCCACGACCTTCATGAAGCTGATGGATGACATCTTGCAACCCTTCACCAACTCAATCATGGTGGTTTATTTGGATGACATCCTAATCTTCATCCAAAGTTGGCAATAACACCTCCACCACATTCGATAGTTCCTCCAAACACTGCAGCAACACAAGTTGTGTGCCAATTTGGAGAAATGCATTTTTGGTATAACCCAAGTTCAATATTTGGCATACATAATTGATGAGAAGGGTGTACATGTGGACCTAGCAAAGACAAAGGTCATTTGGGATTGGACAACCCCAACCACTCTAACAGAGCTTCGCATCTTTCTGGGCATTTCCAACTTCTACTGCAGGTTCGTGTTGGGGTTATATTATATCACTTAGACTTTGATTCAAGTCATGAAGGGAGGAGTGAAAGAAAATTTCTTTTGGTCTAAATCCCAACAGAAGGAATTTTTCAAGTTCAAGCATTGTCTCTTCTCTACACCAGTGCTCACATTACCAAACCTGCAACAACCATTTGATATTGAGACAGATGCCTCCAACTATGCTATTGGTGCAGTTCTTACTCAGTAGGGGAAGCTAGTGGCATATCATAGTGAGACACTTTTAGACACAGTATAAAAGTATCCCACCTATGAAAAATATATGTATTCCATTGTGCAGATCTGTTGATAATTGAAACACTACATTATGGGGAAGGAAATAGTCATCCACAAAGACCACCGACCCCTACAATTCATATAGACAAAATGGAAGTTGAAAAACAATCTCCATCAGAAATGGTCTACATACCTGCAATAGTTCTATTTTAACATTAACTACAAGAAGGGTGGCACCAAAAATGTTACAGACTGCCTTAGTCAATCGTTGATTGTGGTGCTAACCACTGTGCTCGACTTTTGTGGGCACAAGACTTCTGGGTGGCTGCATATTTGCAAGAGAAATCCACAATTCATCAACACATACCATAAGCTCTTGGAATGCAAGAAAGTTGAAAATTTTCACATCCAGGATGCATTGTTATGCCACCTGGGATACCATTTTTCTCCTTTAAGCAAGCATTCCAAGATGATTTGGGAAGCACACTACATTTAGGTCACTGGACATTTTGGGGTAGATAAAATAGTGGTATTGTTGTAGAAGTATTTCTATTGGCCAAACCTTCGACATGATGTTGGGAAATACATCTAGATCATGCACTTCCTACGTCATTTCCAAGCTAACCATCAATAATAAAGGCCCATATTCTCCACTTCCTACTCCTAGTCGACATTGGGAATCCATCCCCATAGATTACATGTCGGACCTTCCTTCTACTAATAATGGAAACAATTGTGTTTTTGTGGTCGTCGAAATATTCTCTAAGATGGCCATTCTGGCGGCTTGCAAGAAGAGTATCACAATAGAATCCACTACTAAGCTCTTCATTGAACAAGTGTGGGTACACTTTGGGATCCCATAGTCCATTATCTCAGATCAGGGAATCAGGTTCCTAAGTACATTTTGGTCAAGTTTTTGGTTGATTTTGGATACAAATCTCACTAATTCCATGGATTTCCACCCACAAACGGATGGCCAAACAGAGGCCGACAATAGGACGATCGTACACATTCTACACATGTACAAATCGAATCATCCAAGCACATGGGATGAAAGCACCCTGTATATCCAACATAGCTACAACCGAGATCTCCATAGCTCAACTTGCCACAACCCATTTCAGTTGGGGTTGGGATTATAGCCACTGTGTCCCATTGATGTGTCCACACCATTTGTAGCTACTGAGGCAAATTTAGTTCATGTCTAGTCTAAAATTGATAGGGAAAACAAATTTTTTGAGCACATTAAACACTTCCTCTAGCAGGTCCATGACATATTGGACAAATCCAATGCTAAGTACAAGCAACGACATGATAAACATTAGGCGACACACAAGTTCCAAGTGGGCAAGAAAGTTTGGCTACATTTACAGAAGGAGTGCCTCATGGGGCCCCACCACAATCTTCGCCTGCTCCGATATGGGTCATACACCATCACCAAGGCTATAGGGGAAAATCCCTTCGAGCTCAACATTCCACCATTCCTTGGTCCACACTCGATATTCAATGTGGATCGCCTTTGACCATACTTTCCACCATTACTAGACACATCTGAAATTGCAGAAAAAATCACACCAATAGATTTAAACCTATATTGCATGGAACATGCCACAACTGATCGGATCATGTACATGCATATCAAGAACACCCGCCAAGAGAGGATCCAACTATATCGAGTTGTCAAAGAAGGGCAACTCCTTCACCAAGGACCACGTTCAATATAAATTTCCTCACCTCATGGAGGCTCTACACGCAATGGGGACCATTGATTCCTAAGTAGGGAGGAATGATCTAGGTTGATATTGGTGTCCACTTGCCTATTCCACCTAGACCTCCATTCGGTTTCATCAATTTCCTTGTTTATAGGAGCATTTACAATTTTTAGCAGTTTTTCAGTTCCTGAACTTTCGGATTAGTTTTGACCCCCTAAATAGTATTTTTTTTTAGGTTAAATGTAGTACTCAAAAATATCTTTCCAACAAGGTATCGTATGCGTGAAACAAAGATAATATGACCAAGTTACAACCCCAAGAAATTGGCTACCCAACTAACCCCAACGAGGCCCACAAACTATTGGTGTTCCATTGCCTTGGGTTAAGGTTTTTGTTGTTTATGGATTTCCATTTTTGTTCAATAATAAAAGGCCCTTGAACATCATTCTATGATGCAGGAGCATCAAGAT